>JAODJU010000095.1:5730148-5769560 GCA_026776725.1 Gnathonemus echidnorhynchus
CCCGCGGTTGTCCCTCTCCTCCGATACCCTGTCCCCCCCATCCCTCCCGCTGTGCTCCCTCTCCCCTGGCATCCTGACCCCCACATCCCTCCCGCTGCGCTCCTTCTCTCACACGTGCAATCTCCTCGAAACCCCCCACCCTCTCCCAAACACGTGCTCAGAACGAGAAGTAAAAAAAAACGCAGGACCTACGTTCCCGCATTTCACGCAACGTGCTGAAATACCTCCACGGCACCCGATCACTCCTGCTGGCATTTAGTAAAATGTATATAAATTCAATAAAATTAAACATTTTAGAAAGGTAGGTGGAAGAATGAAGTGAAAACACAGATCATATAATGTTCGGACACAAGGTGGGGGGGGGGGGGGGGGGGCAAGCTGCAGAGTTTAATCTCAGTGATGACAGTGGGCTCTCCTGCCAAGAGGGCGGCCAGCTGCTCTCATTATCATTTTCCATTGAAGCCTTCTCTACTTCCTCTCAATCACTCCTTCCCTTTGAGAGCGCCTGCCCTCGCCGCCCCCCCAGCTCGGCTCTCCCATTACATCACTTTGCTTCCATCCCTCCACCCTCGGACTTTCTCGACCTCCGCTTCCCTTCTCCGGGTTCCCTTTCTCTTTCTATCAAAGCCGGTGTGCATTTTTTTTTTCCCCGGGCAAGAAGCTCGACTCGCCTGCCGGAGCATTTAACCTACATGATGAGAGTAAATATATGTAACAGCATCTGCTGGCAAAAGGCAGGATGCTTTGTTTAGAAGATGTAAGCAGGACTGGAACAAGAGCTACAGAACGCTTGTACCTGGCTGTTCATTGGAAGCTCCGCCAAGCCGGCTAGTCGACTCCTTGGCAGCATGTATGTTTGCAATGTGCTATTTGCTTAGTTGAACATCACTTGAAAAAATGTGGATGGATGGATAGATAGATAGATATCTTTGATGGTCTGTGATAGTGTATGACTCAGCTGTTCTTCCATCTTCATCCTTCTGACTCTCATCTTTAATCCTGACCTCAGATCTACCTCCTACTTGTACTGGCTGAATCCTTACCGAGGGAGGAGCTCAACGGCCTTGGCTCAGGTCGGCGAGCACCACCCCCCTTCCCCATCCCAGAGACACCGGTGGGCCCGAGGCCAACGTGTGACTCACCAAGCGGGGGGGGGTCCCCGGTCCTGGGGGAGGTGTAACCACTGGCAAGGTGACTTCACAGTGGACCGCAAGGAGCTTTACAAGGATCTGTGATTAGGAATGAAGCCTGCATTTCACCCCTAGCTTGTTGACCAGCAGGGCGGCGCCATTAGCATTTAGTCAGAAGCGCTGGGCAAGGAGCTTCTGGAATGATCCATTTTCAGGCCGATTTTGTTGTGCTAAATGGGGAACTGTCAAACAAGCTCTTATCTTCAATCTGCTACTCACTTGTCATGCTGTGTGTAATCAGCTGCTGGGTTTGTTAGCAGAGCGGTATTTTAAGGTTTAATCAGACTGTTAGCCATCTTGAGGGTAGTATTTATGTGTGTGTGTGACTGAGCTGCACGCTTAGCTGTCGTTGGTCCTCACGGGGCGCGACGAGGCGTTAAGATGGTGAGGAAACTGCAAGAGTGTTGTGAGCGGGGGAGAAATAGTGGAAGGAAAGAATGAGGGAGAGCAGGAGAGCAAATACCGGCAGCTGAGTCTCCCAGCCAGGCACGATTCTCCTGTTCGCTACCCTGCTCGTCGTCAGAGACTGACCGACGCATTGTGGCAAGCAAGAAAGAGAGAGAGAGAGAGAGAGAGAGAGAGAGAGAGAAGTGGCAATCGCCACGCTCCACCTTTGCTTTGGAGTACAGAACCTGCAACCCGACGGGCTGGACAGGAACACTGACACCCCCGGTACTAACCAGACATCTTCAGTTCAGAGAAAAACCATCAGCTACCACATCAGTGCCGAGTTCATGCACCGGGCAGCAAGTCCAGCTGACAGGCTGCGATCCTTCGTGTTACTCAGCCCAGAAACACGACAACATACCGGGCAAACAGAAATATCCCAGTCCCACACTTTTCACGTACTACATCCTTCACAGACCTACAATCACGAGCTATAATTAACCAAAAAGCTATGTAAAGTTTAGAAAATAACATTTGGGTATAAATGCCATAAAGGTCGAATATCACTTAAGAGACATATAGCAACCCCCCCCCCCTTTGGCATGACGTGAAAATTTGGCTGAAGACCCCTTGTTTGTTTGTGTATAGCCCCTATCACAAGATCCCCTTAAAGAGTTAAACAAAGAGTTAGCAACACCATTAGCAAGTTTAGCAAAATAAATATGAACCTAACACATACATTAAATAATAACCACACCACGTCGCTGTGCTAAAGCCTCGCTGAGGTATGAATCTCCTAAAGTTTGGGACTCATATTTCTGCACCAATGGCCAGCCGCTCAGCGGGCACTGGTGGTAGCATGGCGAAATGCTAAGCCCAAGGCGGAGGGATAGCAGTCTTTTGGGTGCGTTGGCGGGGCATGCTAGGTATTTTTGTGGCCCTCCCTGTGGCACCTTACGTGCGTGGGGTTCAGCACTGAAAGCCGCGAGACCCTGGCGGGGAGACGCAAAATGATTTCCAGAGGTTCTTTATGACAATAGTAAAACATGAAAAAATTCGATTGTAACCATAACCACAATCATCGATCAAGATAAATCTACCTAGGGGGACTCCCCCCCCCCCCCCAGCTTGTTGGAAAAATGGAGGGTGCAAGTCTCTGGCACTGGCATTTATTCTGGGGATCGTGGGCTGCAGGGTTTAGGGACCCCGTCATTCACTGTGAGCCTTCAGGCTTCAGTTCCTTTCCAGGAAGCTAGGGGGCAACGTGGCTTCTATTTGCACTTTCTTCCTAGTGAGCCACAGAACAGAATAATCGATCTGAGCAGGACACAGAAGACTCATGAATGTGGTACATAGCACTATAAAAACTCATCATCAGTCAAAGTCTTTTACAAGTCTTCCTACTGTGTAAACTATGCGTCTTTGAACACATATGATAATTCAGAGTTTACCCACTTATTTGTCAGAAACCATACATCCAAGATATGTTGTTGACCTAATTTGCTCACAGGAGACCTGCTTGTTTGGATTTTCACCTGTTTTCACCCCAGTTAAATGCAGGTTACACCGTTAAATCCCTGAGGTCTCTCACCCAGCTTCACAGACCACCCTTCTGAGTTCTGATTGGCTCAGACCAACAGACTGCTCTATAGCCAAGCTATCGCCTTTGGGAAGCTCTGGCCAATCAGTGAAGCTGAATGAGGCTCGTTACCAGTTGATGGGGGGATGCAGTGCAGCCTCTCCGAATTGGCGGTCAGATGTTACTCACTCCCAGTCCTTGCGACGGGCCTGCGGCGTGCTCTGCATCTTGTGGGTCTGGTGCGCCTTGATGACATCCCTGTGGTCCACCAGGGCCCCGCATCTGCCAACAGGAGGCGCCGACGAGTCTCCAGCCACCAGCGAGTAGAGCGCACCCCCCACCACCCCCTCCTCGGGGGATTTCCTGGTAGCGTGGCCAAAGGAGAAGGGCACATCCCGGCATTTCTCCACCCGCACGTTGTACACGGCATGGTAGTAGGTGGGGCTCCGGCACCTACTGCCCCCGCCTGGTCTGGGGTGGAAGTGCGCCCGCGGTTGTGCCACATGAGCCGGCTGGAGGGGTGGGGCTCGTTGTATGATCACAGAGCTGTCTGCGTACAGGGGGGAGAGCATGGAGCTGAGGGGGCGATAGTGGAAATAGGGGCAATGGAACAGGGCAAGGAGAAAGAGAAGGGGAAGAGAAAACAATAAATTCAGTTTATTAAAGTAAAATACTGTAATCATTTTCTTAAACTACGGGCCGCATTGGAGAGGCGATGGTAAAAACACCCTGCTGGCCCAGGGATTCAAACCAGCAACCTACTGGCACTGTGCCCTAATCCACTAAGCCACAGAACAGCCCTGGCAGCCTTGTATATAACTTCCCATGGTGGTTATGAGCTGACCCCATCAGGCTAAGTGATGGTCCTAAAAGTGTGGCTATGCATGTCAGTGTGAATGCATGCTGTGTGTAAAGTATCGGCTTGTGTCATCCCTGATTCCCCTACTGGCACGCAGTACAGTGACTCAGTAAACCTTAAAAATATTGTGAGTGCAATTCTGCATTCATTATGCATTCATTTAGAATCTTTTATTAGGAAGTCCTGGTCACTGCATGGTCACTTGGCATTGTCTCCATATTACTAAACCCAGACAAGATCTGCTCAATGCGATCGATCTGTCTTAACATTCTATCACCCTCCCTCCCTCCAGGGGACCCCTGATCTAAAGCCACCCAATGGTTTAAAACATTCTCCTTTACTGGAAAGCTTAACAAAGTAATCGCGATAAAGGAACTGCTCGAACTTTGTGAGGCCTGGTCAATAGGTACCAGTAAAAGCACAAATTTACCAAAAAGTCTTTGCATAATTGCCCGGCCCAACAGTAAAGAACAGGCACCACTGGATCATTACCTTTGCACGTTGAATTATATGGAGACTAAAGAGTAAATGTCCATCTAAACTATAGTTAAGCAAAACGACACTGAGTAAAACGAATACATCACAGTCTGTTACCATTACATACACAAATACAGCTGAACTAAGGCATCAAAGCAGATTTTAGAGAATAAATTTCTACTCTTATTTTACTAGCAGGATTTGGCAAACTGACAGGAGTCGCACTCACTAATGCACTTGAGTAATCAGCGATTAATCATTTTTAAGCGACTCGTTCCCTGTGTAGGTGTATGCGTGGGCGTGTGTGTGTTTAAAATACATCCCCTTTCGCCCTCCCCCTCACCTCGCATTTTTGAAGCTAGGCTGAATAGCGGAGCACAAATTAAAGGTTTCGACCTTCATGGGAGACGCACGCGCGTTCTACGTCACTGGCCACGGGTACCCGTGAACTGATGACGCGGTTTCCATGGCGGTCCCTGAGCTGCGTGGCATGCAGGTGGATGCTATTCAGGGAATGGACAGCATATTCTTGGCAGATCGGACCCAATCTGCTCAGTGCTTGGCCTTCACATAAAGCCAGACCAGTCCGAGTGCCAGAGCTGCAGCCTCTGCAAAGAGGGATTTGTGACGTTTAAGCTGATCTAGACAAAGGTGCTGTAATTCAAGTACACTCTAATAACTTTAATAAAAGAGGCTGTTGAACTTGATGATTAAAGTGCGACCTCTTCTTTCTCATAAGCATCAGCGAACTACATATCCTTGTTTTCATATATGCATGCAGTCGAATGTGTTTCTGTACTTTGATAGCTGGATATTAAGCCCTATATGACCCGATATTAATCCTTCAAATTATGAACTCTCCAGACATCTACCAAACGATTATGCTAAGTGAAGTTGCAGGGGGACCTGGACCATATCGCAGGAAACGTAGCACAAAAGGCACCCTGAATGGGATGCAGGGCCATTTGAGGGCAAACAGTCACAAATTATGGACAATTTGCAAACGCCATTTCACACAGCTGCCTCCCAGTAAGCAAAATTCCCAGAATTTCCAGACTGGGACGAATGAAGCCTTTGGAGTTGGGGCAAGGGGCACACGAGAGCACAAAGATGACACAGAGAGAGTGGGTCTGGGATTTGAGGCCTTCCTGCTACTCAATGAGCCACCATGACCTCCATAATAAATTGTTATTTTATTAAAAATCCATCCAGCCCCCCACCTAGGCTTGGAGTGGCCAATCAGGAGACACGGGAGAATTCCCTTTGGGCCCCTTAGCTGCTGTGCCAGTCAGAAACAAAATAATTTTACAACTTTAAAATTCTACAGCAACACTTCAGAATGTTAACCAGCAAGTTTTCTTATGCACGTACACACACACACACAGGTTTGTAATTATATCTTTGTGGGGACTCTCCATTCATTTCTAAGGGTAAAATGTCAGGGTCAGCACCTGTTTGTTCCAGTCTTTCATCTTCTCCCCGTTTGGCCAGCAGGTGTCACTGGCCATCCTGTCCTCCCCATTGTTAGTCTTTAGTGTTTCCCCTGCTTCTCTGATGGCAGCATAGCTCAATGAGCCGAGCATATGGCTACCAATCAACCCCTCACTCGTGTGTTCAAATCCTGCCTCCTCTGTTCTTGTATTTTTTGTTCCCTAGTGTTTCATTTGTATGAGTTTTCTAGTTCCTGTGTCTTGTGATTTGTATTTGGTTTTGGTTTCATACTTTGTGCCTGTGGTTGTGTTTTTCCCTGTCTGTTATTCTAGTGTTTTCAGTTTTGTTAATAAACCCCGTTCATCCTGTGAGCCGCAAGTGGGTCGTCCACCTTCCTTCCTGCCCGCACCATGCCCTGTCTGCGTGCCAGAACCCCTCGGGTTCATGACAGAAATCCCCTACCCAGCCCTAACCTTAACCATACTGTAAGTAACCGAACAAAATACAGTGGTACCTTGGAACACTAACTTAATTAGTTCCAGAAGGCTGGTCGAGTTGCGATTTGGTCGAGGTCCAAGTCGCATTTCCCCATAAGAAATAATGTAAATGAATTTAATCCGTTGGAGACCCTCAAATGATTGCATATTTAAACTTATCTACCTACCTGACTAATGATAAAAAGCATTGACAATCAATATAAAACTAATACACACACGAAAAAGAACACATACAAAAGCGATAAACATGAAATAAATGACAGTCCCACACTCCAAAGCGAGGTCAGACACACGTGCATCACCTTCAAGTCTCGCCATAATTTCCTTTGTAAGTTCTACAGTTACTCTCACTACTTTCCTCTTTGGTTTGCTATCACTGCTCACGTTCTTACCATTATTACTGTATCACTAAATGTACTGCAGATAAAGCACAAAAAAAATCACACTGAATACAGAAACACAGCTTTAGGACGTCGAACTTGGTGGAGAGTTACTGCGACACTGAGAGTGATTCATAGGCATCAGTATCCTAATAGGTCTGTTTGGGTTAGGGTTAGGGGTTAGGGTTAGGGTTCAGCCCATCAGAGACGCCTCTCGATTGTACAAGTTTTAGCAGGTCTGTTTCGTTTTGTCCTGTTTCGAGCTTTCGGTGAGTTGTGGTTCGATTTTTCTCAACCGACCCAGTATAGTTGAACGCGTCTCAATCCATACAAGCTTTAGCAGGAACGGTCGAGGTCCAAGATTTAGGCCGAGGTACAAGTCGAAAAAAATTGAACAGACCCGTTCGATGTCTGAGTTGGTCGAGTTAAGAGGCGTTCGAGTTCCAAGACTTTTGGCATTTTTACTTTCTTGATTGCATTCACAGATCGATCTCAAAATAACAGGTTTTCAATCACATTGTGGGGGACATTTGGTCCCCACAATATAAACATAATACACACACACAACCACGATTGCTCTGCATAGAGAAACACAGAAATACGCAGCACATGCGTCAGTGCGATCGCTTGTCATTTAGAGCTGAGTGTGCACAGCGCACAGTTTCGGCGGAGGCGCCACAGCTAATATCGTGTCACTGCTAATCACTGGAACGCTGATTGTTAGAAAGAGACCAGGCAGGGCTGAGAAAGACAGACTGCTTATACAGTTTAATACGCTATTTATTATTTCCTTCTTGAAATATCAATAATAAATTTATTGGGATAATAAGGCCTGAATTGTGGCATCATTTATCAAGGTTCCCCGAAGACAAAGCCAAAATGGGCCGGTCTTGGGCATAAAACCCAGGGCTGAAAATGAGCCCCCCCTCCATGCCTGCACCCACCTGTTTGCCAAATATCCTTTCATATGCAGTGATTTTTAAAAAATAATACTCATTATAAATAGATGATTTAATGATTGATATATTTATAGTAGTGTATGCTTGTTGCTGTCAGCCTGCCAAAGCATGTATAATATCTCCCACTGGGCATGTTTAAATTCTACAGGGTCTCCATGTCATTGCTACTGAGCATGAGTATGCCAGAGGCTCCTGAACATCTGTATCTCCTCTGAGCCTGTTACTGAACATCTGTATCTCCTCTGAGCCCGTGTCACTGAACATCTGTATCTCCTCCGAGCCCATGTCACTGAACATCTGTTTCTCCTCCGAGCCCGTGTCACTGAACATCTGTATCTCCTCCGAGCTCGTGTCACTGAACATCTGTATCTCCTCCGAGCCCGTGTTACTGAACATCTGTATCTCCTCCGAGCCCGTGTTATTGAACATTTTGTCACTGGACATCTGTATTTCTGACACCCCATGTTACTGATCATCTGTACGTCCTCCAAGCCTGTGTTACTGGACATCTGTACGTCCAACAGCTCTCTCAGGAATGTGTTACTGAACATTCTGTCACTGAACATCAGTATCTCCTTCGAGCCTGTATTATTGAATATCTGTACAACCCACAGCTCCTCAGAGCCTGGGTTACTGAACATCTGTAACTCCCTGGAGTCTGTATTACTGGACATCCTGCCTTCCCCAAAATGTTCCCACAAAGTCAGAACCATAGAACTGTCCAAAATATCTTGGTATGCTGAAGCATGAGTTCCCTTCACAGAACTAAGGGACCTAATCCAACCCCAGAAAAACAACCCCATACCATTATCCTACCTCCACCAAACTCAGGCAGATGACGTTCTCCTGGCATCTGCCAAACCCAGACTCATCCATCAGACTGTCAGACAGAGAAGTGTGAGTCATCACTCCACAGAACATGTTTCCACTGCTCCATAGTCCAGTGGCAGCGTGCTTTACAGCACTGCATCTGACGCTTGGCACTGTGCTTGGTGATGTGAGGCTTGCATGCAGCTGCTCGGCCATGGAAGCCCATTCCATGAAGCTCCCAGCACACAGCTTTTCTGTCAGAGGAACAGAGCATTGGCAACTTTTACACACTATGCGCCTCAGCACTTGGTGACCCTGCTCTGTTACTTTACATGCTCTGCCACATCGTGGCCGAGTTTCTGTTGTGCTTCCACTTTGCAATCATACCACTTACAGTATCTAGCAGGGAAGAAATTTCACAAACTGACTTATTGCAAAGGTGGCATCCTATGACAGCACCACGCTTGAATTCACCAACCTTTTCAGAATGACCCATTCTTTCACAAATGTTCGAAAACCTGACTACATGGTATGTGTTTGATTTTATACACCTGTGGCAAAGGGTCTGAATGAAACACCTGAATTCAATGATTACGAGGTGTGTTCCAGTACCGTTGTCCATATAGTGTGTGTAGTAACATATACGTTTACTAAACAGGCTGCTGTATACCGTAAGCACAGTGACTTTCTCTACCTGTTTCATATCCTTGTTTTTAATATGTTTTATAGTTCAGATTCTTGTTTTTTATTTATTTAACTTGGTAAACCAAGTTGTCTTTGTTCCATTAATATTCTTATGTACCTGAAAGCATCGCTAGGGAATCACATGCACTGAGTTTCATTATAACTTGTAACATTATAATTCAATTCAACTGAATTAAATTCATTTCAATTTTATTTGTATAGCACATTTTCACAAAATTATATTGTCTCAAAGCGCTTTACATTATCCCAGCCCAAAGCCACCAGTGATCAAGCCAGAGGCGACAGAGGCAAGGAAAAACTCCCAAGAAAGAAGAAACCTTGGGAGGAACCAGACTCAAATGAGGAGGCTGTCCTCCAGGGGCTGGCAGGGGAAGTCAAATGAGCAAGATAAATTCCACACCTCCCCCACGCCTGCACTACTGAACATATGTATGACATGTGGTTCCTCCAAGCCCGTGTCCTGGAACACCTACCCCGTGTAGCTGTCTGTGTCAGATTCCCACTCCAATTCAAAAAATGCCTCAAAACCCATCTGTTTCAAGAACAACTATACTAGCCTGCACCACTGCATAATCCCCAAATGCTCTTATTGGTGCCTTTGTTTGGAAGGCATTGTACAGCTCTTTCTCCAGTACTGCTTACACTTGTACCAGGGTTGTTCAAAATTCAGAATTTATTATTTATGCCCCATTTCATTCATGAATTGGAATTTGAATTGAACTGGCCACACCCTATAGGAAGATGAGGAATATAATTAACTTCTATTCAAAGAAATTCAATGCAAACACACAACACACAAATGTCATTTAACCTAGCAAAACATATATATTGAAATATAGTAAATTTCTAGGCAGTAGATATATATGTATACTGAGTTTATTTTAGCACGTTTGTTTTAAATTGTTTATGTAAATTAGCAGGCTCATTCCATTTTAATTCAATAAATTTACAAAAAACGTTTTTTGCATCACCATTTTTGATTATTTTTGCCATATGAATGACACAATACATCTTCGACACTCCAGAAAGCAAAAAATATTTCAGAATCTTTTTTACTATTACAGGTACGTGGCCAAACTATAGCTTGATGCAGAGCTTAAAAATAGTACTTTATGAATTAATTGAATTAAAATAGATTAGTGTAGCTTCAGTAACAGTTCAGTTCAATGTTTTACATACCAGTAGAAACCATCACTAATCAACCATAACATTAAAACCACCTGCCTTTTATCGTGTAGGTCCCTCGTGCGGCAAAACAGCTCTGACCCTTCGAGGCACGAACTCTACAAAATTTCCTGTGGTATTTGGCACCAAAACAATAGCAGCAGATCCTTTAAGTCCTGTAAGGTGTGAGTTGGGGCCTCCATGGATCAGACTTGTTTGACCAGCACGTCCCACAGATGCTCGATCAGATCGAGATCTGGGGAATGTGGAGACCAAGTTAACACCTTGAAATCCTGCTCAAGTTCCTCAAACCATTACTGAACAATTTTTGCAGTGTGCATTACCCTGCTGAAAAAGGCCACTGCCACTGGGGAATATTGTTGTCATGAAAGGGTGTAGTTTGTCTACAACAATGTATATGTAGGTGGTACGTGTCAAAGGAGCATCCACATGAATGCGAGGACCTAAGGTTTCCCAGCAGAACATTGCCCAGAGCATCACACTGCCTCCGCCGGCTTGCTTTCTTCCCATAGTGCACCCTGGCGTCATCACTTCCTGAGGTAAACAACCCACACGCACCCAGCCGCCCACATGATATAACAGAAAATGTGACACATCAGACCAGGCCACCTTCTTCCATTGTTCCAGGGTCCAGTTCTGATGCTCACGTGCCCATTGTAGGTGCTTTCAACAGTGGACAGTGGTCAGCATGGGCACTCTGACTGGTCTATGGCTACACAGCTTATACTCAGCAAGCAGCAACGCACTGTGTGTTCTGACACTTTTCTATCACAGCCAGCATTAACTTATTCAGTAATTTGTGTTACAGTAGCTCTCCTGTGGGTTCAGACTGGACAGGCTAGCTGTTGCTCAAAGAGCCTTGGGCGCCCATGACCCTGTCACCGGTTTGCCAGGTGTCCTGCGTTGAACCACTCTTGGTAAGTACTGGCCACCGCATACTGGGAACAGCCCATAAGACCTGCAGTTCTGGAGACGCTTTGACCCAGTCATCTAGCCATCACAATCTGCCCCTTGTCAATGTCGCTCAGACCTTTACACTTGCCCATTTTTCCTGCTTCCCACACATCAACTTAAAGAACTGACTGTTCACTTGCTTAATATATAATGGCACCCTTGACAGGTGCCACTGTAATGAGATAATCAAGGTTATTCACTCCGCCTGTCAGTGGTTTTTATGTTACGACTGATCCGTTATATTATATTGATATGTGAAAAATATCAACCTGTTTCTCAAAGCCCTGTTTCTCAAAGCACTGCTTTCTTAACCAAATTTAGTTAAAAATGTGGTTTGTAAGAGCATTATCTTATAAATATTAAAACAAATGCATCACTCTGTATTATGATTATCAATAGCAACTTTAAAAGAATACTGGTTGCCACGGCATTAAGGTGCATAAAGTTACTATTAAGTTATAACCTTAAGGATAAGAGTGCTCCCTGTTCTCTGCTAGGCAAGACGGCAACCCCCGTACCCACTTGGGGAAGACTGCGGGTCTTGATAAGCAACCAGCGTTCACTTAAAAATATACATCAGGATCATCTATTGCCCGAAATTATTACAGAAATCAACGGTTGTGGCCTAGCCTGTGACAGCTGTTACAGAAGGTGTTTGCTGTGCCAGCTCAGGAAAACTGGCTTGGCTTCCCTCCTTCCAAAACTGGGTTGATGCAGGTATACAGTGACATACAGTGACATTATGTGATGCTTTGGTGACAGAGGAGGGATTAGTTTGACTTCCAATGTAAAAATAAAAAAAAAAAAGTTTGGGATATTTCCATGGTTGGGCACTAATTATATCCAGCACTGAGTTTTGTGGGAAGACACTAAACCTTGAGAAGATCAACCATTGTCATGACCTGTGGGTCCAGTCCTCGTGTGTGCCACGCCCTTCTCGTTAACCCCGTGTCAATTCCCATCGTATCAGCTGTCTTGCCTTTATTCTGAGGTCACGTCCTGTATTTAGTCCGCGTTCAAGTCTGTTTCCCCAGGTCTGTCATTGATGTTCGCTGCCGTGTGCTCCCGGTTTGAGCTGTCCGCCTTAAATAAACCCCGTTTACCCGCGTTTACGGCTCTCTCGCCTGCTTCCCCGATCGCCCGCACGCCGCTCACAACAACCATGGTACACAAATTGACAACTAAATTATTTTTTCTACAGGTGACACTTGAAATGCCCCAATTTTTTTTGTTCTGAATATCTAAATAGCATGACATTTTAAAGACAGTGGGTAATTACACAATGACTAAGACACGTCAGGATCAGGCAAGAACCAAGTACAAACATACATGATGGTACTTACAACAGCCAGGTACACAGCACAACAAGTACACGATATTGCCAAAATTATTGGGACACCCCTCCAAATCATTGAATTCAGGTGTTCCAATCACTTCCATAGCCACATGTGTATAAAATCAAGCACCAGTGTGCAGAAGTTGCCAACTGTCTGCAGAGTCAATCGCTACAGAGCTCCAAACTTCATGTGTTCTTCAGATTAGCTCAAGAACAGTGTGTAGAGAACTTCATGGAATGGGTTTCCATGGCCGAGCAGCTGCATCCAAGCCTTACATCACCAAGTGCAGTGCAAAGCGTCGGATGCAGTGATGTAAAGCACGTCACCACTGGACTGTAGAGCAGTGGAGACATGTTCTCTGGACTGATGAATCACGCTTCTCTGTCGGGCAATCTGATGATTGAGTCTGGGTTTGGCAGTTGCCAAGAGAACGGTACTTGCCTGACTGCATTGTGCCAAGTGTAATGTTTGGTGGAGGGGGGATTATGGTGTGAGGTTGTTTTTCAGGGGTTGGGCTTGGTCCCTTAGTTACAGTGAAAGGAACTGCGCACCAGTGCACAAAGCAAGGTTCATAAGTACATGGATGAGTGAGTCTGGTGTGGAGGAACTTGACTGGCCTGCACTGAGCCCGCCCTGACCCCAACCCAATAGAACACCTTTTGGATGAATTAGAGCGGAGACTGCGAGTCAGACCTTCTCGTCCAACATCAGTCAGACCTCACAAATGCTCTCCTGGAAGAATGGTCAACATTCCCATAAACACACTCTTACCTCGTAAACCTTGTGGACAGCCTTCCCAGATGAGTTGAAGCTATTATAGCTGCAAAGGGTGGGCCAACTACATATTAAAGCTTATGTATTAAGAATGGGATGTGATTAAAGTTCATGTGTGTGTAAAGGCAGGTGTCCCAATACTTTTGGTAATATAGTGTATCTACGCTAACAACAGTTACACACTGGAGCTATTTACAAGTTCTCACAAGCCCATCGGGATATTCAAATCCCACCAATGCTGCAATATGTTTATGTAGTAACATATTGAAGTATTAAGCTGTATTGTTAAAAGCTGCACCTGCACTATGTGTATGAATTTGTTTGAATTCGATTTTTATTCTACTTCCTTAAACTCAAATTCCAATTCCAATTCTGTATCCTGTTTTCAACTGCAATTCAAATTAAATTCGAATTTACGAATTGAATTGGAATTTCAGGATTATTCTCAAGTCAATACTGAATAGTGCACAATCCTGATTTGTATCTTATGATTGTAACGTGCTATTTGACTCATTTGTTCGTCGCTTCCCACAAAGGCATCTGTTAAATAAATGCAAATGTGCATTACGGTGTTACTGAAAATCTTTTTCATGAGGGATTTAATTTTATATTCATCGGCTGCTACTTTACCTATACAACCTTTTCAAGCATGCATGCTTGTCGTATTTCACAAATGTGCAGGACACTCGAAACTTGACGAATCTGTTTACGTGAACGCGCTTGACAACAGTTAACAGGATCAGCACTTACACCTTGACACCAGACACGAAAAGTGAACATGGGACACAGCAATCTGTCAGTATCACAGACATCAAGAGAGGAAGAAAACTCATCAAACAGTCCCTGCACTAAATGAAAGCCCCACATAAAGGGATAAAATTAATCGATCAACAATCTACGTTTAAACATTCACTTATGTTCAATCAAATCAGATGTGTTATAACAACGACAAGCACAGCACTGTAATGTTAAAATTACAGCACAGAGCAACGCCCCTTCTCCTCTTCAACACTTTGAATACCATTTCAATACCACTTCTCAACGTTGCAACCCCCAAAATCAGAGCAAGGGAACAACCAGGTCTACTGCTGACATTCTCAGTGCCTTAAAATCCCTTTCTCACTTTTCCAGTTATCGGGTTTGGCGGTACTGATTTAATCTGGAAGGAGCAAGCCTAGGGTTTTTAACACTTGCAAGGCGTCAGCTCAGTTATTACGGGCATGGTTGCTAAATTTGGTTTAGACGCGACTTTTAATTAATCGCTTTTATTTCTACATATATTAGTTAAAGTATTTTGGTTTTCCTCACTGCCATAACATACACTCAAAACCAGTCACAGAAAAGGACATACGCCAGTCAGATCAGTACATTTTAACCGGTGCGGTTTAGCGGACACCCGCATCGTGAACGCGCTCCAGCAGGTTTGTAACTCTGTGCAGAGCCTTGGATTTTATGTTTTCCATGAATCCCATCATTTTTTTCTTGAGGTTTTCGAATTTATAATTACTTGTGAAATATTATATTTGCAACTGAAATGCAGCCTGCGACTCAAAATTAGTAGTTAGGAAAAGATTTTATTTGCGATGTGTCGATCCGTTGGGAGCTTAGAATGGAGCACAGACAGCTTAACAAAAGCCCCTTTTTAGGACAATAACCAAAGAAGTCGGCCAAGACGGGTTACAAGCGACTGATTTTTTATCCGGCGAGGTTCATTTGTACTTACCTGACAGGTGGATCGAGTCCGTATAAAAGTTAGAGTGAGGTTCTGAAATGACCCCGCCAACGGGCAATACCCATGGGAGGAAAACCCGACCCCCCTTCTGGGATAGTAAAGGCGACACTTTGGGATCCGACTGCGGCGAGGTCCGTGGCCAATGCCAAGGACAAAATATCCATCTTTAATCCCAGCGCAGACCGCAAAGAGGCATATAAGTATTCATTTTTTTCTTCATCGGTAAACCAAAGATATTGTCTGTGAAATCGATCAAATATGCCTAAAACGATGGTACGGTCGTATTACTTAAGGAATGCCATTCAATTAATCAAGACTGATTCATTGCTGTTAAGCACTTGAACTTAATGCAAAATCACCGGGAACGCGCGCAGAGTCGTGCGTCTCCTCCGCCTTCGGTTTGATCAGCGGACGCTATCTGCACGAGCCGGTCGCGCTCCCTCCGGTGAGACGGCGCGGATGAGCTCATGCCGGGTCGCGCGCTGCCTGTAGAGACTGCGTGAGAGTTTTACGCAAATCTGTTTGCCTTTCTAGGCGATTCGGGGTGATTTTTTTTCTGTACACGAAAAACAGAGAAATTCAGTTCCAAAGTTGTATCAATTCAGACCGTGCAAGCAGTATATATACGTTTTCATACGTGGACACAGAAATACTGAAACCGTTCATTATTAAATTAATAATTGTGTTCAACTACCCCCACTTTCTTGAACAGGGTGCCACTGCTTTATGTCCTGCGTGCTTTCTGGGCTGGGATGGATGGATGAATGGACACTATTAAAATACCGTCAGTTTTCTGTAGTGACGACTTGAACAAGTCGTTTTGAATTCCTATATCCAAAATTTCAGGAAGATTACAGGAATACTACTATAAAGTTATTTTTGTAAATTACGTTGTACATTAAACCCATTTTAGGTGTTGCCTTAACACCTTTTTCAAGCACTATTGCATTAGAATGCATAAATACGAGCACATAAATGTCAGCGTATGACCTGACCGGTACTTTATATTGCACGCTGAACTGTTAAAATAATGAAAAACCTCGTCAAAAGTGACTCAGCTTCTTATCACACCAGCATTACCATTTCTCACCAGCAGGGGCTGGTGGGTGTGAGGGGGCGGCAGTGAGAGCGGGGCGCCAAGTCAGCTCCAAACGACACAGAGCATCCCAGGGGACGCGCTAAGCAGACAACTCCAGGCTGGATGTTTAGCTAAAAATAAGGAGACCGTTCAACTTTTAAATGGATTTACATGGATCTTTGTCACGGGTTCTGCTTGATCAGCTTAGTAGACATAAAAGAATCAGTTTCAAATGCAGACCTTTTAAACACGCTATTTTCTGTATTTGTGAGGCCATGCTACTTAGATCACGACGTACTCTCCATTTTCTATTCAGGGAATCTAAGAGAAAACGACATCCTGTCAGTGTAGAGTGAATTAAGCTGTAGCCTCTGTTGCCTTCATTCATTTTCCATTTATTTGTTTTTCTTTTCAAACTCTGAAAGTCGACTCTACAAGTCAATATCGGCTTCTCTTTAAACAAGATGAAGATGGGGAATATAGACAGTTGAGAGAACAGGGAGGCTAATGACAGGCTAAGTCCGAAAAGCACTCACGGACCACAATGGGATTCTTCCTTAAGTCACTCTACTTAACGGAAAGAAGTACCTCAAGCCTGACATTTTTAATCTGAATTTTGACTGTTGTGGGCATCTGTTGCAGTTCCCCATGAATGTTCAGCTTTTTTCTCATCACCATGTGGCAGGTGATGGCTTTTTTTATTATTATTTTTTTTTTTTTAACGATCCCTCTTGGCATGGATAAAGGAATTCAAATGCTTGTTGGAAGGCACCCGGTCGCAGGCATGCACTGCTGATCTGATGGAGGATTACAAAGGCATCTGGGCAAAGATCCAAGAAAATATAAATCATGCTAATTAATATGAATGTGGTTTTCCTTCCATACTGATTCATCGCTGTAGACAAGTTATTTGGATATCATTGTGAAAATGTAATGACTGACTAAGAGTATTTAGGACAGAAATGACATTTATCTTTCACTGAATATTTCTAAATCTGGGATCATCTGTCTTAATCAAAACATGCTGCATTTTATATTTAGCTTCACATTTTAAAATAAAGTCAAATAAAAACAAGTTTCCTTTATAACATGGAAAGAGTATGTAACAGTGCATGTCTGACATCCTATTAACTGGTTGTGTGGTGATGGCAGAGTCAAATTCTAGGCTGTCCTTTAACTTTAAATGCACTAGTTAACTGTTTCCCCCCATGAAACAGAGCAGTATGTGGTGTCCCTTTCAGAAAGAATGCCTCAAATTTTTTCTGTTGTTATAAGTGCTAGAGGAGGCTTTAATGAATCAAAGATATGACATTTTCTCCCTAATAAAGGTACTCAAATGGGGAACATACTGTAAATTTATTTGTGAGCAAAGAATACTGAGTGTATTTTTTAGTAAATCTTAAGTGAGTAACATGCAAATATAGAAAGTCTTAGTGCATGCAAAAACGTTTGACTGGTAGTCTAGGTGAAAAATAGTTGTGTTATATAGCATAGATCAGTGTCGCGTTTCCCAATCCGGTCCTCGGGGACCCCCAGCCGGTCCGTGTTTTTGCTCCCTCCCAGCTCCCTGCCAGACTGAAGGAAAAGGAAATACAAAACAACAAAAAGTACATTAAAAAAATCAATAAAACATTCTCTTTGTTAGTATTTATCAGATGTGTTTTTATCAAGAGGCAGTAGGAAAACGCTATGTTATAAAACACTGAGAGAGACAAATCTCTGCAGTTTCCATCAGTTATATTTGAAACTTTTACCTAAAGGTAAATATTTCCTACTTCAATGAATTATGAAGACAGGCGTAAAGATGAAAGGCTCCATGTACAAATCCCAACAGCCCTTGTTTTCCACCTTTTTCTGTGTTTGATGATCTTGAGCTGTTTTTGTCCATGGAGAGCTGGCTAAAGTTTTGAATAGTATTCTAGTCAAGCATTGTACTGCAGCCAGGAGAGAACTTTTATTTCATGCACCCCGAAACAGGTAAATAAGTGTCAGTAGTTCATTATTTTTCGCTCTCTGCTCTCTACGTTTAATTCTCTATGCAAGAATTTTGCCTGACAAAACACAGCACTGAGGAATGTGAAGCGGAATACAAAAAATGTTTTTTTGGACTAAAGAAGGAGTAATGAGGCACAGAAAGCCATACTTATAATACTTTGTCTCACGGCTTATTTTATTCTCTGATTTGGTTAGATGTTTATATTGAAAAGAAAAAAAAAAGATTTAAGAATGCCTTTAATCCTTTACGTGCGTTTTGCGTACAGTATCAGTAGCAGCTGCCTTGTGAACGGAATGCAGATGCAATCAACTGTGGGCTCTTGGCGCCCTCTAGTGTGAACAGAAGGTAATTCATTCAATCGTATTTGATAAACGCTTATGAGTCACCGTATTCCCCGATGACACCGTCTGCGAACTTGAAATCACAACTGGATTGATTTTGCTTACTGACACACAACAGAACCATGACTAACCCAATATCTGCAAAGCACAATTACACATCGACCTCCATAACATTTAATAATACAAGCAATACACGATACAACCGATATATTCCCATAAATACGCGCTAAAATACTGCCAAGTTATAGCCACATAAAGTATAATAATCTGTTATGTAGGACATGCTAACCCACACTAGACAACAAGATGTGTTAAGATCAATGCAGTGTTGCGTACAGGCGAATTAAACGCATCATCGACTATTTTAGAACACCTCGTGCCGTTTCCCATCACGGTCCTCGGGGACGCCCTGATAGCGCACGCTCATGCACCTTCCCAGGTCTCTACCTCCCAAGGTTTCTTCCTAATAGGGAGTTTTCCCCCTTGCCACCGTCGCCTCTGATATGCTCCCTGGAGACTTTGAAACAATGTAATGTTGTAAGAATTTACTATACAAATAAAATTAATTGAAAAGATCGATATACGCAGCAGGGATAGTTAATGTCCCCTATAATGAATATCTACTAGGCAACTACTTCTATTCAATAGCATTATTCTGCCGTATGGATGTCAGTGGACGTTCCACTCATCGTGAATTATAAAATGGTTTTGGAATCCTGAGAGTGCAAAATACACTGTAGTTCATCAGTGTCAGCGAAACATCCGGCACTAGACTCTGCTTCTAGTAGTTCCCCAGCTGCAGTCTAACAAGCAGGCTTATCCATTAATCATGGACAATGAACAAGTGTTAAATAATGACTGCTGTGATGGAGAAGACATCACATATGGACACACTATGGACAAGTTTGGAGACATGCTTGAAGTGTGAGGCCAAGGCATTAACTTTTGAGCCACCATGACAACCGTCTATTATATTATTTTTCAGTACATTCCACTTAATATTATCACTAAACGAGACACAGCTTCAACTTGAGGACAAAATCAAAAATTATAAATCAAAAAAATGAAACTTTTTTTCCCTTTCAATACAATCACAAATATCCATTGAAATAGTAATAATATACATTCAGAGAAAAGAAAGCCATCACAAGCCTTTGTAATGCATGCATCTAACAGATCTCACCAATGCCAATTTAATGGATGCCCTTACGTTTTCATTAGCGGACAATGAAAAGTAGACAAAAAGATTACTTCTAAGCAAATTACTTGAAAATTTGATAAATTTTATTTCAAGTTTTAGTTTATTATATTGCAGGATAAAACAAACAAAGTACAGTCTGCACAACAGAACAGAGAAAATGTTATTGGACAACTGCATCCGTGTCCCCCTTTCCTGTTCCTGACATTCAACTTCCTTCCTCCTTCCCCAGTCCACCAATCGGGAAGCTGGCAGATCATCACTCCATCATTTTCCCTACATGCAAGTCCAGCACCATCAGCTTCTAGAGACCCACTTGCAGGTTCAAGCATCGGTTACCATGGAGGCGACATTGGCTGAGGGTTTTGAAGATATGACATCACCACTGCAGAGATCGATAACCTGGAGGGGCAGACGGGCATAGGGTTACTGGGACAGGCAGCCAGGGGGCATAAGTGTTCATTAAGGGTTAGCTTATAGTAGCACAGAGTCACTTCAAAAGCTGAAAGAAAACGAGAGGGGGCCAAAACAGAACTAACAATAATCAACACTTTTGGGTAATGCCTCAGTGGGAGAAAGAAATCCATCCACATTCCAACCCCTTATCTAGGTGATCATGGAGAATTTTCTCAGGAATCACTGGGCACAAGGTAGGGGAACACCCAGGACAGGGTTCCACTACGTCACAAGGTGCACATAGCCACAAAAAAAGGAAAAAAAAAATCCACTATAAAGAGATCCACTATAAAATGCAAGCTTAAATAATGCAACAACTGTAGATCAACACAGTGGAGTAGTGGGTAAGGCTGTTAAACTTAATCCCAGGGATTGACAATCTGTCAACATGAACAAATGTGTCCGAGGCAAAATGTTGTGATTGAGAAAACAAAAAAACTGAACATAATGATGTACACTACATTTTAAATATCATGTCCAGAGCAAAAATCACATTTTGAGCAAATGGACGCCAGCTTGAACCATTATGAGGGGGAAAAAAATCCAACAGATGTGAAAGAGCTAATCAATCATGCATCTGTCTTTATCAAGTTCTCATAACACTTACTTGTACGTTACAGACACTATAATGGAGCATAAGGAACGCAACGTGCTTCAACAGCAGACTGTGTCAGCGGAGTCAGACTCACATGAAGCTACTCATCATTTGTTTGGTGTCCTCGGAGCTGCGGGAGTTAGCGAAGCTGATGAAGGAGCAGTAGACCGCGATCCACGCGCACCACTTCAGCTAGAGGAAGACAAAAACACGTCAGCGACGGACAGCGTTTACGATCGGGAAACGACATAAGCGGCCGAAGCAGCGCGCAGCCACCTTCAGCATCAGGCCGCACATGCTGAAGATCATGCCGAGCAGGTTCATGTAGTCCGGGGTGGGGTCCTCCATGGCGGGGTTCGAGTCTGAACTCGGAGGCTTGTACCTGAAGCCAGAGGACGGTGGAAATCAAATCAGTCAAGGGGGGGGAGGAAGGTGGAGAAGCAAAGGCGAGATAGTGAATACACGGAGAAACTCCGCATTGAAGACGTGGCAGCCTAACACACTGTCGCTCATTTAGTTAAGATCAGTGAAATATATCAATGCCTTGTAAAAACAACATTAATAATCAAATGAACACTTTTAAATAGGTTGTACATAGGGGCGAGCTACTTATGGCGTAACGTAATCGTCTTATTCCGCCTTGATCTCCTAACGGTAAACCTCAGCACCGGCCTTGAAAGATTCTGTCAATGTAATACAACTTCACGCTACGCACCGGAGGATTTTGTTTTGTCTCCGTGGGTCCGACATACTATTCGAAGACATCTTCCAGTCTCCGATTGAGAACGACAGCGAAGTAAAACTCGTCGTTGGACAAGAGAGGCTGTTCCGGTTCGCCACTTCCGGTGGCCAGACCAATTTCAAAATAAAAGCACTGAGAATGTTTGCTAGTAGAACAAAGTATCAATGAAAACAAAGTATGTCATGCATCTTTATAGTAATCTATGTTTTCCTCGTTAGCATTAGTAAAAAAGAAATCGTGATCGAAGGTCTTAATTATATCATTAGAGATGATATCGATTGTTATTTGGCTTTATTAATTAAAACATTTATTTTGAAAAAGGTTTAGGCATCGATATCGGATGCACGCTTTGCCCTGAATACATTTCCGGTTTGTCTTATATTTGTTGGAACATGCACCAATAATACGGCAAATATTTCGCCGATTCATATTACTCTGATGTTACTCGTAATAAAGTGTTTCTACTGCAGTGTCGCGGGTACCTTAGACAATAATAAACATTAGTAGTCTGCTTTCCAGTTTATCGTACAAGGTAACTAACTAGCAATGCACAGTTATAGACTTTTACAGACATCCTGCGAGCCAGCTATTAGATGAAGTTGCAGAGGTAACACACTCTAATAGTCGTACAGCTGTCCTCTGTCCGTTTATCGGCGTTGTCCGTCATTGCTGGAATATCAGGACCATGGCGTTCCCTCTACCCCGGCCGCAGCCGCCACAGCTTCCCCATCACTTGCTCCGCACGGTGGACTGTAAGCAGGGAGCAATCAGAGCGGTTCGTTTCAACGGTGAGAAGCTTTTGTACCATTGCCTATGTACATCTGGTGAATTTTAATGGCTATGAACTGGTATTTCATGCCTTTGTCTATCTTGCGCTCAGCTGATGGCAACTACATTTTGTCTTGTGGCGGCGACAAGACCCTTCGGCTCTGGAGTGCGAGCCGGGGCACTTTGCTGAAGACCTACAGCGGGCATGGATACGAGGTGCTGGATGCTGACGGGTGAGTGCTGACTTTCACCACGCAAAGATTCCTGATCGAGAGCTCAGTAAACGAAGACTCTCACTGAAATGGACACGTAGTATCTTTAAGTCACAGTCTGATTTATTTCCCTGTTTTTCAGTTCATTCGACAACAGCCACATCTGCTCCTGTAGCTCAGACAAGACGGTGATCCTGTGGGATGTGGCTTCGGGGCTGGTTTCCCGAAAACTGAGGGGGCATGCGGGGGTGAGTCTTTGGGTTACACCTAGACCTTAATCCTTTTTGAATGAATCCAGTATCTTTGCCTGTAACACTAAACACACTCTGTGCTTTAAACGTGCTGCTTTTCTTGTGTAGAAAGTGAACTGCGTGCGGTTCAATGAGGAGGGGACGGTCATTGTGTCCGGTAAGTTGACCTCATCCACACCCTGCTACGCATGCGGACCACATGCTGGAATCACCCATTCTCTGCTCTTTCCAGGCTCCATAGATGGCTCAGTGAGGTGCTGGGACACGCGATCCAGGAGGCCCGAGCCGATCCAGGTTCTGGATGAGGCCCGGGACAGCGTGAGCAGCATTAAAGTGTCAGAGTATGAGCTACTGTCTGGGTTAGTACCAAGGCTGTCTGAGCTCCTGCCATTGGAGATACAAAAAGCCACAACTTCAGTCACCATTCATAGTCATCGGGTTATTTCTGTTTCATAATAATCCTCTTGCCTATAATTTTAATATCACACCCTAATATCTACTATGCAGAACCTAAACCATAGTACTTACAAGTGCAAAATTTATGATGTCAGAAGAAGTTCAGAACCACAACGTGTTTCATTTGGCACTTTTTTACGTAGAAAAATACAGAGCAGTGTTAATGTCTTGACCATGTTTCACACACCCCAGCTCAGTGGACGGCCGAGTGAGACGCTATGACCTTCGGATGGGGCAGCTGTATGTGGACTTCATCAACAGTCAGTGCATGATTCTCGTACACCGTTGTCTATCCTAGCCTGAGTGTCTGTGGCCTGTGACCTTCAGTAACCTCGCGACGGGTCGCCCAGGGCCTTACCTGCTGTGTCTCTCACTCCCCTTCTAACAGGCCCCATCACCTGCGTGTGCTTCAGCCAAGACAGTCAGTGCACCCTCAGCTCCAGCCTGGACTCCACAGTCCGGCTGCTGGACAAGTCCACGGGGGAGATGTTGGGAGAGTGAGTAGCCATTCACAGGATGCTTTGTGGGTGCATTGCTTACAAACATTACCTTCTCTTCCTGACTAGACTGAGGCATTACTTGTCTTAAATATGGTCCATATCCAGCCTCTTTCAGATCATTAATTTTTATTACCGTATTTCCTCAAATAGTGGCCTTTATTTACCTAAGCCACAGAAGTAATAGCCCCTAATTTGAGGCAGGTTTGTATTAAAGGCAGGTCTTTATTTGAGGCAGGCTTTTATTTCTGATTCCCTCTCTTACTGCATTACCTTGCTAATACAAACTGAACATATGAATGAGTCAAATGCCACCACTGGTTTGAACCCTGTTAAACACACTGGGTACGTTCACTGGAAATATTCTCTTAAAACAGCCTGTAAAATAGTAGATTATCGTATTGCAAGGCCATTGAAATTTTAAGGGCTGGTTAACAATACCAGCAATTGGCTTCTGAAATTGTTTTCAAAAAGTTGACTTTTCGTTACAGGCATGTTAATCACACAGTTTACCTTGTGTGTAGTATGACCAGTCAAATACTGGAATTTGAATAGGTGTCACAACATAAAAACAAAATAATTCATGAGTTACTCCAAAAATTAATGATAATTAACATTCTTTTTAATAGCACAGTCAAATATCTAATAATGATCAGACTTAGCTGCAAGCAAGATAGATCAAGATAGACCTTGATAAACAACTACCACTCAGCAGTTGTTTAATCAGATAAAATGATCATGTTTCTGTATTTATGTGCATTTTTCACCAAGAGCCACAACTGACTAAATGAGATGGACATTTCTATCTGAACTCTAGATGTCGCTTTTTCCTGTTTCCTCCAAAACGTTCAAACGACTGCTGTGGACCATTTGTAATGTTTTATTTGCGTCGTTTCTTTATAAACCCCAAAATCTTTGTATAAATGTGCGTACAAATGTTTCCCATCTATTCCATCCGTACAAAACCTTTAAATGAGCCCCCATGAGTTTACCCCACCCTCGGCCTTTATTCTTTCATGTCGACCACACCCCTTGGCCAGTATCTGAGACCCAGCTTTTAATCGAATTCTGGTTTTTATTTGAGGAAGTACAATATGTACATGTATAAAAACACTTTGAGTGTCTTTCTCTGTTTTATATTATATATTATCTCTTCTTGTAATTGCATGATTTGTCTTTACTTTCACTGTTGGATATTGGATGTTGTTGCTCTTTACACCTTAATTTCCCCTTGGGGATTAAGAAAGATCCATCCATCCATTCATCCATCCATCCATTCATCCGTCCGTCGGTGTCTGTGCAGATACTCTGGCCACAAGAATACTTCATACAAGCTGGACTGCTGTCTGTCCCACAAGGACACTCATGTGTTAAGCTGCTCTGAGGACGGCTATGTCTACTTCTGGGACTTGGTGGAGGTGAGAGGAGGAACAGAGGAGGCATTGCGGGCGGATGTGGGAGCCTGACAGGCGGGGGGACGCACCGGGGATAAGGGTTCCAGCTGCTTAGGGCATTTGATTAGCAGGTACCATCACAGCTTACAGGAATTTCCATGCAAACATTTACTTTGTATTCTGTATCAACCAAGAACAGATTTTTTTCCTGCGATATGCATTCATTCTCCATTTTTGTTTCAAGTTTCAAATATCAAACTTTATTGTCATGTGGATCGTTCAGACTTGTGCCAATAAATACAATAATAAAGACAATATATAGCAGTAACACCTTATTAGACAGACGTGCATATGTATGTGGAAAAGATACTTTAAAGTTTAAAGGTATATTTTGGGAACGGTGTGGCAGATTGTTGCTGCATTTAGCGAATGATTAGCGTTTGTTGTGGAGATGAATCGTCTCCGGTTAAGAACTGTGCCTGAACCTTCTGATCTGAGCATTTATTGGAATGTGGCTGCAGGGTGACATTTCTGGTGCTTTTCTAAGGCAGAGTATGGCCGTAGTGTCCTGCTGGACTTTTGTGTGTTTGTCTTCTGTCTACCTGCTGTGACCTTGAGTCCTTTGTTCCCTTTCAGGGCTCTGTGTCATTGAAGTTGCCTGTAGGGAAAGCAGCTGTGCAGTCACTCTCGTTCCACCCTTCAGAGCCCCGTCTACTCACTGCCATGGAAGGTAGTGTTAAGGTGTGGGGGGCGGAGCCTGAGGACACAGAGGATCAGGGACAACAGTGACGCTCTGAGAGACGAGAACTGGCATAGAAGTATTGGCATAGACTATTTGCAAGCTGTGAGAAAAGAGTCTTCATTGTCTATATTGTTTTTGCAATATTTTAGCATTTTCACTCTGAAGAAGAAACATTGTGTTCACAATTTTCATATGTATTGTTACTATATTTCTATAAGATTCAGTTGAAATAAACAATTTTGTTACACCAGCTGTTCAAATTATTGAGGAATTACGATAATGACCGTAACAGGGTCAAGGATACATTATTTGCCATTCATTTTGGATCAATTATTATTGAGCTCGTCGAAATTCTGGAGCGGATTCCATCGTTCCAATATTTAGATTTTTAAATGTTTTAATTAAAGTGGCCTGTAAGTATTTAGAATGTTTCTAAAGAGCTAAAATAATGCCAAAATGTCTTATTCAGGTAACAGGCTACGTCAGAGATTTCTGACCACAAGACACGTCCCATAATGCCTTGCGACACGTCAATATGGCGATGCCCGTGTTCAGGTGCTGGGATATGTACGGATCGGAATGAAAGATAAGCACATGTAATTTAACTGACATATCCAGAGTCCCGATAAACCCATTATGTGGCAAATATGAGAGCGTTGTTTACAGTTTGTAAACGTCTGAGTGAAAAGGCGCTTGTGGGTCCATCTCCGACCCCGAGTTGGGTGCCTCGGCGCCCGCGGTCCGCCGGGGGAATCCCCGCCTGCAACCCAGCGGCCAGACGGCTCGTGTTCAGTCCGTCATCCGAGGTGCTGGAGAAGCTGCGAGGGCATGTGGAGGTGAGGGAGAACTTCATCAGCGAAGAGGAGGAGAGGGCTTTACTCAGAGAGCTGGAGCCAGGGCTCAAGAAGAAGCGATACGAGTTTGACCACTGGGACGATGTAGGTATCGGCCAGTCAGTAAGCAAGTTCATTTTGGTTGGTCGTCTGATTAATATCTTTGTAATGCATAATAAATATTTTAAAATATTTAGTTTTCCGGTTATATATAACAACGCTTTTTGGGGGGGGTTTCATGCCACTGACCTAGAGCGGGTTTATTTGCAGGAACTTAACGCTTATTTAGAGTATGTATGGCAGAACTTACATTTTAAGGATTTCATTCTGATCCTTCGCCGCCCTTGTCAAGTTAAGATGACTGGCCTTTCGCCTGAACAATTTAGGCGATCCACGGCTACCGGGAAACGGAGCGACTGCGATGGGGCCCCGAGTGTGAGGCGATACTGGAGCGTCTCAGGAGTGCAGCTTTCCCGCACGGCAGTCAGCTGCTCGGCCCCGTGCACGTCCTAGATCTTGACCAGAAAGGGTACATAAAAGCGCACATTGACAGCGTGAAGGTACAGGCCCTTTAACTGTCCACCGGGCAAAAGGGAAGGAAGGGGAAAAGCTACAATAAATGCATGTGTTGTGAATATTGCCGGTTTCAATTTAAAGTGAAACGTTTGCACTTTCTCTCCTTTCTCTCAGTTCTGTGGCAGCACTATAGCTGGAGTGAGTTTGCTGTCAGACAGCGTGATGCGACTGGTCAGCGAGGATAACGTGGAACACTGGGCGGACCTGCTTCTGCTAAGGCGATCTCTGTACATCATCAGGTAGGCAGCCGATGGCGGCAGATCATAGCCAGGGTATATCTAGCATGTATGAAAACCATTATGGCTTTTCATTCGAATTGGTGTGGGACTGGCTTAGTGAGATTCTTTTCCTGCAAAATTAACGATGTTTTTAAATGCCTGTTCAAATCTTCAGAGCTCCTCGTTTTTTTTTCCCCCCTCAAATCATATAAAGACTACTTCTCATCCTAGGTGTTTCACTGGAACCAGTTTGTCGCTCAACCTGCTAATCTCTGCAATGTTTATGGCTGTTTTAACCTGCTGGTAGCGTGAAGAAAAGAGCCGATTCACGATTAATATTAAAACGGTCACATAGTTTAAACTGCCAATTAAGCGCCGCCTTAATTCCGTCAGCCCAGTAATGACAAGTACTCCAAGCAATGTATCAGGGTGTGTAGGAGCATTAAAGAACAATCAAGCACCTATATTTTAATAGCTCCTAATTATTGAAAGTTCCTATAATTATTGCCAGAAGAAAGGCATCTGCGAACATGAAGTATCGCGATGAAGCGCGAGAGATTAGTAACGTTCAGTTATTTTGTTAAGTGTTGTCTGTTCAAAACTTCCGTGATCATCTTATTTCAGGGACCGGGCAAGATACAAGTTCACACACGAGGTGCTGAAAGACGAGGATTCGTTCTTCTTAGGGGAGAGAATACCCCGCGACCGCCGCATTTCAGTCATTTGCCGGAATCTTCCTGCCTGACGCGAGAGAGATGGGGACATATTTCACTGCAGCACAGCTTTTATTGATTTGTAATGGCTATATTTAAAGATAAAGAAAACTCCACAGAGCTGGATATATTTGAATTAGTGATTGTTGCTATTTAAATTATATTGTATCCGATGTTTACTTTTTCATTTGAATTAAATAAAAATGGTTATTGTAGACAATGGAGTGAGACACGTGGAAGTTCTTTTAAAAGTCAAATGACTCCTTTCTTAAAAAAAGAAAATCATGTTTTACTCATAATAATCACTCAAATGTGAAATGTGCACCAGCTTTACTAAAAATTTTACGTTACACAGGACCATGTATAACAGAAAAATACAATAAATTAAGTAGCATCTAACAAAGTTTAAAAATAAATAATTTACTATATAAAGACATCACCCTCGTTGACGGTGCCAGTCCTAGCCTATGTGGCACTCCAGGCAAACTTCATCACCGCTACCCCCCCCAGTCTGAGTGAAATTGGCTGGCAAGTCTGTTCCCCCTCAGAAGTTGGTGCCCTAGGCGGTTGCCTATATCGCCCAGTGGGTTGACCAGCTCTGCTCATTTGCTCTTGAGAGTCAAGCCAGAGTGCTGTAATCAGAAGGTTGCCGTCGTCACGCATGGATGGCGTTAGTCTTCGTATTCAGGATGCAGAAGGATGCATCACAGATCAGAGAAGGGCAGGATTTTGCAAACATCAATGGGACAGTATATAATAGCACGTTGCAATGGGAAATGCCTGACCAAATGAAAACAAGAAAATAATTTATATACATCTATACAGGCTTGTACAATGACCATCCTACTCCCCAATTGCTCTGTTTTATAGCATCTCACTGTCTAGAGTCACCATTGATTTGTCTTTGACCCCTCCCTCATTTTTTTCCATCAGCCACCGGAAAAGCTTTTGCAGTTTCCCCTTCCCACTGTCCCCAAATATAAGCACCCAGCCGCCCCGTCCCCCGCGCCCCTGTCTCTAGCTCAACCCACACAGGTGCAGGCCGCAGCAGACAGCTGTTCCACCTTGTGCCAGCGGTGGGTGTTATCCAGGAAAGCGAGGTCTTCGTGGTGGGTGGGTCGGCAGCAGGGGGTGCTGTGCCAGCTGTCACCGGGAAGGGGGGGGGGTAGCGCTCCCCGCAGCAGGAGGTTGGTGAGGGTCAGGTCGTGGTTGGACCGCACGAAGGGGCAGGTGCCGCTGCAGTACTTGAAAAGCACCGTCTCGTCCGAGTCGTAGCCCAGGCCCAGCTCTCGCACCCGGAGCAGCAGCATGCGCAGGCCGCAGGGTGACTCGGCATCCCGCCGGGCTCGTGCCGCCCCCTGCCTCCCTGTCTCCCGCTCTTCACCATCGCTGTCCTCGAGCAGAGCCCCCGACTCTGGGGAATCGGGGGGAAACGCCTTCCCCTGCAAGCCTGAAGTAGAGAAGGGAGGGGGTCACATGATCAGGAAGCATGGGTTTGATTCCAGTGTACGGCATTTCATATATCAAACGGTTGCGTGAGGGAAGCCACAAACGCAGGGAGAACGTGTGAACGTGCAAATGCAAAGTGCACATTGTCCACTATTCATGTTGGCATTCTATTCAATGCACAAATATTTAAACATCATAATTTACACGTAATTATACTGGCATTGTATTGTGATGCAGCACAGTGTCTTTGTGCAATATAAAAACATTTTTTTTTTATTCCAGAGATAATCATACTAATGTGTTGCTGTATTACTGGATCCAAACCACACTTTCTTCATTACATTCTTCTTGGTTGTGTCTGCAGTGCACCGAAATTATTTCATTTGATTAAAGTTTGTACATAACGAATTGCTCATTATTATGTGTAAACACTATATTTAATTGCCTCAAACTACTAAATGCCTTAAACTTTATTTCCCACTTAACTGATATCTGCTATAAGAGCAATAACTGTTAATTTCTAGCTTCAACTGGGAAATATAGGAGCCTTACATGAAGATGACAGTTTATAAGCCACAGTTAGTCTGCTTATGTGTCTGCTGTTGATTTTAAAGGTTTTTGTTTGGGATGGAAAACTTCAAAACATAACCCTATGAAAGGTATATTCTCATTTATGAAATATCAGTAAGGTCTCAGTTATGACCTTAGTTTTGTTTCTCTTTGTTGTCCACACTGATACTGCATCAACCAGCTGACTTTTTTTTTCTATCCAGGTATGCAAGGCTATCATATGTTATTCATGGTGTATTTCAGGTGTGTTAAAACATTTCAGCCAAAGTAGTCAGTTACGCTTATCATTTGATTCTCTTCTGAAAGATAACTAGCATCCCTGAGGGATGTAAACGTCTGTCTAAGGCTGTCTTCCATCTCCAGGTGCACAGTGCAGATTTGCGCGCTGGTGCTCCACGCAGAGGCATGTTATCTTACCCAGCAGTGAATGCAGCAGGTATCCGTCATCCCTGTGGATGCAGCAGAGCAGCACGGCCACGTTCAGCAAGATCTTCATCTCTTCGGCTTTCTCTTCGTGGACAGGATGAGCGCGTTGGACAGGGGTAGGTGCGTGAGTGATGCTGAGATATGCCAGAGTCACTCCTGCTCAATTTATACCCTTCTGAGTTGGAGTGAAAGTGAAATGGGTGGGGGGGGGGGGGGGGATACCCTTTGTGTGCTGGAGTGTTCCCCTCACCTGTGAAGAAGATGCATGCTTGTTCATTGTGTTATTGGAGTCAATCAACCCAGAATTTCTCTCATTATTACCATCTAATAGTTAATGATGACAAGCCTCAATAGTCAAAGTGCATTCAGCACAGGGCCAGAGAAAGAAAATCCTCTCGGCCATAATATAACTGAAGGTGCTCCGATGTAAATCGAAAGTGGAAGGTGAAGTTCAAAGGCCTGAGGTTAATTCCAGAAGGTACAAGGGACATAGAGTGGCCAGTGGGTAAATGACTTACAAGAATAAGATTAAGACCCCAAGGGTAAATGCAGGGGGGGTGGGACTGATCAGGGAAAGATGCATTGATTCAGAAAGAGATGGATGCAAAGAGAAATGGTCAAAGAAAGGGTTAACTGAATGAGGGATGAAAGTGTCGTAATTAAAAAAGAGAAAAAAAGATGACAGAAGGTATTTTAATGGAAATTCCTAGACGGAACGCCATCTTTAGTAGCATGTACATAAATTGTGGGATTTTATCAGAAATGCATGTTTTTTTCTCCACTGCCCTTATGTAACATCGAAGAAGGACAACAAGCAGAAGTGGGTAAGAAAGGAAGGAGGAGAGGCGGACAGGTGATGCTTCACGCTCGGATATGGATGACGCACTTTTTTTTCAGTTTGTGTGCTTGTTCGGTTATAACTCTGTGTATTGAGTAAATTCTGTTTTTAATATTAGTTAACTGTGTGACGCACAACATCCATCCATCCATCCATCCATCCAGTTTCTGAAACCGCTAATCCTGTTCAGGGTCACTGGAGGGTCCGGGGTCTACCCCAGAGGCTATGGGCACGATGCAGGGAACAACCCAGGCTGAGGCGGCAAACCACTGCAGGGACATCTGTCGGACATCGCGAAATGGAGCCATGTGACACCAGGAATGGGAGGAAGGACTGGGGATCTTATTTAAATACGGGGGTAGAGGTGTAACAAAAGTGGGGCGAGCAAAGGACAGCTGATTCTGTGTGAGAAGAAAGCTAAACATTCACAAGAAAAGAAAATGGGTCTTAAGTCGCAGAAAGGGTACAAACTGCGAGGCCGATCATTAGATTCCGAGTGTGTTTCCTGGGGTGGCAGTTAAAATCTTACATGACGACTGGAAATACAGGGCTGATGACCTACTTTAGTGAGCTCCTCACCTGGCTTTGCCCTGCTCTGGGGCGTCCAAACTACCCCTTTCCTATAATCACGGACTTTCTCATCGATTAATTTAATTATGACTATCACGATATTACTGAGCAGCATGAAGTCTTTGGAACTACAACACCTGGCTTTCAGAAGGACCCACTCCACCTGATCAGGGTTTGGTAATCTGTGCTCTTATTGGCTATTTCCATGGCAGTGTGCGACCGTCACGGACGGCATAGGCTGCTCTACTGAGCATGGGGTCCCATCAGGCTGGAGCTGCCAGGGCAGCCATTCTCAGTCGGCAATATGACCCTCAGAGTCTGGCTTCTCTCTCGTTGTTACGCATCCATACCATCCTCTGCCAGAGCACTCATCGCGATTCACACCCTCTCCTGAAGCATGGCTCTTCAATGTTCTCCGGAGTAGACACTAACTGAAAGCCAATAGCTAAAGTAAAAACAACAGAAGGCCATCAAACTGCCATGGAAGGATTGAATAACGACCAAGCGCACTAGCCTCCAAGCACTCCCTTGTAGCAATTATTCAAATCATAAGGAATTTGAAACAAATGTGTATTTTTCACTGATCCTGTTGGCCTGCACTTGTTTTCTGAAGCTTACAGGAACTTGGAGCTGCCATGCAATGTTTGTCAATGAGCATTTCATACAATTGTAGCAATGGTAGCTGGAGTGTGCTGATTAACTTCCCTATAGACTGGGAGTGTGATTCCACGACGGCCCTTAAGTCTCCACATTTGCATCACCCAATATCCAATCCTGTGATTGGATGGCTGGGGTGATTTTAAATGGCGGAGCCTTGGTTACGTTCCTTCTGATGTTCAGGGCCGGAGAGAGCGACTGGGAAGGAAAAGGTTTAAAAATACCATCAAGGTGAAGCAACCCCTTTGGAATTTCCTTCTTTTGACACACAGTAACATGGAACTCCTACTGTCAGAGAGAAATGGGAAGAATTTGGCATCATTCTTAATCAGACAGTTACACACTGACATGGGGAAAACTGTACATCAAATGATACATTTCTCCCGCTTCTGTAGTGCCAGCGGTTTTCATCAATAGAGAGCAGTTTGAGCAACAGGTTATGGAGCCTAAAGTCTCCACTCATGGTGTCTGTATGACAGTTAATGTACAGAGACACATAGAGCAACAAGATGAAGAATTCCACTCAATGTGATCAGGTTGTATGTGTCTAGTAGCTTTCATTGCAGTTGGATGTACTTACTTTTAGTTTCCGTACAGTACAGTGACACTGAGGGTTTGTTGTGGCTAAATTGGCCTCCTCTGATTGACTGTTTGCTGTCTGATGACCAGAGTGAATGAATCCTTTGCAGCCATTGGGTAACACTGCAACAGACTCAAGGTCAAGACGCAGCTCCATAACAAGGCTATGAGAATTCCTCTTGACTCTGTCCTTATAAATGAGGTGCACCTAGATCTTTATTCACCTTAATAAAGAGTATAATGACAGTAGAAGGTTTCTGATTCTAATTCTAATTCTAATCAATGCTTGAAGACGATCCCAGAATGCCCAGGGCATGTGGCAGGGGACACTGTAGACGGGATAGTTTAATAACATAATGTCAGTAATTAGTTTTACTTATATTCCCTACTGGTTTAAATTATTTATTTTTGGGTGCAAAGGTAAGAAAACATTTTATTTTAACAAACATAACTGTGTGAAATAAAACTATACAGACACCAAACCCATGTCTATAACCGGCAAGCCAGAAATCTTCTCAATAGAAAGTTATTATGAAAAGAGACGCATTCTTCACTCAGGAAGGTTTGGGGGTCATGGTTGACACGCTCAGGGGCGTGTGCCACGTTCCACCCCACAGAAGACAAGGCCGGGTCTACAGGTGGCTTTTTGGAGAAGAGTTATTCAGTGATGCTTCCCAGCTTGATCCTGTTCATGTCCCTGTCTGGATGTTCATGCTGCAAGATGCATTCCTGTAGCAATCGCCCCCATGACATGTTAACATCTTCCAGGGGGAGAAGAGAATATTTTTAGTGCATGCTTATGACAGGAGTTATTCTTAAACCATCCATGGGCTGTTTTTGTCTCTCTTCAAAGCCCAGTGTTTGGAAGCTTTCCAGCAAGAGAAAGATCCTGTCTGTCTGCCAAGACTAAATACCTCACCTTGCTGCCAGGAGACAGTGGAAGCCGATGCGGTCAGGACATGCAACATACAAACCCTCAAGTGTGCATGGGCTTAGTACATTTGGTAGTCATTCAACATGTTTCTACATGTACACGCATGATCATAGTGAAGCAGCATAAACCGGCCATTGGAATCAGTCAGTGCTGACAAACACACATGCAAAATATTCCTCACATGCAACTGACAAATGCAAGATGGTTTCATCATATTAAGTTCACAAACACACACACAGAGCACACTTACTTTAGCTCAGAAAACAATATGATATACCTAGCACACACAGAGACATTTGTAACAATGAACACATAAACTTAAGAATGGGAATAAAAAACATGCAAATCTATACAGTAAACAATGTTTCCCAACCCGGTCCAAGTTTTTGCTCCCTGCCAGAAAGTCCAGGGAGCTGAAAGGGAGCAAAAACATAGACTGTCTGTGGGTCCCCGAGGACACTGCTAAAAAAGATACTCCAGTGGACATCTTCAATGGAATGAGCTTCATCTGGCTGAATAATCCTTCAGGAAGTGGCCGGCACAAAGAGTAAGTGGAAATGACGGCATGTCTTGTTGGACAGTCGATAGGGAATCAGCACAAGGTAAGCTTCTGAGATGTCTGACTGTTCTGCTCTCTGACCGCAGTGCACGTGTCACACAGCTGCAGAATGGACTGCAGAGCATTCATGACTTTAGTGGAGGAGCATTGACGTCCAGCTGGATTTTTAGAGTGTGACACAGCAGAGTTCAGTCAGTGATAAAAGTGTTCACAAAGACGTGGATTTTTTTTTTATTTCAAGGAGACACTCTCACCAGTAGGTTGCAGTTTACAAATTTCACTGTAAACCGGAAGAGTGCTTTTTATAGTGCATTATACAGTGCATGATTATTATGATTAAACACCCATTCATTTATATATGTTCATCTCTTACTCACGTGTGTCTCTGACTGATGAAGGTATTTAGTACTTAGAAGCTTCATAGATGTGTATCCATAGATGTGTATCCACGTTGCTTCTCGATGAGGTATCAGGGGATGAGTACAATAGTGAGAATGGGAGGCAATGTGAGACTCAGTGTGTTTGGCCTCTGTGCCTGTGATTGGAAGATTGCTGATTTGAATGCTTTCCTTGGCAGAATAGTCACATGTCACTTGGGCCCTTGAGTAAGGCCCTTAACCTCCCAAAATGCTCCAGATATATGCGCTGGATATATGATTCATCCTGCGCTTGGACCCAAAGCTTTGCTCTCCCCTATATGTGTGTGTGTGCATGTGTGTGTCAAAGGAGAGAAAGATGAGATAAGAGGTAAGAAGCCTATGTACTAATGCAAATAGCCAATTAAGCACCATTTAATTTTTTCCTCCATTTTTAATGCCATGAGAACAATATCATACTGCAATATACCATTCAAAAGCCAAAGCGAAACCCCAAAGATTACCGAAAATGATGATGGGGAACCCATCGTTATCAGAGGAACAAGAGAATGTCTTTGGGAGAAGCTAGGATGTAGAATTTGGATAGGCCCAGATGGTCCACTTTGGAATTGAAGCTTTGTAGATCATTAAACCAGGAGACGAGTACAATACCATCAGCTTTATACAAGACACCATCAAAGGTGTGACTCACGGTAAGCTGACATTTATATTCATAACCACATGCCATGTGACTTAGAGTGGGACACGGGTCATCCCCCTGTTTCACGCAGCGACCAACGAAGACTTCAGCCCGTCTAGGCTGCATCCTGTCTATACCTTCATCATGTCGTTATAGGTTAGCATAAGCCCAGGGATGGTTTCCCGGTTCTGGACGGGGTCCGCCGGAGGCTGGCTGCACATTCCTGCAGGAGCTGGTCTCGGGACCGGCCCATATAGGGCTCGTCTGCTCGGGGCAGGAATGCGGGGAGCGGCAGGTCTGTAATGGGAAGCATTTTGTGGGAATTAGCTGTGGAATTCCAAGCGCGTATTTGCTGACCCCCGCTTCCCCCTTTTTTGCGTGTTCAATTTGACCCAGCCACCTGTCAGCACGTCCCGCCGTAAAGATCACAGCCCATTGCTCCGCGCTGATCCCCGCCGGCTTCCGTGTCGGTACGGCCTACAGCCGGCCTTCATCACGCACACGCCCTCTCTCATTCAGCTTGGTTGTCTTGCTATTGTTCTTGCCCACACCGACTGGTGACTTTCGTTGCAATCCCAGCCCCCGCCTTGCTCTCAGCCCTCCTCTTGTCATCAGATGCTTTTGCAATCATGTCTTTTACGATTCCATGAAGCAAGATCCTTTCTAGCATGTTGTTCTCCTTGCTCTCGCTGTTGACTACAATAAGCCGTTGTGCGGGTTGTGCAAAATCATGACGCTGACTGTCGCCTATCCAGCACTTTAGCTGGGTTTTGGCGGCTGACGGGTAGCCATGAAAATTCCGAGTTCTGTTCTAATCCAGGGAATTCTGTGCATGGCAAACAGTACTCCTCTCCACAGGACTATGTGCTGGTTTAGCAGGAAATTTCTGAAAAATCCATATGCACTGTAAATCTCATCAAATTCATCAAATCCTCTGTCAAGAATACAACTCCCAGCTTATCCCACATTCTCCTCCCTGTCTTCTTCTCCACATAGTCTGTCTTCTGCAGACTTATTTTTTGGAACATCACAGAGGGTCCTGGCAGTCTTGTCTTTGGGCCAAGTGTAAAATCTTCCATTACAAAAGATTAATGAGGGTGGGAGTATACCTTGTGTTGCAAACGCCAATAGTTATGTCATCCGACATTTACTCGTTTGCATTAACCGCTTTATTGATTAATGTATATGTGTTCAATGCTGGCTTTTTTTTTTTTTAGAGATTTAGTCATTATGCAAATCCTTATGTAGGTCCATTGTTCTTATGCACTAATGAGTGGTTCAGATGGTACCACTCTGACCTCACGCCTCCGCAGTTGTAAACAGGACTCCTGCCCTGGCTCCCTCCCTGTCTGTAGAGTTTGTATGTTCTCCCAGTGTTTGAAGTTTTTCTCCAGGTATTCTGATGTCCTCCTGTAGTCTTCCAGTTTGATAATGTCTCCCTGCCTTACGACCTGCCTCAGGCTTACCACAGTCCAATACTGGATACTGGTTATAGAAAATGCATGGATGCATTTACTAGATGTGCTTAGGCAACACATGAATACATATGATATTTGATCTGCTCCCTTTAGTGTATGGAAGTGTGGGACACTGGGTCCAGCTCTGGCAGCCTCAGGATGAACATAGTTTGCTTTGCAAAAAAAGGTGCTCACCGGGGACAAGTCGCAAAGAGAGACGTCAAAGCAACACAAATATGCATACAGAAAGTATTCTGATTGTAAAAAGCAGATGGCAACATGAAACAAAGTGAAACCCCAGACATTTCAGACATTTTTAGGTCCCAAAAATACAGTCCAGGAAAAGTCTGAGGGATGGTTACTCTAGGCAGCTTCAGTCCTTTTTGCCATTAAGGAGTTCAAGGCTTAGTGTGATACCATGAGGTCATACGATGTTTTAGTGTTATAACTTGTCTGTTACTTACAATTTAATCAGAGAAGACTGACCCCAACATCTTTGGCACCATACAGATCAGGATGATGTGTAGTAAGTACAGTAACTAAAGCCCAGAGTACGTTAAACAAATGTTATAGCTACGAAAACAATTAAATATTGTGTTTCTATTGAAGCTGACTTCGATCTGACATCAACATGAACTAATCATTTTTGGTAGAAAATGATCTGAGAATGCGATAAAAAGTGTGCTGTACTCAAGGTAAGCTCAAACGCCCCATTCCAGACCGATCCAGCGGAACGCTCTCTTTAGTGAATAAACGTGTCATGTGATGGAGGTTAATTTCCTTGTAGGCTTCACGGGGAAGTGACGTGTGGAAAAAGGAAGTGACAAAATCGATCAACAACCCAAGAGGTGGTAGAACATGTACGTGTGTTACTTTACCCTAAAAAGATGCGTTTGTGGTGTAATTTTAGTTTAATGTTCATATTTATAAGGTCCGTTAAAACTGTGTCGTATCTGGAAACAAATACGCGATACAGATACAATGGACGCGCTGACATTTGGACGTTATGTAATTACTGAAATAACTGATCTGTCTAATTATAAGTAGGAGTTACGGAATAGATAATGTGCTACATCTCGCCACGGTCAACATATAACTGAGGCAGTCTGTTATGTCTGCCTTCAAGTGCTGTAGAAAATAAAAACGAAACTCAGATACCGACAGTGGTTTCGCTGTTAAATTGTTTTACCTGTATTTTTTTGTGTTTACTATGGTGTATATATAAGAATTTCATTATACAGAACGTGTTTTTATTATTCCCTTGCAGTATGGGCTCTTCCGATGGGTTTACTGTCTATCATCATATTTAAGCAATCACCTGTGTGCCTTTCTGATTCATTGAGTTATTCTCTACTGCTATTTGTGTTCAAATATGACGTCACGTTTGGCATTCTCCTCACTTTTGTTTTCCAGTTGAACGGAGCTTTTGTCTGTGAGCAACCAAAGCAGACAGGATGGTCAGTGTCCACTTTTGATTTTTTTTATCCTAGAAAGAAATTTACTTCCATTTGAAGCAAATTTAAATGGGTTTTTAATTCTGATTCTGAAATTAGTCAGTGCTTTTCCTGATGTCTGGATGCATATTTTCACCACCCTCTCAACATTTTCCCTTCCCAGGGTGAGCGGAAAGGAGTAAACAAGTATTACCCTCCGGACTTCGATCCGGCGAAGGTGAGTCTCGTTCCCACACATGGGAAAAAGAGAATCCATGTGGCAGACATTCTGGCTGAGATAGGGACAGTCAGCGTCTGAGACAGATTCAGGAAAAAAGACCTAAAATAAAAATGAAGGATGCATTGACTGAATTCAACAAATGCATTTTATTGCTTACCTGTTCAGTCATACCCAGCGCAAGGAGCAACTAACAGTATGTAAGAAATTATCAGACCAGCAGATATATGACAAAGGTGCTGTGAAGCAGCAGATATATGACAAAGGTGCTGTGAAGCAGCAGATATATGACAAAGGTGCTGTGAAGCAGCAGATATATGACAA
>JAODJU010000095.1:5769660-5780035 GCA_026776725.1 Gnathonemus echidnorhynchus
AAGTGCTGTGAAGCAGCAGATATGACAAATCATGTAAAATACGGGTGTAAGGAGCAGTGAAGGGGCCCAGATTTAACTCATGATGATGTAGATGACTGAACCTGGTCTTGAATCTGGTAAAGATGTACTGAACTACTTAGTGGCTGGGGTGGGTTGGGACAGGGCAGTGTTACATAGTTGTGTTCATAAGGAGTTACTTCACTCCCCATATCCACTTGAGTTTTCCAGTTTACAGAGTGCCTGTGTCAGTGTTACTGGTTGCTGGTGATGTGTCTGACACCCCTCACTCCACGTCCTCTCTTTCGTTGCAGCATGGCTCTCTCAACGGCTACTGGAAGACTCACCCCCTGCGGGAGAGGGCCAGAAAGCTGTCACAGGGCATCCTCATCATCCGGTGAGACCCGCTGGGTGTCGATGTGGGACCTGGTTATGTTACGGCTCTGACAGAGGCTGTGTTGTATTACTGCAAAGTTGTTCTGAGGACAAGGTCTAGGGCTTCAGGGTCATGGTCCTGACACCTGTTGTAATTTCTAATTTAACCTCTTGAGAAAATTTTTGTTTGTTCCATCAGAATGTAGAATGTGGAGCTAAATTGGTAAGACTAACATTGTTAAGCGCTTTGGGAGAACTGGTGGTGGGCACAGTGAACCAAAAAGTTACCTTTGAACACTAATCCGCTAGCTTCAAGGTTTAATTTGATAACGCTATACTGACACACTGTTGCAGACATGCTCAGAACAGACAGGAACATACTTACAGTATATATGATTTTAGGGTTTACAAACATTTTTGACCGTTAAACTTTATTCACGCTAATCCGCTAACGAAAAAGTCAGCTTTGCTAATTAGCTGTTAGAGGGTTAGCAGAACCCTGCCCATCACTGGGGAAAACTGTCGGAAAAGAGCTGTATAAAAAAAAATGGAATTGAATTATAGACATGTGGATATTATAACGTGACCTTACTGTGTATGTAAATGCACGGTGATTCCTGCCGGCAATTTTACAGCAAAGCTGCCACACACTCAGTGTCTCACCAAGTGCTCTTTCTATATCCCACCTTGGTTGGTTGCAGGTTTGAAATGCCCTACAACATCTGGTGTGATGGCTGTAAGAACCACATCGGCATGGGTGAGAGGCTCCTCCTTTTTCATCTCCTGTCCTTTTACTGGTCCTGCTTAGTATTTCTCTGAATTTTATTTACTGCTTTTGTTTTCAGCTGCTCTGCATAGTTTTCAGTCCTATCAGCACCCTTAAAACTGATGAAATAAAGCAGTTTGTGTAATTAAACCGGGCGTCTCTGTCCTTTGGTGACCAGAGGAGGGGTCTCTGTGTAACAGGCCCAGTTACTTCCCGCTTACCTGTTGTGTGTCACAGGGGTCCGATACAATGCAGAGAAGAAGAAAGTTGGAAATTACTACACCACACCCATCTATCGGTATGTGGGCTCCTGCATCCTGTTTTCCGTGTAGTTAATTGTATTTAATTGTGGCTCATGGTTGCCTGAGACAATCCCCACCCTTGCGATGCCCCCATCTGGTCGCTGCAGGTTCAGGATGAAGTGCCACCTGTGTGTGAATTACATCGAGATGCAGACGGACCCCGCCACCTGCGACTACGTCATTGTGAGTGGGGCACAGCGCAAGGAGGAGCGCTGGGACATGGAGGAGAATGAGCAGATTCTGACCACCGGTGCGTGACTCATGGGCGGTTTGGGGCAGTGGTTCCCGGCGGCCGGTTTTGGGACACTGGTTCCAGGAAGCTGTGTTGCAGTGACACTTTGCACTCCCTGTCCTAACAGAACATAGTGAGAAGGAGAAGCTGGAGACGGACGCCATGTACAAGCTGGACCACGGGGGGCGGGACAAGGAGAAGTTGCGGGCCTCACTGCCCACCCTCAATGAGTTGCAAGAACAGCAGGCTGCCTGGAAGGATGACTTTCAGATCAACAGCGCCCTCCGCAGGAAGTTCAGAGTACGTGCGTGTGAATGTTGGACCCGCTTCATTCCTGTCTGGCTGGGACTCCCCACATTCCAGACACAAATGAAAACATCTTGAGTGTTGGATGCTTGTCGCCCCAGTATGTGTGTGGCGTATCATCGCGTGCCTGTGCTCCCCCGACCCTCCTGACAGGATGAGAAGAAGGTTATAGCTGAAGAGGAGCAGAAGGACGATGAGGTGAGGAAGAGGACGGGTCTGTCCATCCCGCTGCTCCCAGAGAAGGAGGAGGACAAGAGGCTGGCCTCCCTGCTGACCTTTCAGAGCCCGGAATGTGAGTGTCTGCGAACCACACACATGCACACACACTTACACCTGCAAACACACATGCACCCACAGACATACACATGTGCACACACACTTACACCTGCATACACATATACATGCACCCACAGACATACACATGCACACATGTGCAAACAGCCATACACATACACACATACGCCCGCACATATTCACGCTCACATACACACATAGGCGGTTAGGCTGCTGGGCATCTGACTCACCTTGAAAACATGAAGCACCTCCATATTTTTACAATTAGAATTTGTCAATATTTATATTTTATTTAGCAGAGAAAATAGAGGCTGTCTGCTATTTTTTCAGATGTCTGCGCTTAAGTAGACTGCAAGGCATCACAGTATTCTCCACAAATGTCTTTTGACTGGTTAATTTGCAGAATTACCACATTAATATTCAGCTCAGTTCGGTTGTATTTGCGAAGCGCATTTTCAGAACATTACATTGTCTCAAAGTGCTTTACGTTATCCTTGCCCAGTGTCCCCAGTGAGCGAGCCAGAGGCGACAGTGGCAGTAGACCTAGTTCCTCAGGACCGTGGTACCAGCCTCTTGTTGAAACTCCTGGAGTCATTTTCATTCCTGGTCGTCTGATGTTTCTGTTCTGTCTCGTCGTTTCCAGCCTATGATGACCGGCAGCAGAGCAAGCGTAAGGAAATCTCGACCCGCTCCTGGTTCAGCTCCCCCACCGGCCAGCAGGTGAGTCCGGCTGGGAGCCTCCTTCACAGACTGACTCTGGGGGCCCGGGGGGCCGCAGGGCCCTCTGCGACAAAGATGTCCTCAGCACCGTCCTCAGCCAGCCAGCTCGGACTCATCCGGAAGAAGGGGGTCGGCGGGAAATCACCGTGCGCGGCCGTGTCAGCCCGCAGGAAATCCAGCACCGAGGACATGCTTTCTGACACCACAGAGGAGAGGATGGCTTCTGGACTTTCGGAGGGAGGCATGGAGGGGGCCGGGTGGGCGGAGCCTCAAGGCAAAGAGACCAATCAGGAGTCAGAAATGATGGGAAAGTGCAAAGAAGCTGATGTCCCCCCTGCTGGTACTTCAAGGACAGATGGAACGTCAGCGTCATGTGGGAATCATCAGGGAAAGGACAGCAGAGAGGGGGCCTCTTCTGCTTTGAGGTCTCTGGTGGCAGACTACAGTGACTCAGACTGAGTCAGGACTCTGAGTACTTCTGGGGGCTTCTTTATGAGGCAGCGGGAAGAGTCGTCGTACCTTGGGACTGATGGAGACTACAACACAGAGCTTTCGGTAGTCAGGATAATTCTAGTGCAGCTCTCACTCATCCTCAATGTAACGATGCAGAAAACGGACTGATCCCGACTGGGTTCAGTCTGCTGGATTTTTTTATTTTTTTTTTTAAGTTTACTGCACGATCTTCACCTTTTAAATGCACCATCGTTTCTGGGTCTGCAGATTCAGGTTTCATGGTTTGTTATGATGTGTGATGCATGCAGGTCTGATAGTGTGGACAGTGGACATGAGTAAAATCCACAACGGTGACCACGTCAGCACTGTGTTACAAGCTGAGTCTTTGCTGATCTTCAGTGGTCACTCTGTAGAACAGGGAAGTGCTGGGGGGGGGGGGGTTATTCTTCTCTGGATTGGCACTATCATAATGAAGACTGCAAATATTTGTGGCAGAAAATAGAGGAAGTTGTTGCCCCACCTGTGCCATTGGTTGCTTAGATATTTAAGAAGTAAGATAAAATTCTGCCTGCATTATGCAGTGCTGCTGTCTCATCTGACATCCCTGCCAGCCGCCCCCCCGCTTAGATGTTTACATTAAACTGTCTGTAAATAAAAGTTTTCCCGTGTGTGTTCTGCTTACTGTCTTCTATTCTTGTGTGCTTTTCTAGATGACATAAGTCTTGCTCTGGACAGGACAGCAAGCATAACCACATGACACAGCGCAGCATTGCAGCCAAACAGGAATGACACTCGTTAATTTCAGATTTAGTGCTCAGTTATTTTGCTTTGCTGAGTTTTCTTTCTCTTTATTGGCATGTGAGGCTGCCCAGTGGCTGTGTGGCTGTGCTGTTGCCTGACTGTTCTGGCAGTTTGCCTTGTGCTTGTAGTGTTTGCATGTTCTTTCCATGTTGCAATGTTTTTTTTTTTTCTTTCTTTCTAGGTGCTTCTGTTTTCTTCTGCAGTCCAAATGCCTACATTTAGGTAACTGGCGTTTCGAAATTTCCATTAGCGAGTATGTGCCCTGTGATGGGTTGGCATGTCGTCCAGGTTGCATCCTGGGAATCTGCACTTTGCTAGTGAGGATAGCGATAGGCTACAGGCCCCCAACATGACCCAATAAACCCATCAGGTGGCCACCTAGGGTGCCTTCTGGGCTTCGACCAGTACCAGAGGTTTGAAGGTGGTTGGAAATCAGTTTGATCTCCCTCTAGTGGATCATTTGAGGAATATTTATAATTCAAAGAGCGGCGGCTGAAGTTTGCCTGTGTGCCTTGAGGAGGTCATTACACACTTCGCCTGTGACTGCGGCTTTCATAGTCTGGGCCTCAGGCCCTCGTCTTCTTGCTGGTTTTTGTTTAATCTCTTAAATAGTCCTTAAACTCTTAATTGAACTAACTGCACAACCAAAGAAAGCTGAATTTGAAGTCAGTCTACATACAGGTGATATTTGGACAGCTAATCAAACTTGTGTGGTCGGCGTTCCTGGGACAGCTAGGGTGCCGGCTGACCTTGGACTTCCTCCGATGTTCCCCTAATAGTCCTACCTAAGTGTGCTGTGTGTATGTATGTACATGTGTAGTGCTCTGGGCCATTCTGGGAAGGAATCTTAATAAAAATAATGAAAATTGTATTTAGTTAATTTTCTTAATGTTTATTCTGTGGGTTTAGGATGTAACTTTTTCCCTGGAGCTGAAATCACATTATCTCGATAACTCTCACCAGGCTAAGTGGGTAGGTAGATAGGACCTTACGGCTGACATATGTAACTCACAGGGCTTATCTTCCACCTTTGTTCATTCTGAGTCTCATTCCTGAGCCCCCTGTGCTATTTGTGAGGTGTCTAACCTCTTTATACCACAATCGAGGAAGCCTGTCCTGTGGGTAGCCATGTTTGTTTGGATAAAGAGTGGAATGCCCTCCTGACTGAACCCCTCACACAGAGAAGGCCTCGTGAAGCCAGATATGGCCAGATCAAACTCCAGTCGGGCATTGCTTACCCAGAGATCTGACCCTGAGGGAACAGACTGCATTCTGGGAAGCCTGTATTGTAGCTATGCATGCAAACCATGAGCACTGATCACATATAAGATAAAACACAAGATTTTATGCAGTTTTCTGAATATAGGGCAAGGAGGCATAGAAAGGCAGCACAGTACAGTTCTGCATGGCTACAGCCCGCAAACCTGGGCTGTGAAGTTATTGATGCGCTCCATGGGATCTGGAATTGGATTGTTTTTTTACAAGTTACTCCGCCCTTGTGGAGTTTTAGTGTTGTCCATGTTCGAGCTTTGTGGCACAACAATAGCGTGCGTCTACATGACATTACCAACCTTATCAGTCTCCTAAAATGTACTGTGTTTCCTACAGGTAACATTGTTAAAAGTGCCTGACATGGCCGATATTTGCCAACATGTTCTCCTCTCCTCGTGACTCTATACTGGGTTAACGGTGGGAAGATGGATGGACGGTGAGTCTGAACGGCTTCCTGTTTGCGAGTACGCTCGTGTGAGATATCATATTGATAGCCCTCCTTTCGAGAGTCACTATTAATGCCGACTAATCAATCTCAAGCTAAGGATCCTCCACCGTTTACTGACTCATGAGCCAAGGACCCATGACTCTGGTCAATAAAGCGTCTATACACTGCTGTCAGAAGAGATAAAGGCAAAACCCAGGCCAGCTGAAACTTCTCTTTGCAACAGTGAAATTTTGACATCATCTGGTGAAACCAAGGCCGGATTTGTGTAAGGGTCATCCTGGGCTGTGGCCTGGGCCATGAATCTTTAGGGGGGCCCAATACCACCCCCCCATAAAATCAGCCCTGGGTGGATCTCATTGTTTTTGCTCAGCTGCTATTGCCTGGGCTGTGGATGAGCGAGGGCGGGCTGCCAGAGGGAATGCTGGGAAATCCAGTCAGCTCAGAGCCTCTGTGTGTTTGTGTAAAGCTCACAGTGGTTATTTATTAACCTGAGCCTTGCTGACACCTCAATGCCCAAGGCTTGCTGGTCTCAGTTTGCCTTGTGATGGCTTCAGTCTACCTCCAGACCCTCTGCCTCATCTCCTCATTTTGCATCCTCCAGTCCCAGTTTGTTTCTCAAGATAGGTAAGGTGGTTTCCTCCCAGTCATTTGTATGGTATGATATCACATCTCCTGGTATGAGATTTCTGCTTAAGAGCTGTAATTTAAAATTTTAATAATGCACAGTAAACAATTTGTGAACGTGGTTGTTCTAACTCAGGAGAAACGCAGTTTTTTCAGGAGGATACAATGTGATGGGTGAATCTTGTTTTCGTTTCAGCACGCGATATCGTCCCTTTCAAGGGTACGTGTCTCTTCGCCACCACAAATGCTGCTGACATTCATGTTCTTCAATGTCTTGCTCAATAGGTTTTTCAATTTGTGCAAAAATGTTCAATCTGGAGCACACACAGGACATAGTTTGAACTGCAGGAAAGCAGGATTTTTGATTATAAATCAGATGCATGTCATACCCAACACTGAGTTTAAGGGCACCGTCTTTCTGAATAGATGCACTCATATCCATTGGTCAGGTCTGGGCCTGCGGATTCCGTGCTGCTGTGACATGTGACTGTCTTTCTGATTTTCAGACGTCTGTTCCGCAACGTTTTCGGGCGACAGAGAACATGGTTAGTATATTCGCATCGCTTTCCTCCGGGAAACCTGTATCAAGTACAGTGTTGTGCTAAAATGCAAAGGTCATGGGTTCAAATCCTGCGGCGTGTGTGTAAATTATAACCCCTCCCTCTACCATAAGTTGCTTTGGATAAAAGGATCAGATAAATGTAACTCATAACAGAAGTTTAATCACTGTATTATTATTTTGATATTTTGTATCATTCTGTAGATTTTAACAAAGTGACAATGAAATTGATTTGACCAGAAGTAACATTATCTCACTATCTCTAAAGATTAAGGAGCTATTAGTCACTCATGTTAAAACGTAACAAACCCAAAGCTCCTTTGTGCTTTGAGCCATGAGGTCATACCTGTGCTTTACCCAGCAGCAAATGGCTTCTGTTGTCTTACAGGGAGCATTCTCTTCCAGTGTTGGACCAGAACCCCCCACCCAGGTAGACATGTGTTTCATTGTTACTTTTACAAACCGTCAATATGGAATGCTAGAATATGCCTCTCAGAAAGGGGTAGACCCAGGTAAGAGAAGACAGCTGGCTGGACATTGTTATGCAGCTGAGCAAAGAGTTCAGGTGGAAGCTCCCGTAAAGGAACTGGATGAGGTATTTAAGTGAATGCTCACCTTAGTAAGAAGTATGAAAGTCACTGTGGATTTCAGCATCTGCAAAGAAAGAGATGATGCCGTGAAACATGCATTGCTCTTTATGTCTGTATTTCAGACGTATTTCTTCCTTAATCTTACCTCTGCTGTTTAGGTTTGTGTTGCTGGCTCCCAACCTCCTCAGGACGGACAGCGAGGAGAACATCTACCTGGAGGCGAATGGGGTGTCAGACTCCTTGACGGTGACGATAACAATTGAAGACTTCCCAGAACGGATAATCCAATTACTGCATGACACGGTGCACCTGGGGAAGGACAATGATTACAAGGCCCTCAAGGCTATACAGGTCTGACCAGCATTCGTTTGTCTTTAGTTAAGCACAGTGTTTCCCAATCTAGTCCTCAGGAACCCAAAAACAGTCCATAGGAGCTGGGAGGGAGCAAAAACGTGGACCGGCTGTGGGACCGGATTGGGAAACACTGGTTAAGCACACTAACTCATCTCTCCAAAGCTACATTGTGATCAAATAACATATAACTGTGGAAATATCATTACATCTGTAACATCAGACTCCATTGACACCTACCATAACTGTCAGCTTCCATCCCAAAGCTTCTCAAGGGAGTCCAAATCCAACAGCTATGTGTACCTGAAGGTGAACTTTGGCTCCCATGTGGCTGAGAAGGTCCTCATGGTCTCCTTCCATTCTGGATACATCTTCATCCAGACAGACAAGCCTGTCTTCAATCCTGGAGACATATGTAGGTTGCTTAGAGATTTTCATCTACATTTGAACACCTAGAATAAAAACATTATTATGACATGTTTTACATGAACCCCTTATAGCTGGTAACAGGGAAATGTATTTTATATTATGTAAATATATTTTGGCACTGAAGGCTTAAAAACAACTTGACATTATTTGAAGTATTTTAAGATTTTTGTTCATTATACTACAGTAGAAAAAGTCGAGAGACTTAGGTCAAAGATCATCTTGGCTTGGGTTCCTGGCTTAGCAGTTCATCCCTGTTGTCATACAGAGTTCTTCTTTAAAAGGGGACTTTCAGTTAGAGTGTTGTTTAGAAGTGTTGTTTGTTTTGTCCGGTTTGCAAAGTGAATTACAGAGCTTACGTGGCGAACCCTGAGTTCAAAGCCGTCAACAGCTCAGTCGCCATTGAGATCCAGGTAGGACACTCCTTTTTAGGGGGGGCTGTTCTGTGACTATCATAGTGAGAGACCTACTCTGATTGCAAATAAGTTATTACAGTGTGACTTGTAGAAATATTACATTTATACATACATTTATTATTAGTGCTTTAGTGGTGATGGTTTCCTTTTGTGTTTTAGAATCCAGATGGGTTAGTAATCCATGGAGTGTCACGGTCAATAGCCAGAAATGGAATCTTCTCTGAGAATTATCGATTACCAGACATTGTTAGGTAAGTCTAATAGACAATTATCTGCTTTACTATGTGTGATTAGAGACATAGGGCTAAATCGTGACTTACATATGCTAGAAAAAAAATGTGTTTTTAGTTAAATATTTTTTTGTAATGGTGCAGTGTGATGGTGCAGTGTGGTGGTGCAGTGTTGTGGTGCAGTGTGATGGTGCAGTGTTGTGGTGCAGTGTGGTGGTGCAGTGGTCAGCCCTGTTGCATCATACCTCCAGGACCAGGGTGTGATTCTCCACCATGGCTCCGTCTGCAGGGTTGGCATGTTCTCCCCACGTAGTCATGGAGTTTTCTCTGGATACTCTGGTTTTTCCTGACATTGGAGTTACCAAATTGCCCATAGATGTGAATGGTGTGTGTGTGTGTGTGTGTGTGTGTGTGCCCTGCAGTGGGTTGGCACTCCAAACTGGGCTGTCTTGTTCCTCTAGTTTCCAGGATAGGCTCTCCCCCCCCCCCCCCCCCCCCCCCGCAACCCTACACAGGACAAGGGGGTACAGAAAGTGGACGGATGATTTTTTAAAAATAACTTTCTTTGCTTGTTTTTATATAGTGAGGGGGTATGGAAGATTCTTGCAAAGTTTGACAGCTGGCCTCAAAACCAGTTCAGCTCAGAATTTGAAGTGAAAAAATATGGTGAGTGTTTTTTAGGTGGTGCACGGTAATCTAGGCTGAGAATAATAGCTAGTCAGTTGAACTTCATTAGAATGGTTCTGAATGTTCTGGACAGTACTAATGTAAAAAAAAATGTCTGACATTCTGATTTTTTTGCCCTGACACAATGATCTACGTAAATTGTCATAAAATTGGGTTACCGGCCCTGTTCACACCTGGTAATAACATATCAGACAAAACAATTAACTGCTTCACTGAAATTTTCACAGATTTTGAGCTTCATTGGTTATGATTAAAAGCCGAGTTTATTGCCATATGGCAACTAACATAATGCATTACAGACTGAACCCGTTAGCTCTTGAATAAAAAAGTATTAACCTAAGTACTGAAAGACCTTTTTAATATGTTCATTTGTATAGTGTTGACGTGGTATAACAATTCATGCCTACAACGTGAAAAGTAGTGTGACGTATACAGGGCCACCGTAGGTGGGGGGAAAGTTAGGATGATTCCAAGGGCCCCTGAGTGACAGGGGGCCTAGAAAATTTGGAAAATAACTGGATTGGTC
>JAODJU010000095.1:5797565-5813611 GCA_026776725.1 Gnathonemus echidnorhynchus
GACGTTACCCCTTTAAGAGTCCGGGGGACCCGGGGAATAGCGTCCCGGATGGCGCTGATCCCCTTGTTAGCCACACAACGATAAAAGTAAGCTTCTAACGGAGGCGGCTTCTCCTCGACGTGAGGTTTACCCTGTGCGGTGGCAACGGCAGGCGAGATCGCGGTGTCTTCCCGGGCGGAAAGAAGTGAGCACGCCCCCAGGAAGAGCGTCTGGGCGGCTCTTTTCTTCCCCCTGCGCCTCTTCCTAGTGAGAGCGGGGCTCTCTAGGACCCAGGGCGGGTCCGTTTCCTGGGCTCTTTTCCCAGGCAGCTCCCTAGGGCTGGGGAGCTGAGCGACCGAAGCCGCGTTAAGCTCAGTCTTGCGCTTATGTGGAGCAGTCCTTTTACCGACGGGGATGGCAGGTGACGAGTCGGGGGGCGGTAGCCAGGCGGCATACCTCAGGTGGGGTAGCCAGACTGCCGCTCTCTCCCTAAGCTGCCGAAGGTTTTCCCCCACCTTGCGTAGCAGCGTCTCCTCGCCGATCCGGTGCCTCCGGTGTAGGAGCGCCCAGCAGCTGTTCACCAGCCGGCGGGCTATGGGATCCGGGTGGAGCTCTAGGAGGTTAGTCCACGCGATCACCTCTTCCTCCATGGGGAGATTCTCCCCATCAGCGCTGAGCTTGTATGGGAGATCCGGCATTCTGTCACGGTGCGGAGCGGGGCGAGCGGGTAAGGGAGCACAGGAAGCCAAAGAGACGGGGAAACGGGGTTTAATAAGCAGGGATCCACGAACATCAGACATTGACACACTAGACTTCAATGCCGGATCTGGCAGACATGGGGAGACGCGGACTGATATACACACGACAGGGCAAACTGAACAAGGCACAGGTGAGAACCATCGGGTAAAAACATGAGGTAACGAGGTGGGCGTGGCACACAGGAGGATCGAACGGAGCCGGGCGTGACAGGTCTATGATTTAAAAAATAATAATTTAACAGAGTGACACTAAGCAGAAACTCCTATGTCCCTGGGTCTGTTTCTGAGTGCGTTTGCTCTTGTTGGGTGTCTGTCTCCCAGAGCACCGCTGCATGAAGTTCTACAGCCCGCTGGGAGAAAAGGCTGAACTGCAGCAGATCTGCGGCGAGGAGACCTGCCGCTGTGCTGAAGGTGTGTGCGTGTTTGCGTGTTTGCGTGTGTGTATCATGTATCTGTTACAAAGTGATAAATACAAAGTGGGGACCCATCCCCACAAGGAGAAGCTCAATGTTCTAAAAATCTGTGACTGCAATCAAAAAACTAAAAACACCCACAGTCTTATATTTTGTTGGGTTACTTTGGTTAAGGTTAGGGCTGGGTAGGGGTTAAAGTTGTCGTTGTTGGGATTAGGGTTTTGCACATGGAAATGGTTGGGATTGTGTACGACTTTCTATTGTTACATATCATTTTGTGTGATTCTTCAGTGCATCAATATTCATACAACCTTACAGTTTCACACTGAAATATGACACAAGTTTCAGAGCTGGTGAAGCACATCTCTCCTCATCCCCGTTTTCAGGTGACTGCTGTGTCTCAAAGAAGCGAGATAAGTCCATCACCAGCTTCATGCGCCATGATGCAGCCTGCGATGGCCTCAAGTACGGTAGGCATTGTCACATGGTTGGAGGTCAAAGGTTAAAGGTGAAGTGGCCCAATAAATTGTGTTTAGTATTTACATTTCGGCCATGAAACTCATGGAGACGTATTCCACAGTGTACAAAGTGGGGGTCTCCAAAATCAGCAGGGGCCAATATGACAGATATGAGGTGGAAATAAAAAAGGTTATAAAAGAAGGTAAGATTCTTTTTTTTTTTTTTTTACTGAACCCCATTGTAACAAATTTCATTAGACAAAAAGTCTGCATGAATTATGATTATGTGATTATGTGTGAATAAGTAACTCAAAATCTCTGCAGCCTGGAACCGCCATATATTAATAATAGTGGTAATTATAATTATCATACTAATAATAATCATTATGCATTGTGAAACTTATATTCTTATAATATTAGTATTCATAGAGTATCTTGCTGAGAAGCTCACTAAGAGCTCAACACCAGATCTTTTAGGCTACGTTCACATTACCAGGCTGACTAAAATCTGATTCTTTTTTGCCATATTGTGACACAGATCTGATGTTTTCAGGGCTGTGAGGACACAGCAATCATATCTTTTCAAAGAGTCACTTTCATATGTGGTCCTAGATCAGATACGTATCCGATTCATGGCCATGTGACATGAATGACAATGGTCAGATGTGAATTTATTTGTCTTGCCTGTACGCAGGTGCTTAGCGTGTTTTTTTTTTACGGTGACGCAGGCAACTTGTCATTTCAGAGGACAGATGGACAGATACGTTCACATTACAGTTAGATACGGGTCGCTCGTAATTATGGATCTGAACCATCAAGACAAGCAGATCTGATCTGAGCAAAAAAATCAGAATTTAACCATAAGGCTTGTAATGTGAATGTAGCCTTTGCGGGATTTGAATGTGAGACCATTTGATCTCTGGTTCTTTAGCTATCAATCCATCTGTTACATTTTGTCACATTTAATCTCTCATAGAATTAACTACATGGATGTCATGCTTATAGGAACACATACTGGAATTCAGGCACCAGGAAAAATCATCTTCTTATCACATGCCGGTTGCCGCAACGGTCTGGACCTCCAGGAAGGCAGAGACTATTTGATCATAGGACCTCCTGAGGACGTTTGGCATCAGGATGGCGACACCAGCAGGTGAAGCGGAGAAGAACTAGTTTGTTCTCCTAGTTTATAGCAGTTATATAGCAGAAATGTTGCATCATCAATCTTCTATGAAGGCAAGGCTAAAGACAATGGACAATGGCTACATCCCAGGGGTCTGTGTTTCACTTATGTAGACTTTGTGTTGTATATTCCACTATCCTCCTAGGATAGGGAATGAGGTTCAGGTGAAGTACAGCCTGATTGTGTGTGCAAATGCCCTGCATTTGACTGACATCCTTTCTTGCCTGTGTCATATTTCATGCCCTATGCTTCCACAGATAGGATTAGTATTATTGTAACTCCAGAATGGAAAAGTCATCATGGCTGGATGGAACACTAAAGACAGTAACAGAGGGATCACCTCATGTCTTGAAGAATTCTAAATCTAATTCTCCTTTCCTCTCAGATTCACCTATGTCTTGGGAAAGAGAACTTGGGTAGAGCAGTGGCCAACGAAGGCCGAGTGCCAGAGCGACGCGTCGCTCCAGGACACATCCGCCCAGCTGGAGGAGTTTGCAACCAGCATTCTAGAGAGCGGCTGCCAGTCCTGAGAATTCCCACAGCTGCCAATCATCACCGTGACCAAAAGTTCCATGCGGAGGGATGTGAGGAGGGGCTAATAGTAAACAGGATCCCAGACAATCCTGTGGATCATCACTATGACTTTTCAATGCAATATTGCACAACTGTTCTGGGTAAAAAGGAATTTGTTTTATCACTGAATGTCCATAATGTATGTTAATAAAACACTACAATTAAACTTTGTGTTGTGTTGATTCCACGTAAGTACTAATGACACCATTGGCACAAAGCCTATTGACTCCTGCTATGGTGGCAAGTAAAAAATGTATTCTATATATAAATTATAAAAAAAAAATGCCAGCTGAAAGACTTCTGCATGAGAGTAGGAGGTTATATAAAAGAAACAGAGATGGAATAAAACTCACAGTCGCTCCAATGACCAAGACCTCGCTGTGGCATGCAGTGTATTGTGCAGTAATGCTGAATGTGAACTGCAGTCCTGTTAACTGAAGCCATCATTTTGAATATACATGCGCCTGATTGTCTAGGAACAACTGAGCAGATGCGAAGATGTGGCCAATAATGACTCTTTGGCCTTAATAAATAATTAATCAACCTGTTGAAGACTTAATCTCCAAAAGAAAGAACAAGATAGCACACTCAAAGTGAATTGCAACCTATTCTGTAGTACAATGCCACGTTAGGTCACTCTAATCCAAGCAGAGCACTCTGGAGTGACGGATTTGCAGAAGCTCGATCCCTTTTAGTATTCAGTGCAAGTTGGCTTCAGTTAAGTTTTATAGCGTCATTCCATGGATTTCACATTGTGAGGAATGTGGAATGTCATACTCATAAACTATTTGCAGACAGATTTTTGAGACAGCAAACTTAATCATTTGACATGGGGATTGGAGGAAGAGGAAGGTTATTGGGTGGGAAGGACTGGAGATGGATTCAATAAAATAGTGGAGTTAATGAAAAACAAAACACACACAATAATATAGCAGGCATCAGGTTACTATGGAGCTACAAGTGTGTCCAGGGTTAGAACCCAGGAGCTAGATGTGATTGATGGGACAGCAAGCAACAATCCTGCACCAAATGGGAATAAGGAAAATTATATTTGCAAGTTACATTTTACTCATACCCAGACAAAACCAAAATATATCAAATAACATTCTATATCTGTGAAACTACTAATGATACGTATTGGGACAAAAAATCATAACAATTGATAACAATTGATTATAATAATCGATAATAATTTTGTTAATGAAATTACCATTTTTTCCAGGAAATTCGACACTATACATGCATAATTTTAATTTATTTTTAATTATTATTCTATTATTATTATTATTTTGCAAAGGTGCATGTATAAATGAAAGACTGGCTCCCCCTATTGGTAGCTTTCTCATACTACATAGTGTACATTTATCCGTACCTTCTGTCTGTCTTCTACATACTTTTACCTTGCAATTAATAAATGTCTTGCTCTCGGGAATGTCACCGTGTGCTGGAACACCTCTACAAACCACGCCTGATCAAACTGTCTTAATGCACAGATTTGTTTTTAATCTCAAAGCCAACTTTTAAGGGAAGACTATATTGACCATTTCACCAAGATGGTAAAATTAGATAAAAATAAAATTTATTGACATAAATGCATATCAGGAACTGTATTTTAGTCATCATCAAGGCTTTTTGACCCAATAAATCTACTGTTACTGTCTTCTCAGTATGTAATCACGGTATTTTCCCAAACACGTGACTTTCCAGGACTCAGGTATTACTGCGCTGAAACAAGATTTTTTTGCTTCCCCAAGTTACTTTTAATTAGACAAACAGAAACGTCATACGTACACGAGTAATCTTTCCATTTCATAAAGTTAAAGCCCAAATATGCAGACCGGAATTATAATTGACGCTGAATGATAGATTTTGGTTCAGTGCAGAATCCAGTGTTATTTGCTGCATCTGTCGTTTGTTATTTAAAGTTTTAAACCAACAAATTGACCGTCCAAGATACAGAAAAAAAAATTACTTAATCTGGCCTTCACCGGCATTTAACTTTATTGAATAATTAGTAGTGTTTAAAAATAATCAATTGTATTATACGTAAGAGCTGCTCCGATTGAGGGCATACGGGTCACCGTAGGAGGGCATTCCTGTGAAATCTGCCATCCTATGATTCGTTAAGGAAACGATTTATTACAAGCTAGAAGTTGGTTAATATTCATGAAACTAAAAAGTTGTGGTACTTGTGCAATTTATACTCTGGATGTCGCTTTAATCGTTTTAGAGATCTAGAGGGGGGCGTAAGCTGCACTGTTGGGACTGTTATACTGCCGGTCACAACATGCATCACGGAAAAACACATTACATAATTGATTAATATTACGAACTATCAATCGTTATATATACAACATATGTCCATGTATACGATTTTAGTGTTTAGAAAAATTGCAAAAAAAAATCTTCTTTTATTTATTAAAAAAGGGAACACCACAATAACATATTTCGCATTTAGTTTGGAAATGATATTTATATCTAAATTTTGCAGCTTACCAATAAATGTTTAGGGCATTAAAACATGCTGTGCATGTTTTATTTTTATTTTTATTTTTTTTTTGAGAATTAAGGAACATTTCAGGGTGTCCGGAAAGCTGCAGGTGACGGGCAGCGGACTCGCCGCGCGCCAGCTGGACCTGCGCAATATGGCGGCCCCCTATGGAGGAGCCGGCGACCAACGCGATCGCGCAAGATGGCGACAGAGCGAATGCATGCGAAAGGTGAAGAGCGAATGTTTCGTTCTGAGTCAGGACCAGCTCCAGCTCCAAATGCATTATTGCAGTTAGGTAAATGGTATTTTCCAGAAGTATAACAGACCGTTGCCATTTCACATCGTTTGAGGACTTTACTTTTATTTTAAAACTTCCTTATTTTCGATTACTTCTGTCAATAAATTGAAACCCTACGTGCATCTTGGTCACTGAGTTTCTTGTTATCGTATTTATGTGTCACAGTGCCATTTTGACCTGCCAATGTTTCTGTTGCTGTGCTATGAGGAAGTCTGAACTCAAACCATCTTACTTATCTTTAAAACCTCATACTACAAGAAAGCCAAGATTTAACCTCCAACGAATAAGTATATTACTAATGGTTTAAAATGTCATTACCTGCAATTAAACATATATATATGAAAGATCATTGGGGACACCTAAAAGGAAGAAAATTATAAAGCATTTTGAGATTGTCAACATTTTTAAAATTACATTTTTAAGATTAAAGTTAAAATAAACTGTTAAGTACGTCTCTGGCAGTGTTATGTTGCGGTTGTGGCCTGACAAGCCACGGCCTATAATAGACGGTATGTGAGCCTTGGTTTTGCACGGAATGAATCCAGAAAGCTGTTTAAATGTGAGGCATCTGTTTGGTGTCGTCATCAAAAACGAGTCACCTCCTACTCACAGTCACTGACAGGTCCCTGCCATTTAGCTGTTGCCTTTTTTCCTTGAAAGTTCCTTTCGACTTTAATATGGAAAGTTTATTTTGACTTAAATCTCAAATCTTTTGTCATTTTCTTTTCTTTTAAACTAGCACTAATATTCTTCCATACATATCTGACATAATACAAGTTCCAAAAACTCATCAGGCCTAATTAAAGTGGTTTTGTAAACAAGTTTTAATACTAAACAAAACCTACACAGCCTTTGTTGCCTGTGCACCCCACTTGATGACATCATATACTGAATCTGTGTGCTAAATGAGAATGATTCCTGTGTTGAAGAAGTGGTCCTGGGCTTTATACATTTTGAAGGACCCATGCCACTGTCTTGTATAGACATCTGATGCTAGTGTTCACTTTCAGTGTATATTGGAGTGTTACGCTCATGCACATATAAAGACTTTGTTCACAGAAGACACATCAGGTCTGTTATTTCTCAAAAACTATTTCCAGGACAAAAATGGTCGCATTTCTGAGACTCCATCAGCGCAATCCAAGACTGTGCGACTTGCACCGTGATTGTGACGCATCCAGGGGCTGGGATAGCGGCCAGCTGAGGCGCAGTCGCTGCTGCTGCCCCTGAGCATTTCAGCTTGTGAGGTCACACACACTTCAGATGATTCTTACACAGATGCTGGGTGACGTTCACCTTGGGTGCTGAGGGAGCTGACATCACCATCAGTTTACGGACTGGTGGCTGTAAATGATGCATCTCAACAGGCGCCTGTATTCCTGCGACGTCTTTCAGTGAGACAAAAGACTGAAAAGTAGATGTGGACATCCAGAATAACTCACGTGAGATGGATTTTAGCAGCAACAAACTCAATCCTCTGTTGTCCTGTACTACTGGCATGGTTGAAACCTATGTATATGTATATATTTGTAGATGAAGTTAGCAAAAATGCAACACCTTTTGTTAAAATGTTTAAGATGTACCTAAAACACATATAATAATGCTGTTGAATAAAAGTGTACAGGTCGCTGCTGTCCTGAACCTCTGTTTTTAGAGGCAATACAGTTTTAATAATAAGATTCAGACATTCAAACAAAATGAATACTGGCCAAGAGGCTGTTTCAGGTAAATAGTAAATATGTTTATTATTAATGAATGTTTATTTAGTAATGTTTATTATTATTTCCTCAAAATATAAACCACAAATCTTAAATATAAGAAGGAAATTTAAAAGTGCATGTGTGTGTGTGTGTGAAAATGTTGCTGTATATTGCTGTTCAGTTTATATTGGCGTCACATCCTTGTCACCACCAAGCCCCCAGCAGTTTGTACAGAGACTCGCCAGGTGCTTCTGATCCTCTTGCAGTTCAGATAAACATTCCAATCAGATACTGATATTTAAATATAATACCGTTGTAGGAAAATTCCAAGACTGTTTTTTCACCTTGGATTTCATTATTTAAAGAGCAGAGCAGCAAAACCTGATGTGTCCAGTTTGAACTGATGTCTCACGTTTGTTGACCCTATATAACTGGCGGGGGGCAAATCCTGTCCTTTTCTGAGTGCCTGGAATTTGTATGTCCTCCCCTGAGTCACAGGATCCTCCCACAATCCAAACACTCACACACAGGGGAACTGGCGTCTCTTAATTGCCCATGGCGTGTAACTGTGTAGTAGTTCACTGGTGATTGTAGTAGTTTGTCCTGTAAAGGACTGGCATCCCTGCTTTGTTCCCTGTCCTACGTCCAGGCTGAACAGGGGACCCTGTTCAGGGTAAGGGTGCATATTAAAAGCAGTTAATTAGTACTACAAGCTGTATATTTCTTTAAATTAAAGCATTAGAAAATGCTACGGTCAGTTCAAAGTAAAGTAAGAAAAAAAGCATAAAAGTGATTTAGAGAAGAACCACCAGCATATACTCCACCATTAAGGGTGGAAATTTCAGTTTTTCACTTTTTTTTTTTTATGGTAACCACGTCTGTGTGGCTTCACAGATCTTCTGAGTAGCAGAATCATGTGCACTATGTACTTTTCTGCACTACTGCAGTTTCCACTGCCTACTGTTGCACTTTGTCTTGTTTCACAATATATGTTAGTCTGCACTTTTACATAAAAATTCCCCCGTTGGACTGATAAAGTTCATCTTATTTTATTTAAGCTATATCTGAAACGTGGTCAGGATTAACCAGAGGTGAAAAGTTCAGGTCCAGTAAATAAAAATCCAGACCAAGATTTTGTTTCAACCAACCAGCTGAGTACTCTGTGAATGTCACTTTATACTCAACTGGTTGGTTGAAACAATATCTTGGTCTGGATTTGTACTTTCTGGTCCTGAACTTTCCACCTCTGAGATTAACTACAGACAACCTCAGCTCCTGGCTTCTCAGTTTGAATTGTCCTTTTTTCTTCTTATGGTTGAGGCACCATCTTCGATTTCTGATTGTGTTTCAAGTACAGTGTTACCTCTTTAAATCTTGATAGATTAAACTGGCGTATCTGCCAAAAAGTCTAATTTCCTGCCCTTTTCATCAAAAACACAGAAATCCTTTGGCTTTGTGAGTATGATGTCTCACATTACTGGCAAGAATCCATATAATTAACTTTATGCAAACCTCTCCTGGAATCGTTCAGTGCAGATATAGAGCAGGAACTGTAGGCTAGCACAACAAAAGAGAGTGCTCAGGCTTTAATTTTTTGTTCCTCCAAAGCTAGGTTCAAAAGGAGAGTAATCCCTCTGTCTTATTGAAATCAGATGACCCTGAAATGATCATGGTTTTCATGAGTAAAATTGATCATACCAGTTCGAAACACCAGCAAGACCCCAACAGCTGCACAGCAGAAATCGACGGCGAGTATGTTGCAGGACTTTAGATTCGTGTGTCTGAGAAAGTCATCGAAGGCCATTGAAACCGATGGGAACAGGCTGCGGCCTGCAGCTGACTAGCTGCACATAATCACCAGTGCCAAACGCCTCCCTTCCTGGCCCGCTGGTCCCACCCCCACAGTAAAGGTTGATGAGATCACCTTTCTCTTTGGGACTGTGTGTCCAGGAAATGTGGCGTGAGACAAATCCAGGTGGACACACGCAGTGGAGACCAGTGGATCCGGGATCCCGGCCCTCGGCTCAGCTGGCCGGGGGGAGGAGTGTCCCCACCAGTCATTTGCCGGCTCTAATTTATAAACCAACGGGAGGTGAAGCGGATGTTCTGCATTTACACCTCTGTCACCGTGCTGTGCGACGCACCGCCTGACTCGCTGAGGCTTTTCCTTATGGTGCCTATGCTGGCGTATGCAACCAAAACAAATGTGAGTTTACACAGACAAGATATCAAGTTAGGCTTTGATTCTTTAATATGGGTGACACAGTGAGCCTGCAATCCGTCCTGAAGTAGCGGGCAGAGAAAAGTCCGGCAGGGGTGCCAGGACACACACTCACACCCTAAGGGCAATGTAAAGATACCAGTCTACCAAACTATGTTTTTAGATGCCAGGAGGAAGCATGGACACCCAAAGGAAACCTATCCAACCTCCACACACACACACACACAGGTTTGTGGGGACTCTCCATTAATTTCTATTGGCAAAACCCCAATCCCAACTATGACAACCTTAACCCCTACCCAGCCCTAACCTTATCCATAATTAAACAAAGAAAACACAAGACTGTTGGCATGTTTTGTTTTATTTGTTGCAGTCAAGGATTTTTATATAACTAAAAGTATCCTTGTGGGGACCGAAAAAGTGTCTCCACAAGTAAAATAGGTTTTTATCACATAGTGAGGAAATCTGTTCCCCACAATGTAATAATTACAAACACACACACACACACACTACATCGCCATTCCTCCCTCCTCCATGACATATTTCGGGTTTTCTGTCTTTCCCCTCTCCTATGACACAATGACAGCTGCGGCCATTTACCTTTCATTTGACTTTCACTTACCTCACTCCAGCATCCGTGACCGCTCCGCGCCCCAAAATTTCCCACACGCTGCTTCTCAGCTTTAAATGCTACCTCGGGTTGGGGGGGGGGGGGCGTTATCACGGAGATTGATAGCCCAGCTGGCCAAACAGACCAGAGGCGGAAGGCTGCAGCCAAGCTTTATTTTCAGTCTGGAGCCAATCACTTGTAAGGGCCCGTAGACAAAGGGGCAAAGGAAGGGAGGAGTAGGATTAGGGTTAGGAAACCGAAGGACGAGTCAGAGATCACTTTGGACTTGATGGTCTTAGTATTTTTTATAGTAATGAGGTATGCAGATGTATAATTTAGTTACTAACGAGGATAAATAAAATCATTTTCAATAAATCTCTCTTGGCAGTTGTACTGACTGTATGTGTTGGGGGGCATATTGTATATGGAGGTGTTTTTTTCTTCGTAAATATAACATATGGCTAATGAGAAAAAATCTATAGACTATTATTAGATTAGGTAGTATTATTTTAATTAGCATTATATGTTTAATATTGATGTTAGAATAATACATAGAAAACAAACAGGAATTAATGCATGTTAAGTTTGTAATTAATGGAATGCACTCTAAAATCGTCATATCGATTTTTGGTTTTTTTTTTTGTTCCCTCTTGACCCCCCCCCGCATGAAATCACCGTAGTGCACTGCCAAATGATTTCTTGACCAAATAAAAACTTTAACGTCAATGTTTGCACTACAAACGATGCATTTCTTATACGTAATGTGTCATTTCTGCGAAGTTTTCCGATTTTATCACCATTTCCTGGTGGTTGCATAATATTTATATATGTATATATACACACATCACATATAGTATATAGCAAACACTATACGCCGAACTTGTAACGGTTTAGGTGGAAAGAGGTCCAGGTCTTAGGACAGCAGATAAGGATCCGAGACCGCAGTTCATAACGTGGCCTGTTTATGGCGCAGTATATCGTACTACTTTTTGAAAGGCAAACGTACATACTGGTGTAAACCATCATTCGATATAAGTAATCTCAAAACTTTATTGAGTTCAGCATACGCTGTATGTAGTTATGTCAGTACGATACGTTTTGAAAGATTTTTTTTTTTTTCACGAAACCCGTTTCAATGAACTCGCAAAACTTGCAGAAGCTTTATCATATAAAATCACCACCACATTTTCATATTTGTATATACACTACTGCCTGTGTTTACTGAAATATTATATCATTGCATACTATTAAGAATAAAGTGATCCACTTTATTTTTAATGTTTAAATGTGCGTGTGCGTTTGTCATGTGCCTAAGGTAACACCTAAACAAACTAGCAATTTAATGTCATGTTATATACGTGTGTGTTTCCTGTTTTAAATAACACTGCACATGGCGCTGTGCAAAAATATCATTCCCCTTGCAGCTTTACAATATAGTAATGCCCCGTATTGCCGCTCAACCCCCTCCCCTATTTATAGGCAAACAACAGGGAGGAGCTGTGGGCTTGGGCGCCCCCCCGCAAGAGACTAAGCCGAAAAAATATATATGTAAAGAGGGTTATGCTTTTCATATGAGCGGAAAGGCGTCACTTTCAGAGCAGAACACAGTGGGGCGAGTCTTAGAGAAGGGAGCGGGGCTGGTCCGCAGATAACAGGCAAGCGGAGAATGAGGGGAGGGGGCGGCTCACTGTAAAAACGTCAAAGTCCTATCAAGGGCTGAGAGTAATTTCGCCTTTTCTCTTACCACCGAGATTACTACGTATATTCAACGCCTTTGCCGTCGTTAAATCGACTGTCCGGACGTCATACGAGAAGAGCGCACCAGCGATTTAGTTCCTTTTTTAAAACCTCTCCTTTCTCGGCTGTTATTATGCAGTAAACAAGAAATTCATATTTTATCGCCAGTTTTAAAGGGACAGATCGGTGGACGGACACCGGGAGGCTGACTGATCTGCTTTCTGGTCTCTTTTTGTTTTAATCTGGAGGAATCGCGCAGCGGCTCTCACATGCACAGCCCCGGCGCGCAGCCCCAGCTATGCGGCAGCGGCGTTAGAGCGACGCCGCTCGACCGGGAATTAAACCGACGCTGGTAACCCGGCGTGAAAGGCGAAAAAATTACAAAATAAATAATTAAAATTGAGAAGATCGCCGGATTTTTTTTGTCTCCACGGCGACGGTGAGACCTGCTCCTTATCCGCAATGAAGCTCTAATAGCCTGCATCACCGTAGGCGATGGGTAAGTGTTTTCTTGCGGCAAAAGATGTACGGTTGCACAACTGCAAATCGACCCCCCCTGTCTGCTCGCACTTGCGTGCATTTATATGTGTATTTATATGTGTATTGGGTGCTATGTAAATATACGAACTGTTAAATAATACTAAGCTTGCAAGCAGCTGGATGGGAAAGTAAATCGGCAATGCTATAATGAATTGCACTGTGTTGCGTTGGTCTATTAAAATATTTCTTTTCTGACAACGTCACATTATAGGAATCCAATACACCTGTTTTTCTGATTATCTGCATTATTCAGAAATAACCTCTGCTTTGCTGTGTCAGTTTCGCGCCGCTAATCATATTTAGGTGCCATTGCTGATGCGTTATCTGGAGACGTTCAATATGATGTCGGCTTTCTGATACCATGTTTCAGGAATTGCTTCAAAAAAAGCAAGCTTTCGTCAATAAAACACACCCTTTCACGGCCCGGATTTATCAATCTTGCGCACGACACACATTGTAAATAAAAACGAGGTGAGATCACTTGCAACACACTGGCCCGTTACACCCTTTAACGTTTTGTCTTTCCATGCGCCTATTTTGATCATTATTTAACATGACATGACAAAAACGTTTGCTAGTTTTAACAGCGCCTTGCCAGGATATGGGTTCGATTAAAGGTAAAAAAGTTACTGTTATGATTCAGACTGCATCAGATTCTATTAGAAGGTCTTGCCTTTGGATGATTAATGCATAATTATTTTTAGTTTCGGTTTTTGTTTCTGATTCTTATTTGTTTCCACGTCAGTACCGTTGTTATGTATTGTTAATTTGAAAAGTAGCTACAGAATGCAGTGCTGATAGAGTGTTAACCTGTCTGAGAAATGAAGTCATAATGCCATCATACCTTATCAGTTGTACAAAAATTATGTGAGTCTGACAACTGGTGAGCTGCAGAAAAAAATATGTTTAAACGCTCCACCCGTAATCATTGCCCCTTGGGGTTCTTGGAGGAGGTTCAGTAGGGAGAAAGGACACAGATGTCCATGTCTGGTTCTGGTTCTGACTAGACCTTAATTGGACAGGATGAGCTTTTCAGCAATGCAGGCTGTGTTGATGTAGCAGAGATGCCGGCACCCTGAACTAACGGCAGGCCGCGTGCTTGAAAAGGGAGATAATGTAAGGTAATGAAGTCGTACTCTTGAGATCTTTGTCACCAAGGTTATTTCTGAATACCATGTACTTGGGGGAAGGATGTAGAATCGTGTGTGTGGTTTATGCAGCAGCGGTAGTGTCTTGGGAATGAGTGGCTACCCCCTGGCGTCTGGCCAGAGCGGGGGGAGGGGGGGCTAAGGTCTCGCTCTCGCTGGTGGGTTTCCGTTGGGTGAAGGTGACTTCCTGGGGTATGAGGGTTGACCCTCAGACATGAGGCTGCTGTCAGCAGGGCCCTCACTAGCATGGCGAAAATGGAAACCGTTCGTGTGTAGTCTCACCGGCGGGTCCCTGACAGCTTTTGTGTCCACCCTCTTTTGTCATTCCGGTGTCAACTGTCAGACTCGTCCCCCTCCCATGCCCTCGTGTCACCTGCTGGGGGAAGCTTCTCCCTGACCTGTGTTTGAACTGCTGTGTGCATGTTAGTGCTGGACACAGCAGATGGTCCGATTTGTATGTCAAGCAGGGGGAAGAAATGGAGGACAAAATTTTATATATATATAAAAATCCTTAATTTATGTATATATGTACACACACACAAACACACATTTATTTATTTGACTTTCTATATAATTGATACAATGCAGTGCAGTAATTGAACCCCCCACACACAACTACAGCAAATCATTCAGCAAATCACTTTCTGTGCTTTACCGTCACTAACAACATTAACCAGTCATTATTTGGGCTGTTTTTTTTTTTTTTTTTTTGTCTATTTTTGAAGGAGTACCGAACTGTCAAGCATATGATTGAGCAGCTGCTTGGTTCCCCGTGCCAGCTGACTGTCAGTCTTGTGCAGGATGTGGCGAGAGCGTGTGAGATGCAGCCCTCCCTTCCAGATACGCAGAGACCTTGCCTTATGGCCCAGACTAGCCAGCATTTCCCAGATTAAATAAATTCTGAGAAAAGATCAACTTTAGTGATCCCAGTTCTGTAAATTGCAGATAAACAAGCATATACAGGCAGTCCCCAGGTTATGAATGAGATCCATTCCCTAAGTCTGTCTTTAAGTCGAATTTGTAGGAAAATCAGAAAAGTAATAATACAGAGCTGTGCAATGTTTCCAGAAGCGTCACAAAGTACCACGTGTGCGAGCTATTACCGACCATTGTGTTTAAGCTCATTTTTAATATTTCAGGCTTTATAGCAGTCCATTCATGAGTACGAGTCCATAAGGCTGGCTTTCTTAACCCAGGGACTGTAGCACAAAACAAGACAAAGTGCAAAAACAGCACAGACAAGTAAACATAGTAAAAAGTGCTCAGGACACGAACAGAATATACCGAAAACAGAATATTACATAAATAAATAAATATTGTAAGGTGGTGGAATCGTTACTTCTGCCTCACACCTCTGGGTCCAGGATTCAAATCTCCACCTTGGGTCCATGTGTGTTGAATTTCGTGGGGTTTGTGGGGTTTCCTCTGGGTTCTCCGGTAGCCTATCTGTAGTAGCTAATGGTATACTGACGTGTAAATTTTAGCTGGTGCCGATAACGATTCATTTTTGTCTTATTACCAATTCCGATAACCGGCTAACTTCCATGCACCACAGACCGGTCGTGACACCGATTTCTGTTACGTTACTTCTTAAGATCCTCTGAATGTGTGGAGCAACCACATCATATAATGCAGAAAATGAAACGTCAGCAAAGTATCTCTGCCTTTGAAGACTGTAGGGAGGTTCTAATTGGCGATTGAGCCGAACGAAATTCCTCTTCCTCCACTGTGGAAAATGGCTGATCATCATCTCCATTATTTTAGTAGTTTTGTGTCTAGCTCTGGTGCTTCTAACTTTGTGTCATGGTACCGGGTTGCTCGGGTGCGGGAACGAGGCATGGCAGGCACAGAAGGGTGGATGACCCACTTGCGGCTCCAGAACCAAAAAACAGGGTTTATTAAACTGAACTAAAAAAGAACACAAGAAAGCACTAACA
>JAODJU010000095.1:5813711-5865752 GCA_026776725.1 Gnathonemus echidnorhynchus
AGAGAAACTCAAATAAAACACTAGGGATCAAAAATACGAAAACAGGAGGTGGGATTCGAACATAAGACAGAGGTTCACAGACAGCCACATGGCTCAACGCATTGAGCTATGTGGCCAGACAGGAAACAGAGGAGAACAAAGACAGAACACAAAGAACCTGCTGGCCAAACGGGGAAGGGACACAGAGTGAGACACAGGGGCTGACCCTGACACTTTGAGTATTAACCGCCATGAGCCTGTAGGCGCCTTGCACAATATTGACCATGATCGACACATTGACCTGATCGATGTTGAAGTCTTGATTTGTAACGAACATTGATCAATACTGATATGATAACCGATAGGCCTGTTGTACATCTTTTATAGTAGCACAGGGCCCAAGGCTAGGTTATACCCTAGATGGGATCCTGTCCCTTCCTTCACATCCTTAATTTAGTAATATGAGAGCCAAATTTCAGAGTCATATCTGCCCCCTTGACCCGAGTGTTTTGTTTACACTGTAGTCGTTAACTAGACTGGCATAAATCTCTTGGTGAGCCTTGAGCGTTACGCAGAGCGTTTCTCCTTTCTGGCTTGGGTTTGCCCTCCAGCGCCACCTCAGATGCCCCTGTTCTGTTTAGACACATTATAGTACGACGTGTTCCAACCTTATGCCCGTTGGTCTGAGCACTGCTGCGGGCCCTCAAAGGTTTATCAACAAGCAGGTTAATATTTGGACTTACAGGTGTCGTGATTTTACCCATCCTGCAAGAGGTGGGCAGGAGTGCTGCTGATTGGCCGGATTTCATCAGCCACGTGACCCCTCAAGGCTGCCTCATTTATGACCCGCTTTGATGAAGTACGGGCATGTGGCACGTATTGTAAAGGTTGGAATTTGATCCCCATAAAGGAACAGGTTGCCTTTTGGAGAACCAGACCGGTCTTAATGTTGTACTATCCAGTATGGTCACTGAAGCTCCAAATGATTTAGTAAATTCACAGCTTTATAGACGGCACCACCCGTAGAAGCCTCACTTGAGCTACAGTCAAGTTGTACTTAGGCTTGACATGTTAAATTGAGATAAGGAAGTTTTTTCGGGTGTAGATAGGTGTCAGTCACTCTGGTCCCTCAAAGTTGCACCATAAATATGGAGATAGATGCCATCCTGTTGGCTTGTTACACTTTCTCTGCGAGCCGCTCACTGTCTCCGGAGAGGAACCGTTAATCCGGCCCAGGGACCTCGTCGGGTCTGTCAGCTGGTAGAACGGTACCAAGCTGCACAGGAAGACCTGAGGGTTGCTGCTGGTAAGAGACCAATTAGTAGGTATCACTCGGCACTCAAAACCGCTGAGTGTGGCCATACGGAGCCAGGGCCTCCTTGCTGACTATCGGCAAACGAAATGCACCACAGACCACCAGCTGTGACTCGGGTTCCTGGTCGGTACTGGAAGATTCCAGGGGATTCTCCTCCGGAATTAGCGCTCGAATCGCAGCCCTCGCATATCTATGTGGGCCGATCGGCTGTTTAATGCTGACAGGGGAATCAAGGATTAAGACCCAAAGTGGGTGAGTTTACCACCTGTTCCTGTTTGCGTCATTAACCGTCAGGATGAAGATATACTGTGTATCTTTACGGGTGTGGTTGTGTATCTGTGAAATAGAGGACGATAGGTGTTTTGTCAAGCTGTCAGCTGTCATTTCCTGAAAATAAGATAAGCATAGTTTGGAATGGGGGGTGGCTGCATGTTGGATGGGGTAAGCGCCCGAGGGGGAGAGAAGGGGGCTATTGTGTACAGCGAATGAGGAATACACACCGTGACACTGGAGATTTGGGGGGCAGGACCCGACGGAGAATGAGACTCATTGTGCTGGGATTCCTGTCCTGCCCCTGGGTCGCGATGACGCACAGACAGACCTCGTACATAACACTGCCTAAGTGCATGTGCCATCCATTGTCCCCTGTTATGTGCTGACATGCCACCCCGTAGCTCAGGGAGAGTGGCATTCTGGATGCCCTCTTCCTTTGAGGACAGACTCCCCGTGTTCCTCCGTGGGAGGAGGCCGACACAGACAGGCACAGACGACCATATTGGATTCCGCTGTAGAAGTTTGCCCTGACTCACTTCCATTTGCAATGCAACCTAATACTGTGTTAAGGACTTCAGAGGTTCTCCTGGGGTCTGTACTGGAGAAGTGGTTGGATGATGGATGAATGGATGGATGGATGGATGGATGGATGACAAGCCGGAAGCTTAAAATTTGCTCCTATCTTTGGGGAAAAAAAGCAATTACGTTTTTTTTCTGATTGCTTAGGCACAATCTTGGAAACTATAGGCTATTTTTGCAAAATTCTACTCCAGGGCTGCACGTTATCACACTGATGTAATCGCGATTAAGTGGCGCATGTGCAATAATCACTAGGGCTTTAGATGACTGGTGAAACGTGTCCAGATGCCGGCTTTTCGGTACTGTACAGACGTTTACTTATGCCATCAATTTGGTAAGCAGATTAACAAAACGCCTAAAATATCAACGAGGTGCATGTTGTGAGGCTCAAAAGTTAGTAACCTGTATAAATTCGGCATATCCTCATGTTCATTAAATTCAGTTAGCGGGGCATGCTGCATGTTTTGGTAAATCATGGAAGCGATAAGAACAGCTCAGCAGCCACGACATCTTTTAAAAGAGGAGATATTGTTGGTAAACAAGGTAAAAGACGTCGGTTTTGTGGCGGTACTTTTTGCAGTTTGAAGTCAGACATGTTTATTAAACAGAAAGATATGTCAAATTTATACAGATTACTAAGTTGGGAATCATAATATGCCTCTCATTAATATTTTAGATGTACTACTAATTGCTTGCCCAATTGTGGGCGTAAATAAACGTCAGTATAGTACTGAAACACAGGCATCCAGTTTACACCCATCAGCTAAAGCCCTGGTGATTATTGTACACGCAGCATATAATCACAGTGTGGCATCGTGCAGCCCTACTCTGTACACTAGCCACAAAATCTCACATCAAACCAGCAAAACTACAAACCTCTTGAAAAAGCAAACAGCGCTTGCAGAACCCTTCACAGTATTTTTAAAAATTGTCTTTGCATCAATAGAGTACCCACAAACCATCATTTGAATTCACACTTGAAGCACCAACTATGCGCTGACAGTATAAATGGCAGACACTTGTGGCTTCAGCTTTACCTGTGTGCAGGGAATAACAGAGCTGTCATACATGAAGCAAACACACATACACACAGGTATCCAGATCTGTAAAGTACGGATGTATATTCCCAACATAACACATCATCAATAGGGGATAAAGGTTTTTTATCAATGTTCGACACTGCTCAAACAACAAAAATACAGTAGATGAGAACAAAAACATTTTTGCTAGGAAAATAAAGAACAGAAAGAAACAAGGCTAAATCTCACCCTCTGTTGTCAAAGTGGAAAGGCAATCGGCAAAATAATGTAGGAAAGTAGAGACAAATGTTTACAGTTTCGCTAGAATTGTGTTATTAAATCACAGAATGTAAAGTAGTGAATTATGTTTACAGTTTTGCAAAAAGTGTGTAATACAATTACACACTGAGTGTAAAGCAGAGAACGTGTAATCAAACGTGGTAAATTCATTGACTACACATGTGAATGGTTTGGAGAATCTCTGTTAGTGTTTACGCATTCAGAAAAAACCCAGTAATAATCAGATGATCTAATAAGCCTTTCTGTAGTCTGTCTAATCTCTTATCCAAACAAAGTTACAAAAATCAAGAGAATGTTCTAGAAACCACTGGGTCCAAGGCAGATGATACCCCGCATGGGATGTTGATGATGTGGACCGTCTTTGAACCAGAAACCAGTGTTCCTACCAGCAGAATGTGTAGACATTTTACTGTTTTACACTGTTTTTGCACTATATGTTTATTTGCTTGCGATTTCCATTCTGCCAAAGCTTAGTTCCAACATCTAATAGAAAGACATCCCAGAAGAGTAGAAGCTACAGTAACAAAGGGTGGATCAACTTCATATTACAGTTTTTTTTTTTGAATTGTTAAAGCACATTTCCTGAAAGCTTCCATTCTTTTGTCAAAGCAATAAACACAAAACCTTTGACTCCCCTCGCAAAATCAAACAATCTACTCAACACTACTTATCTTTGCTCAAGACCAAACACTGCTTTCAGATCACACTCAAAGCCAGTCAATACATAACACTACAGAGCAGTCATTACCCACTACAGCGAATCAGGTGAAAACACTACAGTCAGAACTTTTCCTGGCATGTAGAGAAACACGTAAACTGTGGAAATGGTCTTTTGTATATCGAGTCGCAAAATTGGAATGCAACCGCACAAGACTACAGTTAAAAAAAGGTTGTTCAGCAAAAATGTTTGTACGTAAAGCAATATGCAGTATTTGCAGTGTTCAGCACTCCAAAAAAGTTATAGTAAAGGACAAAGTTAAAAAATGAAAGACACATCATAGTGAAATGCTGTACAACCGCCAAGCCAAACTTAAGGAAGAATATTTATTCTGCCTAATCATCGTGTCTCAGGGCTGGGTCAGGACAGAGAACTCACTCTGCACCACAGGCTACATTCTCCCTTGCTAGGCAACAGGGGAAGAATTTTCTGTGGTGACTCATCCATACCTTGACATTGAAATTCATCTCACCTGTGGCACTTGCACTCTCATCCAGCATGTATTCTCTGCTCTAGTTACTCGTGGCCTTCTTCACGTGTTGAGAAACATGTGTGAACAATTTTGAGTCATTGTGCTTAAATGGTGACTACTGTGTGTTTTTGTGGCCCCCGTTTTCCATGTCACACCAGAGTTCGCCACGGTGCAGAATAAATTTTGATGAATGAGAACGTGTTTAGATTTTTGCAAAACGGGTGACTCATATCTGCAAATAGTGTCTAAATAGGTGAACACTGTTTACAATTTTGCAAAATGAGTGATTGATTCAACGAGTTTTGGCAATTAAGAGTTTTGTTCCAAGAATGTGGTTTCCTGTTTTAGCTGTTCAAAAAAACTGTATTACTTTTGGTTTCAGAATGAGAGGTTGGACAAGCTGGTGTCCATAAAGGCCATATTGTGTACGATGCTGCTATATACATCAGAATTTTGGACTGGGATCGGTGAAGTTCATCTTATCCTTTTGGTAATGTACCTGAACCTGGCACCGTGACAATGCCCCTCATTTTGTAAATTATTGAGGATATTGTGATCTGATAAGAATGTGGTACATAAACACACTTACATCAGCATAAGTGGTTCCAAAAAGAACTTTTAGCCGTGATGCAGGCCTGCGTTTCTGCCAGCCACACATCTGCTAAGCTTCTCAGTATGTCTCGATGCTTGCACCCGATAAGCCAAGTGTCGGCTGACGATTTTACACAGCAGCAAAGCTACAGACGCGTCACGCAGGCTTCTGAGCACTGTCCATCTGCTTGTTGAGCGTATCTGTGCTGTTTGCCAAAATGACGTCCGCCATAGTAGATGCTGCCTTGTCGATAAGACTCTGCCACTGGCAGAGTCAATTGTTAAAAATTAATTTTTGTAATGCCCTTATGCGGCCCGCACCCTGTACAGTTTATTGTAGCAAAAGAAGGTGGTTGTTTGCTGTTAAAGTAGCTTGAATCATCAGTTAAAGCGAAACCAAAAATGATGAAAACTGGTAAACAGATTATGTTTCTACGGAAAGTTGAGGGCAGTGAAAAATCAAGTCCATTTTCCTGTTTTTAGGCTGTGGGAGGAAGCCTAAGCAACGGGCGGGGGGGGTGGTGTACCGGATATGTGCCAACTCCCCTCCCACAATGCATCAAACTGCAAGCCCAGGAGGATTATTGAATACTTCTTCCCCAAACTCTAAGAACAGTTTCTAAACAAATTTAAACTTCAAGCATTGCTCCTCCGGCATCCTGGAATTAGCTATTTTCGCATGCAGCATGCTAAAACTTAAAATTCCTTCATTTTTGAGGGAAAAGTCATTTGAAAAATTAACGTAGAAATGTAAAACTTTCAAACAATTTCGAACCATTTTCAAAATATTGTACGAATAATAATATTGTTAAATGTTTCATAAAGGCTGCACAATATGCCTTCCGGTTTATTTACTTGAATAATAAGTAGCCGCCTCTCAAAAGTGTCCAGTGATCAAAATCCATTGTCATTCTATTGTCATCCACAAAACAAGCTAAATTGGGCAAGCATTGCAAAAACTACCACTATATGTAGTGTCCAACTCAAATATTTCTCTTTAGGGACAAAGTTTGGGGGTGGAACTAATACGGGTAAAAAAATATAGACAAAACAGAAGTTTTTATTTTAAGCGCACGTAAAAATACAACACAGTATTTTTTTTCTCTGCCACAAAATAATTTAAGCTATTTCGCCAAAAATTTGGTAGTAAAGTCACATTGAACCATGTGTCCTGAGGAGAGCTGTAAACTGATATCTTAACCAGGTGTATTAACGTGGTAGCAGTGCAGCTAACTGTAATCATGAAGCCATTGATAACCAGTCCAACTTAATATTTAACGTTACCCTGCGTCAATACTAATTGACAGAGTCATCAGTGAAATGGGAAGGTTAGCCTCCATAGTTACTAAGCTACCTTTATAACTATTAATTATGATAAACATTAATAGCTAATGACAACTGATGTATTACATATTTTAAAAAATAATTATTTTATTACCATGTCGCTTAAAGTGCTTGGTAAGCAATGGAAATGAACGTGATTCTATGCTGAGAATGTCAGTGTTTGGAACTATTCACTGTCCCCATGACCCGGAAATTACTCTGGAATTTTTTAAATGGGTCCCCATGGGAGTGTCGTCACTGTTTTTTCTACCGCTCTGCTACACGTAATGCAGCGTAAGCACACTGCGACAGTAATGATCCTCCATGTGAAACACGATGCTCACTGAGCAGTACGTAGTCTTGGGGATTTAAGAATTTGCATCAAGGATTTTTTTGTAACCAAGTCATTCGAGTTACTCGAATTGTTGCAGCTCTAAAATATAGCAGGCCAGATGGAGCATAACTGGAAAAGTCAAAATATGCGGTCTCCCGAGACTGAAGTGTCTGGAAGAGGTCATGCATGGACACACTGATTTGTAACATAGAATATTTAATTATATACCATAATGCATACTGGTGTTTTTACGCTGGTTAGCCTGCATGGTAAAGACCGCAGAGGGATTGAGATTTGCTGGCAGTGTTGCACCGTAAACACAGAGGAAGTCTGGGTGGCATGGAGATACAAGGAGTTCACTATCCGCCTCTGCTCTCGGCACTGTAAGACACAGGCTTTCAGGATGAGCCAGAAAACAGAAAAGCGAGCGGGCGTTGGGCGTCCGTCACTCATGCCAGGTACGGCCGTACCCACTCTAACGCCTGTCCACACTCGCGCCTCAAAATCCCTTCTCAGTCAGTTTCGTTCTGTCTGCGCAGTCTTCCACCCAAGGACACGGGTGGTCACCGAATGCTTGTCCAGATGAGTCATGAAAGTGATGTGCTGACCCCTCTGGCTGCACTGTGCAACTGCATGTGACAAACTAGGACCCCGCCCAGCCCACAGAAGCTCTTTCTTTCCATGCCTTGTTTAACTTCTTCACGCTTGAGTCTTCGCCTGGGCATAACGGATGCATTTATTGTAGGGCTGTGCGATATGGCATAAAATTCATATTGCGGTATAATTTGAACCATAGACGGTAGACGATATGTATTGCGGTATATAATTTGATCTGTAAATTTCAATATAACTGTTTTTGAAATGGTAACATATGTCCATAGCAAAGGCATTGCAGCAGGAAGTAGTATAATAAACTGTTAACACATTTCATAGTCGTGAATGTAGAATATTTATTGTGCAAATCTGCAACTATAGAAAAAATATGAAAACATTTCAAGTAACTTCCCAGGTTTTATCTTATATTGAAAACACAGGTTGGTTTTGTAAACTGTAGGTAAGCAGAAAACAAGACACAGAACTAACTAGTGTCATAACTCTATCTATATTAGTATGTATGACCATCTCTCCCATAAAGGTCCTGCCAGGCAGAGTCCTGCACGGGTTCGGGTACCCGACAGGTGACCCGCAAATTTTGATGAAACGAGTGAAAAATATTCTACTGTGTTGAATACGGGTTCGGGTCGGACGCAGGAGAGCGCGGGTCTAAATTGCGGTTTTCAAAACATCATGTGCCAACAAAAAATACCCTAGGGCTATATTTTAGTGACACGCAAAAAAATCCCTGCATTCAAGATAATAAAACGTAAAATCCTTATCAGTTTATGCCTGCACGCGCATTCCCGGAAATCTCTCATCTTCAAAAAGCTTGAAAATGTTGAAAAAAATCTTGTGATCTCCTGCAGTTGTTCGAAATGGATGCTGAGGAGTTGAAAAGAAAACTAGCAAGTGGAGAGTTTAAATTTGTGGCCAATACCGCCACTAAAATCAAGTCTGACGTGTGGGAGAATTTCGGAGTTATCTCAGATAATGAAAACAACTCTTTTGACGTCTTGTCTTGGTGGAGACAAAGGAAAATGGACAGTGCACGTAGGTAGCCTATAATGTGCAGGGTAGCCTAATGTACATTTTATATAATTTTAGTTTTATTAACACATTTGATTGTAAGCTGGTAAGGCTTATTTGAGTTTGAGTTTGAAGGTAGGCTACTACCGTTTGTTTTGTTTGTTATTAGGCTGTTATTAAGCAACGTTTTTATTTGGCTATGCCTTTTCAACTGATGTTGCACATGTCATTGGTCGTTTGTTGTAGCAATAAACTTTTGTCTTTAATTTTGGCTGTCTGATTTTCATTCGGGTGCGGGTCGGGTGTCGGTATTTATTTATAGTGGGTCGGATCGGGTGGGGAATTTTATTTTATTTCTGTCGGATGACGATTCAGATACGGGTTTAAGTATGACGGGTACGGGTGGGTGCGGTTTGTCAAAATCAGACCCGTGCAGGACTCTGCTGCCAGGTGCAGCAATAATGATATAAATAAATTTCATATAAATCATATAAAAAATAAATTATTTATTATTTGACGCAACTTGATTACGTCATTTTTGCGGTCGAGGAGCGGAAATTTCTGCGGTAGGGCGGTATAATCAAAATCTCTCCCGTTGGCCAAATTTGTATCGTATACCGTTTATACCGTTTATACCGCACAGTAGTAATTTATTGCACACAAACATTAGCAGAACGGTCTAAATGGAAATTCAGCTCGGGTTACAGCTTTAAGTTGTTTACACTTAAAATGAATGTGATCTATCTCTAATGCTCTGTGTGTTATTTATGTAGCTCTGTAGTACAGCTGATTCAGCAGGTTCTGTTTGACATTATTTGCTAACTGTTCCCCTCTTTGGTCTTTCTGTTTCATACTCAATGACTATCTTTTGACACATCACCAGTCTCCAGGAAGTGATTATTGTTGCTTGTTGATCTAGAGAGTGTTGCCCTGAAGAGCAAGTTCATCTTTGACTCAAAAGATAAACCCAAATATATAGAAGAGTATGCTTTCCCCTTTACCTTTAAACACCACATGATATTCAGACTCTGTTGTGATATGCTTGCTTTGGTATGTGATTGTTGTGCTGCACATTCCAGCAAATTCCTTCAAAGAATACAGGAAAATGGTGCCGTTCATAAAAAGTGGACACATCCTGTGAGGTTTTGAAGGAATGCTGGGAAAATGGGTAATGCTCCAGCAGCACTGTTCCTGAGAGGGTTTGACCAACAAAAGGCCGGACATGGGAAAGCTACCCAGCGAAAGTCCCTGGCTAGAGTGTTCAGCTTTACTGTTCGTGAATCTAATGACTTTTCAAAGCTCACTGTTAAAAATTCTATATAGCAATTAGAAAAAATATCCAAATTTATTGTATGTTTGACTTATTTTGTATCGCCATCTCCTATATGTCTTCTTATACGTGCTTTAGACAGGATATGTCTAGCTAACCTGTTTTTTGAGAACCATAATGCTGTTGAGCCTAGGTGGAATGTCACCCGACGTTAGGAAAAAGCAACTAAAGACAGAATACGTGCCAACACGGATTTAGTTTGAGGATTTTGTCATATTGAGTCGCCAGTTTCTTTTTTTATACAAGCTTTATTTTCAATATTCCTGCATCCTGACATTCAGCCCCCAAATAACATAACAGACGAATAGACGCAAGAGCGAGGATGGCTGAAGAGTCTCCTCTATGGGAAAGGAGAGGACATGTTCTGACTTCAGCATTATGAACTGCTAATGGAGAGCCTTGAAATGTATGCATGTAACTGGATGTAAGAACCAGCTAAAAGCAGGTGGGCCGATGGGTTTGTGGCCTAGCAAAATTTCTCGCGTTCCCCAATCGGCAAACTTTTTCGTGAGTCTGTGTGTGTGGTGAGCCCATCTGGGCAAAAGTACAGGGTCAGTTCTAAATCCTAGGCTAGTCCTGGTTAAAAATGTCATGCAGCTGATGTATTTTACGTCTTAATGTTTGTTGTTGACATTACAGCCAAGTGCCGAAAACTTTTGGCGGGAATCACGTGGCGGACCAGATGATTCCATAGCGATTGCATTGAGATGGTGAGGATGGTTACACTTTGTGCTCAGAAGTCGTGCGGACAGGTGACCTCAGCTAGATTATGGTGTCAGCACATGGGCATGGGACGCCATTAAGCCTGTCCCCCGCTCTCTGCCTCCCATGATAAGGTGGGGCGGCTTAGCAGACCACGGCCTTTAGCTATTCCGGACTTGACTCGCTTTAGCCTGTGAAGCCTGTAGATGCTCTTAGCACCCAGAAAATACCTGAATCTCAGCGAGGTAGGCTGGCAAGTGCTTAGCCTGAGTCATAATTACGGGTTGTAGGAACCTCTTACATTGATAAGGATGGAGACACTCCTTATTCTTATCCGTGACTCTCCCAGCTCTGAATGAGTCACGAGGGGTCCTGTTACCTCAGGCATGTGAATGCAGGTAAACCAATTGGATCAGTCACAAGACATTAGTGAGAAGCATATCTGCGAAATGGAGCCATTACAGACCTGCAGGGGGCAGTGCGGAGTGGGGCTAATTGAAGTTAAGTGCCATTTTAGCTGTGTGGGTTTAAAGGGATCTGTGGGAAGCTCTTGTTATTGTCCCTGGAATGAACAAACTTGGTTAGCGGGTCTCCCAGAGTGCTTATGCTGCTCACTAAGTACTGCATGTCTTGGAATATGTACTGTAGCGCTCAGTTTGCACCATCTTCCTGTAAATTACAAAACTGTAAGATTGTTATTTGTTTCTTGAATGACTTAAACAACCCTGGCCCGATCGAGTCGCCGGTCGGGCTGAAATCACAATGCCACGACACACGGGAACTTCAGCTCTCTAGAAGCGCCTAGAATCGCACTGTGAAGTTAGTCATGACGTGTCAAAACAGAAGTTAGCGTGTTGCTAAAACAAACCTCAATAAATCTAGGAGATCATATAATGGGGAAATGAGTGTGAGAAGGAAATGTGTGTTGTTTGTTTAGCTAATGATCTAACATATGGTTTGGGCAGAATTCAGTATGTGACAAATGTCAAAATACGAATGTGGCAGTAAGGAGATTGTGTTTGTGAGCTGGAGGTACTGGGTTGTAGGAGTGGATAGTGGTGTGGAATCCCCCCACTCTGGGCTGGGGTCAGGTAGGTCACGTGCTTTAATTTGCTTATCTAATCTTTTTAGCTAAATTGCCTTTCAAAGTTTATGAGCTTTTTTTGCAATATAAATAGGTCATTTTTTAACCAAAGTGACTGGAGTTGAATAGCCAGCTCAAATGTACAACAATATACTTTTATTACTCTGAGAAATGCTCTTTGCTGTTTGTGTGTTGCATTATGTTGCCATGGGAACATCATTTTGTACCACTCTATGCCTGTATATGGATGGCATGTCAGTGAAGTTCACACAACCTGACACTTCAATTGGAACAGCAGGATCACAGGACGGCTGCCTTCTGTTCATTGGCCGGCGAGGTCAAACAGCTGAACTGAGCTGAAATCTCTGGGCTGGTCGCTGGCAGAGCAGAATCCAGCTTTAGGCAGAATGAGCATTTATCTAGGGGCCCCTAACTACATCTGTTGTGGAAAGAGTGAAACGATCATCGGTTTTCTTGGAAAGGGGCCTCCCATATAAGTAAGGCTTTGCCTTCGGCCCCTGGAAAGATAGGGCAGCCCCGGCCACTGATGTTGGTGAATTGAGCCGTGTGTGAGAAGGAGACGCACAGAAGGAACAGGTTTTACAAGGTGCACACAGTTAATGAGTAGTGAGTCTGCTGTGGACTGAGTAACTAGTATAGGTGAAAGTCTAAAATGTAGTTGGACTTCCAACCAAGAAAGGATGAAGGTAGGTACACGGAGTGGAGAAGGTTTTGGTGGGATGGAATAGCTCGCTTGCTGGTGCGAATGCATCAGCCATTCAAATCAAAGTTAAAGGTAAAGCCGTAAGTGGCAGGCCGCATCGGACGGGCCTCTGCTCCAGCGGGCATCCAGCCACGTGGTATGCAGCGTCCGAGAGGGGGGGTGGGGGCCCCTTCGCGGACTAAGCAGAATCAGAAACGCGGGCTGATATGCCTTTAGCAGCCAATGCGCGAATCCTGCGGGGTCGGTGATGCTGGAGCGATGGCAGGGAGCACAGGGCTAACACGAGAGGCCCTACGAACGACACGGGGCCCCGGTCGTAGCCATTATGGGATGTGAAGTTGGCGCCCGGCCTTGTTTTCACTGGCGCCCACTTAATGGCTAACAGTACCGTTTTGTGGGCTTTGAAACGCGCCTTCCTGCAACTGCAGTAATTCTGGCCTCCACAAAACAGGGTCATTTGACAAAGGTCATTAAGCAAATTCCATTAAATGCAATTGGGAGGAATCAGCCATTTAGTAACACGAAACTGCTCCATTTTTCCTAACATGCATAATTATGCCATTATATTTGGTGACAGAGTTTTCTTGTTTTCTCGGCCGGGCATTTTCTTGTATATTAGGTTATGGGCACAATGTCGTGATTTTCAATCAGTTCCTTTGTCCCTCAGGCTACTTGTTTTCCTTGTCTTGTCTTCCTTCATGAGCACAAGTGGATCTGGCTTGAACACATGCAGCATCAGGTCACATGATTCCTCAGTTCGGCCTGCGCTTATTCTGCTCCCTTCTGCGTCTCTTAAATTTGCATTAAATTACTTTTACATTAACGTCACTTATACGCCTCGTGGACACTCTTGTGCAAAAAAAAAAAAAACGTAAAGCGCCATGCCAGTAACAGACATCGGTGATATCGTATCGGGGTATCCCCAGTTTGGTTCGTGCCACATCAGCTCATCTCACATGTCATTCACACCAGATTCCACAGACCATTAAGTCAAAGTGCTTTCTCTCTGACAGCAGTTCCTGTACACCTAGTTTTTATACTCATTATACAAAAACAAATGTCTTTTTTGGCATGGAGAACAAAGAAAGGGAAAAAGAAGGACTTTTAAAATAGTTAACCATCCAACTGTTTTGCTGCTCTGCTGAACATCCATGCTTCTTGCACAATATAATGACTTTTAAACAACCTTAATCTCTTACTTGCCGTAATTCTTCTAATATTGTTACCACACTCACATGCCGGTAACAGAAAAGTGACTCTACCTGCAGGGTTTCTTGCTCTCAGCAACCAGGGTTCTCCACCAGGTCACTAGGTGCCTAGCAGCCAACACAGGTGCTTAAACCTGGAATGAAATTCGCAGCAGTTTCACAGCAGTTTACCCTGCACAAAAAAATCGTTGACCCACAGGAAACTTCTACTGTCCTCAGCTGGATCTGATCCGGACTCTAGGGGGATCCATTTTTAATTAAATTTCGCCTGCTATTTGTGAAAGTGTTACCTTCACCAAAAAATATGTAAGAGCTTGGTTGACAAAGATGGAGGGAAACTGCTTTGTTCACTGTTGTCACTAAGCCAAATGTAAGGCTTGCCGATTATACATGAAGAGGTCAAAGCTCAGGTGTGCCACAAATAGGTAAATTCTGTTTTGTGTTGAAAAACAACAGCTCCATTGTTTTGGGAAGTCTTGCTTGTATCGAATGAGCAGCTGCCTGCCGTTGCTTGTCTAGCACTTCGTTCTCACATTCCAGTCGGTTCTCTCGGTCGCGACTTTCACTCGCTGTTGTTCTGGGTTCGTTCAGCATCATTACCGTTTGAGCTGCTTGGGATTCACGCTGTGCATTGAATGCAAACGCTGGCAGAGTGGACTGTGGCTGCTCTAAGCATTTCTCTTTGTAGTCTGTGGCAGTCATTTTTAATTTAGAACGAAAAAAAAGTGAACATTGTAGTTTGAAAAACGTCATGAAATGCAAGTTGGCTTTGCGTTTCTGACTGCTTTCAGTGGTGTGTTTGTGTGACATTATAAAAACAGTTGGTGCTTTTTCATGTTGTGCAGCATCTTTTGTTATTTTCCTGTTCTTCATTTAAAGCAGAACCTCTGATGCAATTTAATGTTGACTCTCTCTCTCTCTCTCTCTCTCTCTCTCTCTATCTTTTTCCCTCTTACCCCCACATCCCTTCTTCTCTCAGGATAAAAATGCGACGGCACAGGGTGTTCTTGCTTTGCACTGTGGGCCTGTGTGTGATCTCCTTCTTGCATTACTACAAGGCCCTACACTACGTCTCCTTGTTGCGAGAACTCTCTGCCCCGTATCCCAACATCAAATCCTTCATCATGGTCACCGGTTTCTTCTGGAAGGAGAGAGATATGCCTTTGTCAAGCACTTTCTCAGATGATGGCCCTGCCCCGGTCATACGCCCCTCTGACCCCAGAGCTTGGGATTCCAGGGCCGGGGAGCAACAGCCCAAACCAGAGCTAAATGTGGATAAAGACTTGAGGGTCCCATGGGGGAAATCGGATGTAGCAAAGCAGAAAGAGGAAGATGCCTCTCAGGTAATAACCTGATTGTCAGTTTGGTTGTTGAATGACTTTTAATGTCACATGACAAATTAACAGATACCTTTTCCCTTCCATAGGACCTTGAGGTCAAGGAAAGAGAGCTAAACCTTAAAGAGGAAGAGCATAACATTCCCCCTAAACCCTGGTATCACGGTGATCCTGCTGAAAAAAGGGTAGTGGTGGAGCAGAAGCTCCCTCCAACTCCTACCCTACCAGATCCCATAGAGTCCCTTGGGGACCTCCACTTGCGTCATTTCAAACTCGTTGATGATCAAAGCCCTTACTTTGTGCATACTAAAGCCGGAGCTCTTTGCTTCCGACAAGGGACTGAGCTAGCCGTTCCGAAGGACAGTCTGGGAATGGGAGTTGCTACAGCAGCAAGTCGTAGGATACTGGAGCTTCAGGAGGCAGTAAACCCAATCAAAGCCGGAACCAAGAAAGGCAAGAGGCTGGTGAAATGTGTGTGCCGTCCGGGTTGGCATGGTCCTTACTGTGGAGTCCCCACCATGGTGTACCATTCTACCCTGCCTACCAAGGAGCGATTAATGCCCAGGGAGGTGCCCCGTAGGGTCATTAATGCCATAAATGTCAACCATGAGTTTGACCTTCTTCATGTTCGCTTCCATGAGCTAGCCCAGGCAGTGGACCTTTTCTTGGTGTGTGAGTCTAACTTCACGGCCTATGGGGAGAGGCGCCCCTTGCGATTTTTAAATCTTCTCCTGAACGGGACGTACGACTTTGTGCGGCATAAGATCCTGTACGTGTTTTTGGACCATTTTCCTGAAGGTGGACGGCAGGACGGCTGGATCGCAGACGATTACCTGCGCACCTTCCTGACACGCAACGGGATATCCCGCATAGATGGACTGAGGCCAGACGACGTCTTCATCATCAACGATGCGGATGAGATTCCAGCCCAAGAGGGGATCCTCTTCCTCAAACTTTTTGATGGATGGACAGAGCCCTTTGCAATTCACATGCGCAAGTCTCTATATGGCTTCTTCTGGAAGCAACTGGGCTCCCTGGAGGTGGTATCAGGGTGCACTGTGGGAATGCTGGGTACTGTCTATGACAATGATGGCATCAAGCTTAGGCGACGAGAGTATTACACCATGCCTGGGTTCCGGAAGTATGAGAATGACACAGGCCACATCCTGGTCCAGTGGTCCATTGGGAGTCCTTTCCATTTTGCAGGTTGGCACTGCTCCTGGTGTTTCACCCCAGAGGGGATACGTTTGAAGCTCACCTCTGCCCAGAATGGAGACTTCCCCCGCTGGGGGGACTATGAGGACAAGCGGGACCTCAACTACATTCGAGAGTTGATCCGAACAGGGGGCTGGTTCGATGGGTCGTTGATGGAATATCCGCCCACGGACCCAAAAGAGCACATGTACGCCCCCAAGTACTTGTTGAACAATTACGACCGCTACCGTTATTTGCTTGCGAACCAGTATGTTAAAGAGGGCAAGGTAGCAGGAGGGTAATGCATAAACATTGAGGTTTTTGGCTGAGGGGTAGAGCTGAAGTGTTGTCCAAATTCGGGGAAAGCACCACTATAGACTTATTTCCCCCCCCATTTCTGGCTCATCCTAATCCTTGCCAACCTTCCATCTCATTTCCCTGGTTGAGGGTGGAGGGCTGGTGTTGTGGTTTTGCTACAATGGGCTGGGTGTTAATAACAGTCAGTGAAATAACGGGCAGAGTCTGCATAGCTGACAATAGAGACTCTGTACTCAAAGCACCTTATACAATCTTTCAATGTTTCCTGCTCTGTCTGCTTCTCTGCCTCCCATCTGTAAATTGAGAATGGAGTCCATTATGCTGTCAAATGCTTTTTTGTGATATTCTTCGGTCATTCTACACAAGGTCTAATTGACTTTTCTCTCAAATATTCTCAATACTGTCAAAATAACAAAGCAGCCAGTGCGAGTGCAGGAAGTGGACATGGCAGAGTCGAGGAAGAAAAGGCCCCGTTTACTTGCTTGTAATTGATCATACATTAAATGCAATGATAAATGCTGATTTGTAACTGGACCTCGCAGACATGAGCCAGGGCCACTCAATATGAAAAAATAATCAGTCGTGGTAGCAAGCTGCAGTATGAGCCTCGAGACCTCGTTTTAGGTGGATAGGTCCAGTGTGGTGTAAATGGAATAGAAGGGGTTTTCCGTAGGCCTTTGTTTCAAACATTGAGGGGGTAGAATAACCTCCCTCGCGACTATACTTTCCATCAAGGTCTCTGTGCTTGCAGCAAGGGGAGTCGTACAGGGGGGAGATAAGATCGATTCCAAGGGCCTCCTAGTGACAGGGGATCTGAAAAATTTGGAAAATAATTGAATTTGGTCTGGGTTGTGGGACCCAATATGATGTGCTTTCATAGGACCCAAAATTTATATCGAGACCCCAGCCTGCTGCAGCGTTTTTGGGATCGGCAGAGGGGGGTGGAATCTGCCTTGTGAAGGAGTTCAGTCTAGGCTGCTATTGTTCGACAGGAATCTAGAAAAACACTCCAGCATCCAGCAGAACTCAGCAGCAGCTGAAAACCATCCAAAATGTTGGAGGGAAAAAGATGAAGGAATGCAGGATAAGAATTTCTGCATCTCTTTCCCGCCACAGCCGGCGTCCCTCTGCCGCCGAGAACTCAGCTGGTTGCATTGCACCTCCACAAAGACTAGAGTGGTGTCTGCCACTTGGACGTTGGTGGCAGATTACCTCCCTCCACTTGGCAGATAACTCTGCCCACCCACACCCCTGCATGACTGCAAGATGTGATTGTCCTCCTGGAGGCCCTGCCCTGCTCAGTGCCGTCGACATCAGGACAGGAATATAAAGTGCTACCTGTATCACATGTGCATATGAGAGCCTCTGTTGTACCTGGCTGCAGCTGATAAAGATATTAGTACGTGTTCAGGCAGGACAGGCCCCCTGACTGCTGGTTTGTAAGCCAAACCTGAATTCTTTGCTTGGCAGCCAATTAGCCACGCCCCACTTTCCAAGTTCCCCTACTTCATCGCTGCTGCTGTGGGACTTTGCACACAAGTCTCTCATTCACTTGCGCTTACCAAGTGTCAAAGTGACTTGAGTTGATTTGACTGCTAAAACGATCTAGATTTCTTGATTTGAGATACAGAGGGGGTGTCGCTAATGCAACACAATGTGTGCGAGTCATATGACACTTTTCGCATTAGTCAGCTTTGTTATCTTCAGTCTTTTATTGTGTACCATCTTATATGTGGTCACTTAGCTCGTTACCGCTTCCGCAGAATATTTCTGAGCACGTGACCGTAACCCGAGCCAACCCATGACTCCTCAGACAGATGATTCGGAGAAGGCTGTTGAGTCTGAAATAAGGCTTGACAAAGGTTTCTCCCGTTTTGCCTTCTCGCTCATCGTGTTGTGCCGGAACTTTCTTTGCACTGTTCTTTTTGATGTTATTTATGTTGGCACTGATTTATTTTGTCTGCTCCTGGGTTAAGGGACCGCAAATGTCTGCTGAATATATGTAACGTTTGGATGATTAGAGCATACAGTTCAACCGCGGCGTGAAATATTTCATTTTCAGTTCATATCTTTGTATCACACTATATTTATAACCATATTTAGTTAAAATGTCTCTCCATATATGAGTGATGAACTCATTGAGACTAAAGAACAGAATTTGGTTGCTCACCCCTATCTAGTATATAGTGATTGGCTCTGTAGTGTGTTAGTCCAGTAGTATCAGTGACATTGTGCTTTCTTTTAGGATAAAACTGTAAAAACAATGAACAGGCCTGGCAGCGTTAATTTATCACAGAGAGCCTCAGGACTCCAGTAAACACTCTCTGTTGTCAATTAACACTGTCAGAATGTGTCCTTAAGAAGATTCCACGGAAAATTAATGTGCTCCCTCAGAACAACAAAAAAGCAAAGTTTTGCAGAACACCCCTTGGTATGGATATTCAAAAAAACAAACAAAAAAATAAATTCAAGAGCCATTATTGATCGATGTTCCATTTGAACAGAAAGCAAAGCCTGGACTTCGCGAGAGCTATCTCAGCATAACTCCAGCCCCTGCGTTTCCTGGGTTTTGAATTTAGCAGGAATCTCAGAGACGCTTTCAGCACAGCTGTTGCTGTTTGTCTCATCAATGCAACCCCTAAAATATTGAAATATAAAGGCAGCATGTCAGCTCAGTGCTAGCGAGCACTACAGGTGACCATTTGAGTTTTACACGGGTGTCAACATCCACGCAGTGACATGATGCACTGACTTTGATGCGGGTTTATTTTTAAGGGCGTAGGTTGTTGGTGCGCACTCCCTTAGACGTTTCGGAAACACTAGTAGGGTGACGGAAGTGTTTTTCTGGGGCATACGCAGTGCCACAGCAGGTCATAAGGACACAGTGGGTGACAGATGGGTGAGCACCAGGCCTGTGACCATGTGATGGCACCTGACACGCCGCTGAATCCTCCCGGTGCTTTTCCAGTCCTATTTTCCAGTCCAGCCCAGTTTGACCGAGCCCGAGAGTCAGGCTGACGATAGGGACATCCAACCGGGAACTGAGAAATTCGTGACGGAGTAGCAGCCCGTTTGTGTTTCATGAGGCTAGATGAAAATGTCCAAGTGACCTTAGCTATTCACTGTATGTTGCTAAAGAAATAAAGCTACCTACAATCACATACGAACACATGAACAGCTATAAATGGACTTGCCTTAATGTGAAACGGAATTTGTAATTGTTTACAGTGGTCGTGTTACTGATTTTTAAATTTTTTTTGTTTGTCTTATTTCTTCAGGCAGCTTCTTATTAACATATTTTTTTTTCAACCACATTAAAATGGACATTTGCTGCACCCCTCCCAAACAAAAAAAAAACACAGCGTCTCCTCTCCTCTGGGAGGAAGTGATGTCACGGTGAGGGGGCGAGCTTCACTGCTGTCCTCTCTATCCCGCCGATCTATTTCTGTCGCATGTGGGAGTGCTTTAACACGCAAGGGAAGTGAGAAAAAAAAAAACAGCCCTTTAAATATTGCTTAAACTCTTGACAGTATTTTGTCACGCTAGGGATGTTTGTCCATGGAGTTTATACCACAGTAAAACACGGCATATTTTCTTCTCCCCCATTTGTAACTGTCGGAATTGCATAACCATTTAATGCTCTGGGTGCTCTTTTCATGTCTGGTTATACTTCTCACAGTTGTAGCTGATCCCTGGAAAAAGAGAAAGACCGGTGACTGTTTTTGTTTTTTTTTTTAGTCTTACCTCTGTCTTCTGTTGACACCGTCAAGACATAAACGTGAGGCCTGTGTTCAGGAATGTACATTGCATGCTGAAACTGCAGATAGCCTTGTCTGTGAAATGTAAACTTGCACCTTACTGTAGCAGAAATGTTTTTGTTTCGTGGTAGAGCGGGGGTCTACATCGGGTCTACACCCATGGGGGGGGGGGGGCTGGGTTGGGGTTGTTGGAATGTGGTTCTCTGTAAACCCCATATCTTCAGAGCTTCAGCAGAAGGAGTGTTATGGTGTGTGATCCACTGCGTATCTGGGAGCTAGATGGGGGGACAGATAGGGCCGTCTCACTTCATTTACTCACAGTCCTGGTCTTGGGTCCACCCCTTTCTATGCACTTTTTGTTCCAGCTGACTTGCCCTTAATTAATTACACCTGGGGGAGCAGTTGACTGCTGACACTGCGGCTCAGTCCGTAATGTGGTTGACGCTGGTGTGTGTCAGAGTGTGTCCCCTACGGCCGTTAACATTAGCTTACTACAGCCCTAATTTGATGGGAAGATCGAATGGATGATTTACGACTGTTGACTGTAAACAAACTGTATTGGGGAGGGGGGGGGGGGTTGTCCAATACTTCTTCATTCCTAAGGATCAAATCCTAGAATCACCAACAAGTTTGTACAGTAACATTAACTGGGAGTAACTCTACCAAACTCATTTGTTTTACACATATAACAGATTTTCTCTGTAGTGGAAATCTGCATCGACTAATGCTTACGTCATTTTCATACATAGTCGAAAAAAAGACCGTGTTTGTTTATTTTCCTGGTGTGTAAATCACAGATGGCATTTGGCGGTTTGACACAATTTATATGAAACGTGGTGCCATCATGTCATCAGATTTATCCACCTTTTCCCAGGACTATTGGGAAAACCAAGAGAAAGAACAGGAAGTGATGTCAATATTACAGGAATCTTTTAAAAGGCTGAGCACAGTTATTGACATGAGAACGTGTGGGATACCTGCAGTGTGCAGAATTTTCTTTTCAATAAAACAATGTGCCAGTTCTCATTTCAGTGAATTTACTTTGGATTTGCAGGGCAGACTTAGGCCGTAAATGAAATGAACATAATTGGATTTTTGGGTGGCTGCCCCGATGTATTATCACAAACGGTCTTATAATCCCTTTTAAAGGGATTGTAGTTTGCAAATGTTTAATAGATGTGATTTTTAGTGCCATACGATAAATCCAGTCAAGTCCAATTAATTAAAATCTGGACCAGTAACCTACAAACACAGACATGGGGTTGGCCCAGAACCAGCGCCGGCAGCCTGTGCTGTCACCCCAGGCGGGACTCGTCACAGAAAGAGTGGGCTGAGGCCGGCCAAGCTGGTACCTTCACAGACCGACCTATACCAGGGCCTCACAGTGAGACGAGCGGTTTTGGTGTCGCACCACAGCAATCTCAAGAATTTTCCAGCTTAAAGCTGCCCCTTCGTAGGGTGTCACATAAAACCACAGTGTCCTCAGAAACGGCCTTTATCAAACGCCGCGTATTTGCGAAGGTTTTCTGCAGATTGTCCTCGAAGACTGAGAAACTCACCAATTATATTTTAATTACATTCGCCTGGGTAATTATTACACGGGCAGCTTGTACCTGCCCAGTTTTTCCAGTTTCCCAGTAGGGTGTGTTTCAGTACAGTTTCTGGATGGGGGGAAGAAAAGAGTCTTTTTCTTATTTTTTATTCTGTTGTTGACAAGGAAGAGTGTACAGTTATAAAATCATAATGAGAAGTCATAAAGGCTTTTTTTCTGTATATGGACGGCTGTACATTAACCCTGAGTGAAAACTGATTCTATGGAAAAGATATATAATAAATTAATTTTAAAGTTTTACACCTAGTTTTGAGTTTCTTTATGTTGTTATGTTGTCTGTACTGTTAATATATGTTTAGTTTTTAATCATGCAGAACTTCCTACTTAGAGTAAGTCCACAGCCCAGTAACCAGGATACCAAAGATAAGTAATCCTCTGCATAAACTATGCATGGGCTGCTTATGATCTAATGCTATTTAAATTACAGGAGCATAGGTATCTCTCTGTTTTCAAAGATGCCCTGGAAGAAACTGGAAACCAGCACAGGGAAGGACCTTCAAGCACTAGGGGGCAGCAGAGATCCAAAAATCCAGTCATACTATTTTCAGGTGTCACCACTGACAGACATGATCTAAGGGTATGTGACATGAAAGACAAAATCATCTAAAGCAGCTGAAGGCGAATAATGTCTCAGTTTTACGGAACCCAAGTAAACATATTTCTTATTACTGGATGAATTTATTGTGGCCCTAGAGACCCCGACTACAGGCAGATGTGTATAAAATGTGGTGTAATTGAGTTATGAGAGTCTGGGACAGGACGTATTATAGCCCTTTGATATGGAGTCTGATTTATCAATGGACACATGCAGCTGCACATGAAAAATTCTGGAATTCATAGAGAAGAGTCTGCACCGAATTACACGGACGCGTTCTTAACTTATCCTGTTCTGGGTCCACCTGGAACCTGGACAGGATGGCAGCCCGATGGAGCTCCCAGCCATGAAAGTACCACCCTTATGGTATCACTGAAATAGGCGTACCATCTTCAGATATATATATATATATATATATATATAAAATAAGTGAACCAAACTTATTACTTCATTTCATCCACTGAATGTGAGTGTTGTGTTACTGTATTGCGGCAGACTCTTCGGCACAGTAAAGTAGAGAGCATTTTCTGTTAATACACAAAGATTAGAAAGACAATCAGATCATGATCATGGAAACAACTTAGCGGATCTCTGTTCTGTTTAATATAAAATGTACAAAACTCCAACCCTTTAATCTGAGGCCTTCCCAGCATGCACCAGAGTATAAATAACCTTTACACCACTGTGCCGTTTGGATCCCACGTGTCATGTGACGAAAGCCTTGCCGTCATGGAGCTCCAGGGAGATACTGTGGGGAAACTGAATGGACCAGTACGGGCATCTCCTATCCAAGAACGAGGGGTGTCGGACCACGGGTAACGGTGGACCTGACTAGCCTCGTCCCTGCATGGATGGGGGGGGCCTTCCAAAAGCCTAGGAAAAAATTTGATTTCGTCTTTTAATTTAAACACCTTCTGCTATTATAAAAATAAATAACTTATATGGTAAGTTCTGCTTATCTGCCTGCTTCCTGTCTCCTCCCCCGCCTCAAAAGCAAAAGTGGTTTGACCCTCTGGTGCATATGCAATAGTGGTTTTTGCTAATTCTGAATCCAAAATGAAATCTAAACTAAAATTATGATTTCAGAAGCGCAAGGAGAGCAGGGAGCGAGACGTAAAGTTAAAAGGGGGCAGGAAACTCTTGACAACTTTCTTTCCAAACTAAGCCTGGAGTGTCAAACAGTAAATACAGTGCAGTAACGTAAGTATGTTTGCAGGGGGGTGGGAGGAAGGGGGGGGGGGGCAGGCACACTACTGTGTCTGGGACAAAAATTTGGTGCTACTCCCCTGCCAAGAGCCCTTAAGGCTTATTTTGAACAAGGGAGTAAAAACAAGCCGGAATTAAATGAGCTTTCCGAACAGATACAGTCCGGAATATCTCTGCGGTGCGTAATTACAGGGCTTGTCTGGTGGGTGTTGGACTGAGTCACATCGGACTTCACACATGGAAAGTCTGACCATTGTATTATGTATTATGCTTGTATTGTGACCTACTTGGTAAGGTACGTGGGGTCTGTTTGGATAACAGTTAATATTCTTGAATCACTATAAATTTGCAGAGACCTTCAGGATGCCGTGTGACTCAGTCTTAATTCCTGTTGGTGCATTTTAGTGTAACTGCCTTTTCCTTATATATGTAACTGACCAACAGGACCTGGACTAGATCACATTGTCGTTCACTGCTATTACACTGTACCGTTTAAAGTTCCACACACAATGAAGTGTCACACAACCTACTTATATCAACTTTAATTGTACACTTACAAATGCGTGATGACCTTTTGCCGTCTTGTGGCCGACCCATTGGAATGTATTGATGAAGATGGGAATGTTTCTATGTAAAATCTTTGCTCTCTCTCTGTATTTAATGTACGTTCCTGCTTATCAACTTAAATCTCTGGCATTTATTCGTATTTCAGATTTATTTTCCTAGGTGTTGGGATAGATCTCATTTAGCAGGTGTCATTTAGCAGGGATAACCTTTAGGTCAGCTGTTCAAACCCAGGTGTGAGGACTCTTCAGCCAATCAGTCCTCTAATCAGTGACCTAATTAGGGAGTTGCAGTGAAAAGCCACATGCACACCGGCCCTTTGTGGATAAGATTGCCCACCCCTGGTTTTGCCTGTCTGCCGCCGGATCATGTCTGAATGTATTGCCTGTTAAATAGCTCTTATTCTGACAGCCCTGCCAGCCTATCAAATACTGCCCAGCCCCGGTCAGAGTCCCCACTGCTGTCCGCATCCCATAAACCAAAATTTCATGCACTGCTCACCTGTTGCTTGTGCCATGTTCCCACTGTAGGCAGCAAATCCTCCGTGGACTCCATCTGCTCTAGTCCTGACAGGCTTTGACTCACACTGCTGTTTATGTTGGCAACACAAAGCAAGGCCCATAAAATCCCTACTTCTAGCCACCAAGCCAAGAAAGCATCACCACCCCTGCCAACGAGTGGGGGAAAGAAACCCTGAATGCCCATTCAGTACTTCAGCCTATTCACACGACCAAGGAGCTCTCCGGCCTACTGAGACCACAACAGAAAACCTACTGGCTGCATCACAGGTTCCTGGGATCCCGTCCCAGTGTGCCAGTCAGTAGCTTCAACTCCATGATGCATGGAAGCTACCTTAAGGCCAAGTTTCACACGCACTTTCCTCAAAACGAATGATCGGAATTATTGATTCAAGCATGTGGGCCAATGTGTAATTCTGTGGATTAGGATGCTTTGTCTGTTGCCGCTTCAAATCCTGTTGCTGGTGCCAGCGTTGGACCCTCAGACAAGGCCTTTAAAGTAAATTGCTTTAGCTAGTAGTTAACCTTGTTTTCTCAAACATACATCGCCTTTGATAAAAGCTAAGCAAATGTATGCAAATATACTTGCATGAAAATAGTCATGCATCATTTGAATTTTGCTTCACAAAGTACCTCATATGAAGTATATTTCAAATGAATGTATTCTTTTCCCTTAGAAAAATGAAGACAAGAAATACAAGTGATAATCATAATGTTATCTGAGATTACAGGGGTGCTGGTGTTTGGTTCAGTGTGAACTATTCAGTGTCACATTTCTATGTTTTATTTTCTCTCCATCTTCTTCAGTACCAAGAAGATCCAAAGCCTGGTTACAATTAGAACAACCAACACATCCTCTGTTAAAACAAAATCTGTTTATTTGGAGACTGAAATCAAATTAGGATTAAATTCAGGCTTTGGAAATGCAGTAGAGCCCTGCTCTGGCATCTCCTAGCATTTAAAATGGCTGCCTTTATTATTATTTTAATAGATCTTCTTTAATGTTGCTCTGCAGCAGGTTTTTATTCAATGCTTCTGACACAACGCTAACATAAACACTATAGCATAACAATGTCTGATTGTAGATACTGGGTCAAAATGTTATAGCTGTGAATTCTTCATGTGTTGTTTATAAACAAGGAACCATAAAATGTATTTACACTGAGGAGTTACCCCATAGTTCCCCAATAGCTATGTCAGTCTGTGTATTTTTCATCAACTGACAAGCCACTGACTTACAGGACTGCGCTCATAACGAAGAGGGTGCAGCCACGTCAAATGTAATTTAGCGATTTTCAGTACCTGCGGGATCCCGCAGGGCATCTTAACACCAGACACACCACGCATGCTGCCCTACTATGGTCCTGGCAGAAATCAGCATCAAACTGATGTGTAGATAACGGCCTAGTCTGCAGGAGACAGAAAGGCGGACGCCTCTGTACTGAGAAACTGCCCTGCAGAGCATGTCTGCCTCTGTACTGAGAAACTGCCCTGCAGAGCACGTCTGCCTCTGGACTGAGAAACTGCCCTGCAGAGCATGTCTGCAAGGGTAAAGGCGGTTCCTGTCTGACCCGGGTGCTTTAAACTGCCTGGGAACTGCTGCAGATGTCAGGAACATCAGAGAGAAAATCCCAGAAGGCCCTGCTCGCTTGTCTGCACAGCTGCCGGAATGGACCCAGGCCCAAACCGGGCTTTTTAATGCGCCGAGAAAGGCTCGTTCATCTCTCCAGGCATTCAGCCACCATGATCAGAAAGGCCCACCAAAGATGCTGTCAGACATAAAAGACAAGAAAGTAAATTTTATGGGAAACTAGAGTGATTAAAATAATAACTCTAAAATAATAAACTTTCATAACTTTAGTATGTCGGCCGTCAGTAACGAAGACCTTTCATTATTTTGTGATAACTGAATACCAGTGTGTACCTGAGACTCAGATACTATTATACAGCATTACAGTATACAGTTTCTAGCATTTATGTGGAATGGAAGACTTCAGCTTGTCAGAATGAACCTGTTAGTAAAATATAGAAATACATCATTCAGTCTTTATGACATGAATTAAAAACACGAGTGGGGTCATTTAAATATTTTAATGAATAGATGGCCAGCTTCCAAACAGTAATGGAGAAGTGACATTTTGTATGTGGAGGTAGAGGCAGTAACAGTAAGTAACAGGACAGTAACTATTGATAAGTAAGAGTAACACCCGGCTTCTTTGATTGGCTGAGGCTGAGACACACCCACCATGTGTATCTGGCAGTTTGACTTAACTTTGGCCTCTGTCATAGGAGAACAATACGTGACCAATGAGGGGCCACTGGGGAGATCAGTCACCGCCCCCCTACAGCAGAATTCTGCAGCATGTCTCAGGGCTGGGTCATGTGACCCACTGGCCCTTTCCTGACTGGTTAGCACCGTGGAGCTGAGCGCCGCGATGGACGTGTACCGAAACCGCCACTGCGAAAAACCTTCTTTTGTTCCTGCCGCTGCCTCTCTGCTCTATGCCGTTTCCTGAGATACTTGCTGATTTTGCTCACAGGAACTTCCTTTCAAACTGGGTCTCATAAGCAAACCCTTGGTGGTGGTCCCTTCCACCGGCCCGTAGCTACGGCAACGCAGCTTTAAACAGTTACATTCGTATTATGCAAATGAGCCTCCAGCCAATCGGAGGTCCCTTTGCAATGAAAGAATCAGTCCATCAAGAACATTAATGGCATTGAATCGGCATTTCACTGTAGAAAAAGACTTAGATAGCACCTGCGAAATATCATTTGGGACCCAACTAAATAAAACTGTCAGTTACACATGTAACTGTAACTATATAATCCAGCATTGCTTAGAAGTCCCTCCTTATAAGAAGATATTTGCATTTTAATTCCTACGTTCATCCTTTGTGGCTGTATAATTAATGAAACATATCTTTCCCAAGGATATAAAAGCAGTTCCTACCTTTACACAACGTATATTTCTTAATCACTTGACCACCTTAATTTCACCTTTCAGAAAACTGTCCTGCATGCATATTCTTACCTCCTTGCAACAGATATCAATAAATGTTGCACTGCAACACTGACAAGTTCAGGTTATAGCACTGAGCTGACATGCTTTGAACCCCAGAGGACAGTCGGGAGTCCGGCACCTAAGCGTCCGTTGGGGGACTCACTCAGCGGCAGGCTTGACGAGGAACCCGCTGAACGTGATGTAGACGTCCACATCGTCGCTGTACACTGCGTTCTCCCTCTCGCCCTTGTAGAGTCGCACCCACACTGCGTCGTCCCGCCCCAGCAGAAGCATGACTGCCTGGCTCTGCATGATGCTGCGGTCGCTGGGCTGCGCGTAGACGATCGCCTTGTTCTGCTCGTTGTACATCAGGTGCAGGTAGGTCTCCTTGAAGTTCCAGGTATGGACGTTGAGGTTGAAGTAGTAGACGCCAGGCACCGAGCAATAGAACTTCCCCTCGAACATGTTGAAGTGCTCCTCAAGGTTAACAAAGACGGTGTCGAAGACCAGAGCCTGGTAGTAGTCGGTGCTGTGCAAGGCCTTCCGCCTGCCCACAGAGAAGGCAGAATATTGGATCTTGCAGGCTTCTCCAGGGACACCTGCCTGGCCTTTGCTGCCTTTGGAGCCAATGGGACCGCGAGCACCTGGAGGTCCGTCTTGTCCTGCCTTCCCTGGCGTCCCCCTGTCCCCTCTGTCTCCCTTGTCCCCTATGACACAACACCGCTGTGATTTGCTAAATCACTCACTGTGTTAAATATTTTATGCACAAAGTTTACAGCTGTTCAAGTCATTGCCAGCTGTGCAGTGAAAATGACCAGGCACACTGACTTAGCAAAGCACAACACGGTCAGATTTTGTTTTGTTTCATAAATTTTGTTTTGTTTCATAAAGGAACAGGGCAGAGCAAATGAAAGCAGGGATTCTAAACTTTTCTAAATAATTAACATCAAATAACTCAATTAGAATGACAGCCTGTACTTTCCAGTAAGTGAGAAGCCTCATGCCAAAGTGACAACCTTCCATTACATAGACACCCATCTCATTTTATATGAACCGCTGCACTACTCACAAGGTTAAAAAAAATGATAAAACTAACTCGAAAACTTCTTACATTACATTTATTTTGCAGATCCCTTTACCCAGTGAGGCATGCAAGTGAGGAGAGCTTGTGGTGAAAGCGCAGGGTCATCCAGCATCCAGCATTCCTGCAATAACTGGGGCTAAAGGTCTCGCTCAAGGGCTCCATGGTGAAACGATTAGTCATCCAGCCATGGGATTCAAACCCACAACCTTCCGGAGATGGGCAGATCCCCAATCGAATGAGTCACACACTGCCCAGAAAGCCTTGCCTGCCAGAGCCCATGTGTTTGCTTTTTATTCTCTAACTACAGCCCAGAAAATCAGGTCACACACCTCAGCTGAGCTTCTGCCACATAAGCAGCTTCAGTGCCAGGTGTCCCAGCAGAGCACGGAGGCCCCCTGCAGCGCGAAAGTAAGCCCCAAACCAATGCCTGTTTTCCTTTTTTAACAAGTACACTCAAAAAGCACAGAGGAGTCTTAATTAGCCGCGGCCAACAATTTTTCACCGATGAGTCATAGAAAACCACAGGCCAGTTTTCTTGAATTTAAGATGCTTCTGGCCAAGACTGCATATTCAAACTCTGCTGTGTCAAAGCGTTTGACACCATGTAATGGGTGAACCGTCTTTCGGAGTATTTCATTGGCAGATCTGATCTCTTAAGTTTTATTAGGAAGTTATAGTGATAATTACCCTCCCATACTGTTTTTGGGATTTTAGAAAAGCAGTAGGCAAAAACCATGTTAAATAAAGTCGTGTGAGTGTGTTACCTTTCAGGATGGTCATATTGATGTAGGTTCGAATTTCGGGCATCTGGTAGGGGGTTGTGTTGTGCACTGTGGGGCCCTCAGACTGTCCCACATGATCACAGCACCGGCGACAAAGTCTGAGCGGGGCCCTGGACCGGATGGCGCCCCCAAGAGGGAGCAGCAGGACAACAGCGAGTAACAGGCCAGACATTTTGGCTCCTGGACATTCAGACAAAGGCAGGTTATCACTCTGGGTTTCACTATCTCTACACAGCCTACGGGATTTAAATGCAGCACCACAGACCCACTTAACTATGTCATGTGAGGTTTTATTATTAACTGATGGTCGACATGGTATGTGGTTGGGAAGCAGAGAAAGGTAGCAAACGGAACTAAACTGCACCTCCATCTTACATGCAACTATTCTATCTATTACAGGGGCAGGTGACTAATGAAAGGGACTAACTGGACGTCACTGAGCAAACTACTTGCACACTTAGCTGGGAAGGAAAGATTTAAGGCTCATAGAAGTGTAGCTGGTCCGGTTCTGAGTATACTTATTGTTCAACGTGTCCCCTGTAGAGAAACTGATAAGTGCAGACTGAGATATCATGCTGACATTTATCAGTCAGACTTTTAAGCTTTTAGGCTAACTTTTGGCTCCACTGTTCTCAAAACACATGTTGAACATTAGGCTTTGATAGCAGAATAATGAATGTGTGCCTGATGCAGTGCAGATAAAATCCCTTGGGGTTTATAGGTCCAAAAAATGTTAACAGGAAATTCACAAGGAATTTTCACAAGCAAAATCTTGGACATCACTTAACTTAAAGACCACACATTTTCCTACTCTGTGTGTTTTGTGAGATTTTAACAACAACAGCCGTCATATTCACTGTGGGGGTGGATATCGCCCCTCCAACTCCACGCACTGCACATACAAAGTTTAACAGTGAACACCGAGAAGCCTTCGTTCTCCTCACATTTCCATCTGTACATCTCTATTGTGGGTTCATTACCAGTAATGAAGCAATAAAAATTACAGTCAATAAAATTTACAGCTTCACAAACCACGTACCTCGATTGGCGTCGGATTTTACGCCAGAAGCTAATTCTTTATCTAAACACGGTTTTTATTTCAGTTATCCGCTATTAATGGCAAAACACGACATGTTTGACACAGCAGCATTTTCAAGGCAAGGTGACGTCACTAACTATGACGCCACTGTGCTTTTTCATTATTATTCTTCGGGCAAAAGTTTTATATTTTTAAAAACTTCCCAATATGCTTATTCGTGCACAGGACACCTGATGGAATGTTCTCTAGAGTTAAAAACAGAAAAAAACGCGTTTATTTGTCAGAATATAGGCCTATACTTTATCTAGTTTGGCTAAATCTCAGTTATGTAACTTAAATATGTTGTTTTAAGCGTAAATCACAGTGAAATGTATAAATGATTTTTTAAAGGTATCTAAATAACTCTTTCCCCATGTGGTGAATGGCAAAATCGCGTCATGCGTACAACTTGGTATCGTTGCAGCGGCAGCGCGACACTAATTGCAGAATGGGCAGCGTTTGCATTTCATTGCAACGTCAAACGCCATCTCTGTTCTGTTGTTATAATAGTCACTCACCTTGTGTACAATAAATAATTTTAATTTCCAAAAAAAGGTCAGTATTTCAAAATTTATAACGTTTTTAATGATAAAGGCGATATCGCTGGTAATCAGAAAGTGAAATTAACTACCGAGGCTACTGGGATACCGAAGTGGCAAATTTTAATAAGTACAAATGGTTGAGTTCACTCACCTCCGGCTCCAAAGCTTACCGTCCGTGCGGCTGCCGATCAGCTGAGAGAGCAACGAGAGAGAAAAGGAGAGGGAGGATGAACTAGGGAGGGAGGGAGAAGCTGAATAAGCTAATCTTTGCTCTTTCTCATCATTATTATTTAGTTAGGGTCATTCTTCATACAGCTCCCCTTAATGCACAGAAACAATTAGCAGAGATAGCTATAACCTCACAGAGTGACTTTTGGGGTGGAAGAAAGCGGAACTCATGGCATGGTGACATAGTGGTTAGCACTGGGACCAGCGTTTGGAGTTTGCATGTTCTCCCCGTGTCGTTGTGGGGTCTCCTCCGGGTACTCCGGTTTCCCCCCACAGTCCAAAAACAAGGTGAATTGGAGTTACCAAATTGCCGGTAGGTGTGTATGATGTGAGTGTGCCCTGTGATAGGTTGGTGCCCCATCCTGGGTTGTTCCCTGCCTTGTGCCTGTAGCCTCTGGGATAGGCTCTGGACCCCCCGTAGCCTCTGGGATAGGCTCTGGACCCCCCCCCCAACCTTGAATAGGTCAAGCGTTTACAGAAGATGGATGGAAAAAAAATCTCATGGTCATTGTAGCAGGAAAAACAACCTCCAAGGGTCCAGGCTCAAACAGCCATAAAGTTTGCTTTATTTTTCAGAAAGAATTATACAGGTGTCATTATAGTAGTTACAGTCACACACCATTTAAAGATGCCCACCCATCTGTGCTAAGCACTTAATTCATAATCTCTTCGCCTTTCTCGGTCAAAACTAATTAATGACACATTGCTGTGGTACTTTGGTCGACGAACACAAGGAATGCCACACACAAATGGGCATTAATTCGTTCAGCTGTTTTCTGTTACTCATTTGTGGCTCTGCCTTATGTGGAGTATTTGCAAGCTTTTTTATTACAATTTCTCAATGCAGAATGTTTAGCTAGTTCCACTGTCATCCCTGCCCGTGATTTAAAACATTTATAAACAAATCTTCACATTCAAAACAGAAACAGAACATGTATATATACGACCTGAAACATTCATCTTCTTTTACCCTGTGTCCTCCTATTGACTACCCCTGGGAAGTGTATCTTTACAAAACATACATCCATCTTCCATAAGTGTTTATACAGTAGAGAGTCACGCTGAGCCTGCAGAGAGACAGAAAATGCAAATTCCAAACACAGACGAGAACTGAAACTCACAGTCCTGGGAGTGTATTATAAACTGTATATTAGCAATAAACCATTAGCATTCCCACTGAAAGTATATATTTTCTGATTGTGGCATCAGTGTATGCATCAGGGGACTGGAGTCAGGTTCTCAAACGAGGAAATGTATTACTTTCATGCAATGTTAGTATATTTGGTTAGCTTAACTTTTTATAAATGCCTGCCTAACTGATTTAATGGGCAATTTAAAATCGCCTGAAAACGCATTATGGTCAGGTTCAAAGGATGAACAAATCAGCGGATAGTTAATAAATCGGCTGGTGGTGCCGTCATGTTCACCGGTCACGCTGCCGGTGCTTAGTGGGCTTCCGGGCTTCCGTCCGGCTGACTCCTCTCGGTCTCCTCATGAACGGCGCCTGCCCCTGCAGGGCCCTCAGGACCAATCTGGAAAGGGCAGCAGGAAAGGCCATGTTGCCGTAAGCCAAAGACCAGGGCGCTGCTTATCCCAGCTGTGTGCTGCTATTTGCTTTTACCCAAATTGCATGTTCTGCATTTTCCTGGCTTACATTAACACCGTCGGCAGTAACCACGCCACACCTCTTGTCTTTGTCATTCTTCTCCTTGTTGTCTTCCTTATCCCTCCATTTTCCTCCGCCATTCTCTCTAACACAACATCTTGCTGCCCCCCCCCCCCCCCCCTGTTAAGGGCTCACAATGTGTCTTTCCTTCACCGATGGGGGGGGGGGGGATCGGCTGCACCAAAGGGAGTAAAGCATATCTCAAAGTCTTTGAGATATGAATGATATGAAGGGGGCTACCCTGGACCCCCCCCCCCCAAAAAGAGCACAGAGTCAGGCACAAATCCACAAGGGGGCGTTCTCCCCATCTCTGGATCCAGCTTCAGAGTCTTGTTGCATTGCTAACAGATTGGGAGTTTCCAAGGTGGGGGGACCACACACTGCTGTAGACAGACCATGTATATATAATCCTAGGAGAGGAAACCATTCTTGATCATAAAGGCAACAGTGTCCCTAAATGTCCTCATTGTCTATATATAGAGACACACGCAAACTTCTCAGGAAGATTGTGGTTTGCCTTGTGGGGCTGTTTTATTCTTCTATACTATTTCAAAACTATATTACATAGCCCTTTGTCTTGGGACGTAACATCCATTAACCATTATTTCTTGGTTACTTTGGAAATTTCCCTGCTCTAGAAATATTGTACATGTTGTGAATGTACCTTATTGGCTGCGGCATATGACCCGAAGTGAAAAGATTGTGCTATGTTGATCTTTAAATGCTCTTGCAGCACCAAACGTAAGAATGTCAGCAGTCTGCTGTGATTATGTCTTTAAATGGATCAGATATATTATATCCTTCTGCCTGAAGTCCTTCTCCTGTCCTCCCACCTGAGACCTGCAAAGCTTCAGAATCAGCTTGGGCCAGGATGCCCTGCTGCCCCCTGCTGGCAGGAGGACCACCCAGAGCTCCACCATACCGCTGCTGGTTTCGTACTCACATTTCTCATTATATTATATAAGGTTTACAGGCCTGGAAAATGTTAGGAAGGCAACTTTTCCTCATAGATCTCTTTTGGGAGATATTTTTTCCACCCTATGGCATTTGCCCCCTGGTTTTTCAATTTTTTACAATTGCTTTTGCTAATTGCCCATTTGTACTGAGTGTCTATGTTCTCTTGGCATTCATCCTGTTTCCACCCCCCAAATCTCTTTAACAAACGTAGACGGGTCCAAATGTCTGGGGAGACTCTGAGGCCTCAAGTGATTTTGGTGTTTCCTTTTGCGCTTGTCATTGTTTTTTATCCTCGATTTAACCAAAAGTTATAATAATAATAATAATAATCAAATACAGCAACCTGCACAACTTATATTTACTTTTAGGCTGTTAGATGCCCTAGACATAGCCGGACAACTACACACAAAAAGTTACCCATAACAGGATCATTGCACACTCGAACACCAAAACATATAATACACACAATGGTTTGATGATCATTATTTAGTTTAATTTAGTATTCAAGATTCGTGATGGACAGTTACTCTTTCCCCTCTTTGCCTCAGTGAGAGTAACAGTATATTCAGATTTCAGAGGCTTCCCAGTTGAATTTTGTTGGTAATTATGTCATTCCTGTCAAGATGTCAGGATGTGTGAGAGAATCCATATGTTTGGCTCAAGTACTTTCTGCTATCTTATTCCAGCAGCTCTGCTTTGCCAACTAAGCAAGAACTGGGTCAAGTTCCCAGTTCTCGCGTTACCCTCCCATCACGTCTTATCGTGCTCTTATCTCTCCCCTTCCTGCACATTTACCCTGTCCATTTTCTCAAACTCCACTCTTCCTTCTCACGTCCTCCCTCCCTTCCTCTGCATCCGTTTCTTCTTTCATCCGTTATCCATCTTCCTCTCTCTTTCCCGCTCCTACACCGATGTGAACTCCGCCCCATTTGCTCCAGCTGAGCGGCGGTAGTGTTTCATTTTGCGTCCCCCGCAGAGATCGGAGAGCAATTTCCCGTGCCATCTGCACTTTCCCCCAGCGGATGAGGGGTCTCTCCCGGTGCCCCGTGAGCTCTGTCGGTTTTACACCGAGCTGCCGACCGTAAGCGGAGCTGAATCGCGGACTGCCAAACGCTGCAGGTGAGACAGCTGAAGAGACGCGGGGGTCTGCCGTTTGATGGGGCGCCCCGTTACGCAGCTGTGGGCTAATTTGTCTTGATGGGACACTAATAGAAGGGCTTGTGTACACGGAGATCACTTTGCCATCTGGAGCGCATTACCTTTTGAATCTCTGCACCGTGTTATGTAATTGCACTGTGTGCCTCTGGCTAGCACGCACGTGGACATATTTCTTTCCCCGGTTAACAGACGCTGTAGACTTGCTTCATTTTAACATGATTTCTAAGCTGCCCTTCTTGTCCCTGCCTTACGTCTCCTCGGGCACCCACACTTTTTCACAGATTCGAAATAAAACCGATGATTTATTATTTCATATGCTGGGGCGTCTGTATCAAGTTCCTCTTGATACAGCCAAAAGCGGTCATGCCGCCTCCTGCACAGAGCATAAACCCCGCAGGCCTGCCCTCCCATTCTCAAAGCAATTATGTATTTTCTTTCATTACTCATCTCAGAGCTACATCTATTTAAACAGCATCCATGAGACTCTCCCTGTGACCCAGTACTAGATGAGATGATATTGTATCCATTTGCAGCTGCAGGACAGTTTACTCATGGAGGGCCAAAGCGTTGCTTTTGTGTCTTAATCTTTTTTAATTTTATTTTTTTCATTAGTATAATAATTAGTGCTGTTTTATTTGTTGCCTTTGTTGTTCATCTGAAAGGACATAGCATATAATAATCATTATGGGCCCCCCATGACCCTGAGGAGCATAAGAGCTTAGAAGATGGATGGATGCAGGGGTGCTGTAAAGAGGAGAAGCTTGGGATGACTCCATGAGCCACTGCAACATAATTGGATTGGTCTGGGTTGGGGCCTTGAGTAAAAGTAGATATTTCGTACTAGGAATTTGACGCAGAATCCTTATACCTCTCATACCCCAACCCAAATGCTCCCCACCACCCCAAATAAACCTTTTTTAAAAGCCCAACTTCATGTGAATTGTCTCAATATAATCAGGTCCACCAGACCCAAGTTTTATTTTGATTTGCCTCAAAGTGAAATATATCATCATGTTCCTGGGAAGTTTGAAAAAGATCCATTAAACACTTTGAGAGTTACTGTATTCACTGTGAGGATGGATCCCGACCTCTCACCACTGCTACGCCCCAGCATCCAGTCTCTCTCACCTTAAATGTAACAGCGGTTGATTTCAGATTGAACAACTGCTCTCACTATATTAACCCTCTTGTGAGGAACTGTTGACTCTTGTCTAGTTACCGACTGTTACTTATCCCTGCTTTTACCTGAGTGCCTGATTCCCCTCCAGTGCCCCCCCAGGACTCCCAAGGCAGCTGACAAGTACCAGCAGGCCAAGTGGAATGTGGCTTTGGCATTTGCTGAAGCAAAACTTGGGTGCGGGGGGAGTTTGGTGAGGCCATGAAAAATGACTTTCGATCAGCCTCAAAAAGATTCCAAGTGTATACTGTATCGCTGCAGCTGAGAGCCAAATGTCGAGTGGGAGGGGCAATGTCAAATTGAGGGGCAATGTCGAGTAGGAGGTGTTTATCATAAGGGGGGGGGGGGTCTTTAACAAGGGTTAGAGTTACGGTATCAGATGATAACAGAACACCTCCCACGTTGCCCTGACTCCTGGCTGCAACGATATGCCTCTGAAAGAGTCTGGCAAACAGTCAGCTGATTCAGGAAGGAGAAGCAGTGTTAACCCATGCTGTTTACAGTGGGGGGGGGGGGGGAACTGTTGACCTCAAATGGGGATATAGTCAGGCGGTGGAAGGAGTATTTTAAGGACCTCCTGAGTCCCACTGATACGCCTTCCTGGAGGAAGTAGAGCTGGAAGACTCAGAGAAGGACTCCATCATGGGGGCTGAGGTCACTAAAGCAGTCAAAAAAAATTCTTCGGTAGTAAGGCTCCGGGGGCACTACTACGCCTACATACTGTACCCTTACAACACACAATGTCGCCAAAACACTCGTTTAAGATCGGAACATCATTAAATGATCACGTTCCATTTCGGCCTATTAAAAATATTTTAATTATTACATAAAATAATGTGTGTTTTGGCAAGCGCACTTTTTTCGATAACTTTGCTTTAATCAGCGTCTGTCATATTGTCAGTATTTTAAAGTGAGAAACCTACAGCTTTTAATCAGTTAAATTGTTTGTTTAGTATTTGGTTTTAAAGACTATGCCTACATGCAGGGTAAACAGAAGAAATCTACCCTACAGTATACAAATATATGCTGTATAAACGAATTGGGAATTATATAGCATAATCGGGAAAAATAATAGTAGGCTAAATGTTGCATACTATTCTCATTAACGTGGTGTTGCTGTTGAAATACTTTGCACAAACATCAGGGGAATGTCGAATCAGTATTCAGTAGTGATGTCTCTGCGACAAAGAGATGCCAATGGATTTGCCAGCATCGTGGCAACAACGTGCCACTGCATGTGAGCTGTTTGGGTAGTTATATTATTTTAGTGTTGCTGCTGTGACAGTGTGAGACAATACAACTGTCAAATTTTATCTATCACCGTACCTAATATCACCAGTTCATTTGTGGTGGTGTAAGTTTGAATGACACTAAATCATTAACAGGTTTGTTGGGGAATTATTTTCATGCAAGATAAAAGTAACAAGTAATGAGCCAGTTTGAATTTCAGTACTTTTAACTGCATTTCAGGCAGGTCCATTAATGTTCATGTAATGTATCACGACACACCCATGTAAAGCGCCTTGGGGTGACTCTGTTGTGAATCGCGGACGCGTGAAGGCGCTATATAAAAATAAAATATAATGAATGGAATGGAATGTCCAATTAGGAGGAGACCCCAGGGCAGACCCAGGACACACTGGAGAGATTGTATCTCTCAGCTGGCCTGGGAACACCTTGATATTCCCCCAGAGGAGCTGGAGGAGGTGGCCAGTGAGAGGGAGGTCTGGGCATCTCTGCTTAGACTGCTGCCCCCGCAACCCGACCCCAGATAAGCGGCGAATGGATGGATGGATGGATGAAAGTAATTTCTTTACAATTGTAGTTGAGTGGAAAGTGAAAGTTGGTAATATTGTTAATAGTTGAAGTACAAATTTTCCAAAATACTTATGGACAGTAATGGAGTACTACTCACCACTGCCAGTGATGGCTGGTGTTTTGCAAGCAAGGTTTCATAAATAATTCATATATAAATTTCTTAAATGATTACGTGTCATGAAGTAATATTGCTGGATAGATCAATGAAAGATGTAATATTGTAGGACGTTTCTCACAAGGTAACATGCCTCGATGCTATAAACTGTAAAATGAGTTGTTATGAACAACTCTATACGCAGCGTAATCTGGTAGTTCCAGTGTCCTTATGCTCAGGGTGAGAGTGCAACTTCCTACAAACTTGATAGACGCTGTGCAGTGGATATTATACTCATAGGACAACTAATTGCCCCCAATCACATGCAGACAAACATCTCTGGCTCGATCTGTGTTAGAATCCGTATCTTCCATTCGTCATTAACTGACGTACTGATGACTAGATGTGAGATCATGCTGTTCTTTGGCAGAGCCAATTCTGTTCATGACGGGCGAAAGAGTGGGAGTGAGCTCATTTCGGTGGTTGGAACACGAAAGTGCTCTTTTGAGTAACTTTTTTCATTCACTTTGATCTGCCTGCCATTTGGCACAGATTTGGTTTGCATTTCTGAACTGGCTCAACATCTGGTATTGGGGAGAGAGAAACAGCTTTCGCACTGTAAAAAAAAGACCACTTGTAATAACATTTAGCGATCAATCATTCACAGTAGAGTCTTTATACACCTTAGTGAAACATGGAGTTCAAAATCATAGTATTTAAGACAGTGGATTTATTTGCAGTAGTTTGCCAGTCTATCTCTGAAAGGACGTGAGAATTTATCATTTGTTTCATGTTTATAGATTTAATGCACGTTCATGCAATATACGGTTCTCCTCAAAATACTCTCTCCAGTGCAGTTATTACCAAGTAACTCAAGTTGACACAGTCACTTCAGCACCTGCCTGCATAACTCATAGGGAAGACGCTCCCTCGAAAGATCCACAGCACAGCTGAGAGGCATTTTACACCATAGATGCCTCATCTCCCTAACATTACCGAGGTCCTACGGGAACCTTTATCCACACTTTAAAAACCTCCATTAAACTCCGAATTGTGGTTTAATCTTATGCATCTGGTGGGCTGGAAAGCTGGAACCCTCTTCCTCTCACCGCTGTGGGTGAGATCGAGCAGATCATTCTCGTGTCCCGTGGGTATTAGTCCTTACGTCACTGGCGAAGCCTGCAGTGAAGCAGGTGGCTGATGGCGCACATACCAAAGGAGGCGGCGAAAGGGAAGATGTGAACGAGATGCAGGAAGGAGAGCCAAAGCAAGCAGGATGACAGAGAGAGCAAGAAGAGCAAGTGTATACAGATGAGTGCACAAGATGTGTAGGGGGGGGGCTAGTCAGCTAGCAGGCGTCCATTTTTACTGACCTTTTTGCTGGCCTTGCTAGCTAATTAAAAGGGAAATAGTTTAGGAAATAGTTTGTGGACTCTTATTGAGCCTGTCTAATATGACAGTTTTCCTGTTTGTCCCATCCTATAAATGATAACTGTTATAATGTCACTCAAGATGTAACAGTGTAGCCAAACATCAAAGAAATCGAATAAATTACATTCCCAGTACAAAACAAGGGACAAGCTCAATATAAATATTAAAGACATGAACTGGAGTGCATCGTGGAACATATAATTAACTGCTAACAAATATTACAGCCAAAAGATGAAGAATTAATCAGTGTTGACCAAATTATGCCAGCTCTAAGACATTGTTGACATTGACAGCCCCTCAAAAAATACGAAGTCTTTAGTTTAATCTGTTTTGCTTTCTTTGCTGCCATCTAGAGGTCAGTAATGAATTTCCTCAATTATTCGCTCTCCCCATCCGTTTGCTTCAGGATAATCCAAGGTCAACTTATTCAAGTGTCTTTCTAGGGATTAGGCTACCTCAGACTGCTATTACAATAACAAACACACACACAATTTCGTAAAAACAGCCAGTTCAATTGGTTTATAGTAGCTTTTCTGATGTTAAGTTGTAATGATGTTTCTGTATGGTTCTTGTGCCAATAACGATCTTGCCCTGTGATCATTCACTGGACGCTCAGCCTAGCAGCACTTAGCTAAGTGATAAGCTGGCTCTTGGCCACTTATTAAGGGAATGTGAATGTTTTAAAAACAAACCATATAAGGACTGCAAAATGTATTTTTATGCTTCATCAAAATCACAATTTTCAATGTATGTGCAGTGAAAGTCAATGGCAGACTTGCAAAAATCTGTCATGTAAAAAAGGTTCCTGCTTATAATCGCTTGTCAAAATCAGTAACTGCCATGTCCAGTTCTGCCTGTCGTTTCCCTATGTTCCCTGTTTGGCCAGCAGGTGTCGCCGGTCATCCTTTTCTACTCCCTGTGTTGCTCTAGGTTTATCCTCTCACAGCCCTTATAGTCCCTGTTCCCTGGGGCATCACAAAGTTGAGTGGGCTGAGCGTTCTGCTGATTAACCATGCATCCCAAACCCTGTTCTTATAAATTCCAAGTTAATCAAGTTTCTCGGGATCTCATCCCTGAGGTGGTGTTCCTTACACATATGCACACACCCTGCATATGGACTCTTTACCCCCCTCCACTCAGGAAGGAGGCTGCATAGAATCAGAGCCAGATCAACCAGGCTGAGAAAAAGCTTCTTTCTAGAAGCTATAAGACTTGCAAACTCTACCACACGCTAGGAGTCTTTTCTCACATGCAATAACAGATCACACTATGCAATAAATGTGAATATTTTTATTTATACTCATACCACCATCATTGTATTTTATTACTAGGCAGCTGCATTTTTAAACCCTTGTAACCTTTTTTCCCCATAGAATTGAGTGGTTCTTTTAAACTACAATGCTGTTCAAGGGACCTGGAGACCAAATTTCGTTCCCTAACATGCTACCCTGATGTTCCCGGAATGACAATAAACCATCTTGAATCTTGCATCGTTAAATATGGTCTGAAGTAAAACAGGAGTCTTTATAAGAAATAATAACTGATACTTTATTGATCCCCGTGGGGAAATTCTCTTTCTCCTCCCCCAACTTGCTCTCTGTAGGTGAGAGTACGCTGGCCACGAAGGACAGCCACCCATAGTAGCACCCAGGGAGCTGTGGGGTTATTTGCCTTGTTCAAGGACCCACAGATGTACCGAGGCTGGGCTGAAACCAGCAACCTTCTGGTTAGAGGCACAGATGCTTAGCCCACAATGCTTAGGATGTGCGTGTGTGTGTGTGTTGGGGTTGGTCCTGAATAAGTCACTCTGTACATTACTTATCATATGTGTTTACAATCACAATCTTAAAGATGCAGTATGTTCAATATGTTGGTATGTTGTGTTACCACTTCAAAACAATACAAAATACACAAAAAAATGTGTTCTAAAAAAACATTTTTATTTCTTGATAATTCACATATACTGCATGGTTAATTAATATTTCACATTTTTGAAAAAGCTTTGTGTGTACATGTATATAGAACGCAGCAAAATGGCTTACATTCTTGCTTATTAATTTGTAATGCCCGCGTAAAAATGCATTTAAAATATCAAGTTAGTCACAGATTGCTATATACACGTCTTACCTCTAGAAGAGTTTAGCTAGCTAGCAAGTTTTGGCAGCAGTATGATATGCAAAATAAATCAAAATACAAAATAACGGGACAGAAATCAAGGCATCATGCAGGAACCTCATCTACTGGAGGAATGATTGTCTGGTCAGAGCTGCCAATGACAATTAACATTAAAGCTGATGAAACATTTTTAGTGCAAAACTGACCTTTTGTTAAACTGTTCACTTTGAATCTAATGCCAGTTTTTGGGACATTAAGAAAAACGGATAATGTTGAAGGAGGTGGAGCTGCTCTCTGGCAAGGTGCGATTTGGACATATGGAGGCGGAACTGGGGTCAACGTGTATTTAAACCCTAATGCTACATCTACTGATTGGTGCAGTTATACCTCTAAGAAGAAGCACTTCTTCCTGTAACTCTTAAGTAGCCTTCAGTCACCATAAAGTAATGGAATAGGGATTTGGCAAAACTGAAAACTGCTTAATCTGTATAAGGTTTTCATATAAGTCAACATCTATGAGCTATGACATTACCACAAAAAGCCTTCTGTATCCGGCTTGTGTCATTCAGTCTGGGTTTTTCAGCAACTGTCACATGTGTCTGTCACTATCATATACCCACCACTAGATGGAGATATGTTCAACAAGGAGGACTGGTCAACCAATGATGTATGCAAATCAAGTCCAGCAAGACCTGAGGGGAAATGAGAGAAGCCAGGAGGATCGTTTGGAATGAGTGCTGGTCCAGATGAGAAGGACAAGGGGAAGACAGATAGATCTGAAGGGAGTGGTGCCTCCATAGGTGAATCTTCTTCCTCTTCATCCATAGACTGCTGAACCTCCGTCATGAAGTTAGAATTTGGTTGTCTTGGCTGACAGTGTTGTTCCAGTGGTTCATAGGAATGGCTGCTTTGGACAAATCCACTGTCAATCATCCAAGACCCACTGGAATCGCCCTTCTCGCTGGCCTCTGCAGTGTGGTAATTGAAATAAATGTGGCAGACCTCAGTCTCATCGGTGCATTGGTGACTAGAACAGATGGATCTCATACCTTTATCAAGGGCAGAACAGATGGATCTCATACCTTTATCAAGGGCAGAACAGATGGATCTCATACCTTTGTCAAGGGCAGAGATTTCAATGGCGGAGATATCCTCAGAATGCTGGGGAGGGGCAAAGTATTCTGGGGGAAAAACAGGGTGCAGCCATTTCTGAAAGGAATTAAACAAGAGTGTCACATGATAATTACGAAGTACTGTTGAATATAACATGAAGTCACAGAAGAATGAGTATTCCTGTGTGACAGGAATTATCCCAGCAAGTCCTGCCATGGAAATGGCTTAGAACAGCATGTTAAGCATCACCGATATAAACAAACTTGTTTCGTTGGTTAAGCAGATTGTGGCTCAGCGTTTAGTCGTGGACACACGCAAAGGAATCATGGGATGAAGGCAAACGTAACCACGAACAGACAAAGTGGATGTATGTAGCTGAAACTAAACTTGGGTCTGATACCTGGAAGCTCCCATTATGAAGTGAATTCAGTCCTGTAAAGAACGTTGAGGGATCAGGGACATGCATGAACTTGTGATCCCTATAAAACACAGAAATAAGAGAATGAAAAATGATGCTCCCATCTCATTCATCTGGAAAGGTAGGATATATAAACATATAGTATTTATACTGAGAAATCTGTTAACTGGTCAGTCATCTTGACAAGTACATGTTTACTTTATTACATGTAGACTTGATCCTGTTTCTTTAGGTCTCTGGCCCGCCTCTCTACCTTTTGTCTTTCTATCTACCTCAGCAGGTAACAGTTTTTTTTTGTAGTTTGAACCAAACCATTTACTGAGACCAGCACCCTGTTTCCCATTGGTTGGCGTCCCTGTGTCCCCATGCATTCATGGAACAAGCTCAGCCATAATCGCCAGTGCTCACCAGCTGGACCGTTTCAGTTTGATGATGAAGAAGAGGATGAGACACGACAGTACCACAACTGGGAAACCATACTTCAATCCCACCAGAGCTAAATGAAAAGGAAAAGTTATTTTCTGAATTTTTAAGAATCTTTTTGAATGTTATTCACTTATTTAGGGATCGATAGGGGACCGTCTGTTTGACCTGTTCTGATCTGGTCTAATCTAATCCAATCTAATCTAATCTGTCTACAAGCTTTCTCCAAGCAGTTGTTAATTTTAATTACTGATTTGCTTTGCCTAATTACAATATAACTCGATATAAGCCACAAGGCGAGCTACATCTGAAGACGTGTGAAGGATGTATTGAGAGCATCATAGAGACGCAGTACCTGGGGGCTCCGTTGGGGACACCCCAGCTGTAGACCTCCAGGAAGACACGGGGCTCCAGTCACTCCATTCCCCACTAAATTTCTTATGATCAACCAGAGCCCGAACCCTGAAGTCATACACGACCCCCTTCTCCAGTCTCTCCTCGGAGATCTCCACTGAGGTCCCCGTGTCTCTCACGTAAACAGACTCTGCGTCCTATGGGAGACACGTCACTGTTTAGCGGACGTCCTGGTGTTTTACCTGCTCAATTTTTTTACAATTAGCCTCATTTTCCTCCCCTTGTCAGAAGTCACTCTTGCTAAACACCTAAACTGGTTTGCCTGAATTCCGGCAAGTGGCCACAAACAGCCGACCTTATAGTTAAGAGTCACCTAACAAAGTACTTCTGGAGGCCCAGCATGTCATTACAAGCTGGTAGAAGCTTGGATAAATATTTTCGCCACAGTACTGGATATGTCCCTGATTAGGGTATCAGGGGGGTGTTATCAGTCTTTTTAGGCAACGTACTTCATCTGAATACCACACACCAGCTTAGCATACCAGGGCTTATGTTGATGGCCACTCCTTGATGGCCATAGGCTTTGTAACAGCAGGTACATAATTTAGATGTGGCTGTGAACTCCAAATCAGCAGAATTTATATTTAGAAAAAAAAAAATCCTAGAAAGAAAATGTATCTTCACCACTCACCTCCCAGATCTGGTCTGACCGCTTGAATTGAAGTTGGAAGTAGTAATTGAAGATGTATTCTGAGAGAGGGAATCCAGGAGACCACGCGATAGTGGCATTGGTGAAAGTGTGAAGAGCAGGGGGGTGCATTTTAACTAGACAAAACACCAGCGACAAAGAGGATCACTCTGACCATGTTTCACTCTCCGAATTGTGAACACCAACAGAGATTCGGTTTCACATATTGCAGGACTGACAAAAGCTGACTCACTGTGCAGTGTAGGTATATAATTTTCGATGTTTGCAGCAGGACGGCTCGAGTTCCCACACGTGATGTTTATTGAGAGACGTGTGAAAGAACCAAACTCCTGAAAAATAAGGTGACAGTTGCTGAAAATTAGATTTGGTGGTTATATTATTATTACACTGCATCAAAGTAAACTGAGGCCATTTCTGAGCAAAGATCCCAGTGTTGTCCTTTAGCACGACCCCAATTCAGTTACTCAACAGCATCATTTTCCAGGTTATTTTCCAAAATTATATTACTGCATGGATGAAAAAATCCACAGAAAACAGGTTTTGTTCATTTCAGTGCGATCATTTCATTTTTATCAAATGGTTTTATCCAAAGTGAGGTGCATTTTTGAGAAAGCAGGGTCAAACAGTCCCAGGAGCAATTGGGGGGTAGGAGCCTTGCTCTCGGGGGCCAATAGTGAAATTCTTCTGCTGACCCTGCAACATTCCGGTCACAAGCACAGCATGGTAACACACTGAGCTGTACATCACCTCCCATTTCTAGCTACTGAATGAACAAGAAAATCTCACAAATTCATTTTAAAGTATATTTGCGTAACGCACCACATTTGGAAAGAAAAAGCTGCATCTCAGCAAGTTTTGGTCACGGTCAATGAAGGGCATCAGGTCACATTCTCTACAGGGACATAAACACATGCAGGTCCATGACATCTCACCATATTTTCCACATTTGCTTACAACCCTGCATTTGATATATCAAAGCTTTTGTGTTAAATAAGCAAATAACATGGACGGACACAACTTAACATCTGTCTTGGATTATTTTCTATACCTTGTCTTTTTACAAGCAACTATATGAGGTGGGACCAACCAATCAGATGTCGTGGTTCCGCCTACTCTAGTTGCTTGGACATACGTCCTCTGCAATCTGATTGGCGAACTCTGAACCAATCATTTTTCCTTCTGACCTCAGAACATTTTTGCTCTATGAACCTCTGTAAACAATATGACCGTCACCATTGGAAATCAGCTAGCAACAGGAGCCGGGCACGACTTGAGTAACACTGCCTCCTACAGGCCACCTGTAGGGTAGCATTTTACCATTTTAAGGCCAATTTACCACTAGAACTGGGACTTAAACATTCAAGAGCACTGTCCCAAATCCAATCATGAAACAACTTTCAGAATGCCCTAAGAGCGAGGCAGACTTATGTTGATGTTGGTAGAATCCGTGTAGGGTACACGCTGCGTCGGGTTTTCGTGCCGTGCTGTTCCACACACAGGTGACGTTGTTGATGAGGTCATTAAGGCACCGCAGATCTGAGGGGGAAAAGGGGCTCAAAATTTCATCCATCAGTGTATTCAGTACTGGGTCACAATGCACTTGAAGCCCTGCAAGCACACGGCTCAATGCAGAGGAGCATCTACAGGACAACTCATCAGTGTTTTTACATTTTATTCATTATTTAGCAGATGCTTTTCTCCAAAGCAACATACAAGTAATGCAGCAGGGTCAGCGAGCGCCTGTAGCAGTTGGGGTTAAAGGCTCATGAGTCCAAAGATGAAACAGATTGACCAACCGCGGGATTTAAATCAGTGGCCTTCTGATCAGAGGCAGAGGATTAACCCACAGAGCCATTCAGCAGCCCATAGAAAAAACCTGTGCAACACACCGAAAATGTGTAACCCTGATAGCGCGGAATCACACTATCCACACTTCATCGTCATCGTCCATTTCTCTTTCGACCATAATTTTTTGACTTGGCTTACTCTGCAGGCTGGGCTGGGGAGACGTGCTGAGGAGCAGGAGAGCGGGCAGCCACGTGCTCCACATCGCCGACTCAAAGCCGCACCTCCCCCGGGCCTGCAACCGGAATCAGGGCAAATGCTGAAGTATGAGCAGAGAAACATCTACGAAGCGAATCAATGAAGTCAGAAAATGTGCTTAAATAAATGAATTTTCTTACATTTGGTTTCAGCAAAAATAACACAGAAGGTCACAGGTTCTATTTTACTTGTATAATACACATACGGAACATTTTCTTATGATTTTCTTAAAAAAATTACGCAAGACATTCTGATTCCGGCAAGGCAGTTCCAGCTGTAGTGCACGGACCCGTCACCAGAGTGCAGTTAATTTGCATATCATGGCCTACATAAGAACATAAGAAATTTACAAACGAGAGGGGGCCATTCAGCCCATCAAGCTCGTTTGGGGAGAACTTAACTAACAGCTCAGAGTTGTTAAAATCTTATCTAGCTCTGATTTATTGGTGTCACATCCACCCGCTACGACCTCTGACCCCTCTCTGTCTCATCCCTAATAAACTTGGTAGCTCGGAATCTTCTGTCTTGGTCTTGTGTTCTGGTACAAAAGGAACCCAGGGTTTTAGCTTGCGCTACACTAGCAGGAAGACTATTCCATACTCTAACTACACACGGTGTAAAGAAGTGCTTTCTCAAATTCATTTAAAAATGTTCTGCTAATTTCCACTTATAGCCATGAGTTCTAGTATTTAAAGTAATATTGAAGTAGCCATTTGGCTGAACAGCATACAGACCTGTTAGAATCTTATATACCTGGATCATGTTCCCCCTTAGTCTCCTTTGCTCAAGGCCTCACACTGCATTTGAAGTAGCCGCATGTTTGTAGCATGTGAAGAGTTATTTGTCCAAAGCGTGCTCTCTTGCTTACCTGTGCTTGTACCTGGTCCTTATTTGGTTCTCGCGTGTCTTCTTTCTCTTTGTAAATACCCAACTTGTGTACCACCAACTGTAATTGTAAAGTGAAGTGTAATATATGGGCTGTATCAGAAACTGAGTCTATTTTCAATAAACCTGGGTGTAGCAGACAACCAAAACTTATACATTGTTACAATTACATTTTTATGCTATTCAGTATTGTGCAGTAATTGTGATGCATACAGGTACAAAAAGAATGAGTCTGTGCAGGGAAGTAAATGTAAGCGCATAATTCTTGTAAGGGACTCTCGTTCCCCATGAACGAATCATTCATGAAGCCCTCATCATTAATTCTTAGTAACAGGTATTCTATAGGGTTTATAAATACATGACTTAGATTTACAAGTATAAAGATTACTTTAGGTTTAATATTTAATATTTAGCTATAGTTAAGTGACAGGTATGTCAAACATACTTCGGCTAATATACACTATATAAACAAAATTACTGGGACACCTGGCATTTACAACGACGGGAACTTTTATGACATCCCATTCTAATCCATAGGCATCCATATGGAGTTGGTCTCCCCTTTGCAGCTATAACAGCTGCCACTCTTCTGGGGAGGCTTTCCATAAGACTTTGGAGTGTGTCTGTGGGAATTTTTGTCCATTCATCCAGAAAAGCATTTATGAGGTCAGGCACTGATGTTGGACATGAAGGCCTGGCTCGCAGTCTCCGTTTTAGTTCATCCCAAAGGTGTTTGAGGTCAGGGTTCTGTATGGGCCAGTCAAGTTCTTCCACACCACACTCACCCAACCGAGTCTTTATGGACCTTGCTTTGGGAACTGGGGCACGGTCATGCTGGAACCGAAAAGGACTTTCCCCAAACTGTTCCCACAAAGAAAATGGCTTTGTATGCTGACTTTCTGTTGTTCCTAAATGCTTCCACTTACAGTTGATGTGAAATATCTAGCAGAGACGGAATTTCACAAACTGACTTATTGCAAAGGTGGCATCCTATGACAGCACCACACCTGAATTCACTGAACTCTTCAGAACAACCCAGCCTTTCACAAATATTTGCAAACCTGACTGCATGTCTAGGTGCTTGATTTTATACACCTCTCGCAAAGGGTCAGAATGAAACACCTGAATTCAATGGTTAAGACTTGTGTCCCAATACCTTTTATCCATATAGATTTAATTTTTCTGTTTTTTGCAAGTTGAAGTCTGTATTTTCATTAGGATTGTCTTAGGATGTTTTTCCATTACACCCGGTACGGCACCTTTTCTCATCCATGCCATCTTGATGCGGTGGAAAAGTGACCCTACTATATGTGAATTGCTGAATACTATTAAAATGCAATGGCAAATATGCCCATTTCAAAATAAAAAGGACCTCACAGCATTTTATTTCCACTTAAATTTTTACTATAGGAGATGCAAATATTAATACACATAAAAAAGAAAAAACCTTGCTCTTTTTATTGTCTGTTTTGCAGCCATTTTATTTATTTTTCATTATTTTCTTATTCCTGACACATATCTGACAAATAAAACTTAATCAATTGTGTGTTGTAATTCACCGATCACTCAGTACACAGTCACAGCGAGCTAATCAGCGAGCCCCCACCTATCCCGGGAAGGATAGGGCTATTGGCAGGGGGGGCTCCCAGGGTTAGCACACCCAAAAATTCACTTTGAACAATTTGAGTTCTAGATTTTCGGCTACAGAAGGAAAATACATTTACAGAAGTGAATGAACAAGCCGCTTACCTTTTAGAAGCGGTGACCCAGTACGTTCCAACAAACGTGTCGCGCACCAACGCGCCGCTGGACTCTCCCCCGTCCCTCCCCCGTTTCTCTCTACCTCGCGGCCGCAGCTAGTATTTCTGTCCGCACCGCTGATCAGTGACCGCCTACGGATAAAAGGGAGGGGAGGCAAACTGATGAAGTCACCAACTGCAGGAAACCTGTAAGAGAGACAGAGAAAAGTCACACACATTATCTTTCAGGTGTCAGAGACGTGTGTCAGGCTGCAGGCTCCCTTTGTGCAAGGTCTGAACACAGACTGTGCTCTCCCTGACTTCCAAAGGATGCAACGCAGACCCAAACAAACTCATAACAATTACTGCATTCCTATGACATCACCTTCACCTCTGGCCTGTGTGGTCACTCCTTTAAAACTTGGGTGTGAATATGAGCACTCTCCTCTTACCATGTGAAGTGAGGTAATGAGCATGCCATACGGCGGGTGATACCTCAGCACCACACTAGTCCAATAGAACACTGTGAGTTTTTCCCCCAGTAGCTGAACTGCCAATCCTACCACCAACCCCCAGATTTCCCTGTAAGTTGGAGAACCTGCTTGCAGGGCTGGATGTAGATTAACATGATACCCAGGACAAAGCAATTGTAGGTTAAGGGCTTTGCTCAAGGGCCCAATGGAGTAGATTCACTCCTGGCATTCACAGGATTCGAACCAGCAACCTTCCGATTGCTGCCGCAAACTCCTAGTTGCTGAACCCCCATCATAGAGGTACCTTAATGTTCAATTGTTGTTGGAAAAGACATAATCAGATATGGTGTAAAAACAGTTTATAAGGGGATTGTAGATGCTAAAGTACCACACCCCCCACTCAATAGCTGAATATAGCCAGACACGATACAAGCATCTAATTTCATTGATGAGGATGGTGTAGAATCAGTGCGACACGTATCACCTGTTCGGGGAATCCCGCCCCCCACCTTTTGACTCCATCACTGAGTCCAATCCAGCTTGACATTCCTCCGGCCATCTTGACACTTGAGCTCGGAGTCCTGCAAACTGCTAGACCAAGGTTACAGTCTGCTGGTGGCAAATTTGTAGGGCTGTACAAAGGCCACATAAGTATCAAACAGGCTCTGTCTTCCAGACCACTATATGCAGAGATACACAAGAAGGCAGCCCAAACCCGGAAGAGGGCTGAATGGTGCCAGTACTGACCTGGCCTACTTTGGGTTTGTGGGTAGGACAAGTAGCAAAGCTTCATTCCAAATCTCTTTTTTTAATTAACCACCTTACAATTTTTCTCAATTGCTTTGGTGCATTTCACGAAACATGCTTAACATTCTCAAGACCATAAGAGCGTTTCGCAAAACAGTTCATGCATACAGCAAAGCAATATGCTTTAGCTGCAAAAACCTGTAACTTACCCAAAACAATTAACTCATGTCTCAAAAGCAAATAATTTCACCAATGAATTAGTCAGGGCCACCCAAATAAAAAGTACAATCAGCATTGTTTTAACAATGAGCATCAAAATGCTTAGATATTTTGGCAAAATGTCAGAGCTCCACAATTCTGAATGATTGTCAGTTCCCACTTTCTCATTGTCTCTGACTGATCATTTTTCTTTATCATTTTTCCATATATGTCATTCTTCTCAAGACACAAAACAATAGCAAACAAAAAAAATCACAAAGCACTGAATAACACAAAAACTAAATGACACCAAAATCATGTACGTACTGTGGCAACCAAAAACACAACAATGTCGTATCACTGTAATTTATAGAATATATATTTTAAATGGCTTTGAAAGCTTGGTTAGCGGTTTTGCAGGTGATGACTAACACGATGATCACATACATATATAGTTTTGGGTGTAAAATTATTACAATGAGAAAATACATAATCAAGCAACTGAAAATTGTACCAAATTGTGACAATTCTACAAAACCATCTGCATATACATACTAAAACTTTTGGAAATTTGTGTGAAGTGATGAGAAATGATGTTCTGCTGACATCATGGTGTGGGCATCACACGTGTTGTTTTGCAAATGTTAACTGTCATTTGAGAAATGCTCCAAAGCACTCGAGAAACTGTAAGCATAGTGACAGGCCAGGTTTTCAGCATTCTGATTTTGTTTACAGAGCTTCACCTCATGCTACAAGCTGAATTGTGCTTGTGAATTGTGCTTCATTTCATTTCATAGGCACAAGAAGACATTTTGCGCCCCAGGTGCTGAAAGTCAGAACAACCGATAGATTTTACCAAAGTTCTTTTGTATCATCAGTAGCGATCAACAGTTAACACCAAAATAATGAGCATCAAACTTTTTCTCGATTGCTTGAGCGCATTTGTCAAATAAGACATTAGTAAAACAGCAAGTGTTATCCACAGATTATGACGTCACTTCTGCACTGCAAAACATCGATTCTCATTATGTCATTTCCAAATGTTTAACCACATGTATGCGAACAGCCCTGTACAATTATCATCACTTGGCATAATTTTCAGTTGCTTTAATCTTTTTGGTCATAATAATTT
>JAODJU010000095.1:5865893-5886811 GCA_026776725.1 Gnathonemus echidnorhynchus
CATCCTGTAATTGATACTGTACGTAGTAACAGCATGGCATTCTCCAATTGTGTGGTCAAAAAAATCCTTAGTTCATAGACATAAATCTCTAAGCCATAAGAACAAATTAAAATATTATTATTATTTTTTTTTTTTTATGAAAACCCGAGGACTAATCATCATTCTCTTGACTGGGTTTAACCCTTGACCTTATTGCATGAATCGTTCAATAACAGAGTATTCAGTTTTCTTCAAACTATTTCTTAATGTTTACAACTTCTGCAGCTACTGATCAGATCTGCCTTCCCAGAGGTTTTTCAGTTCATTACCACATTGGTTACTTTTACTTCCTGCCATTAGTAACACTGCAATCCACCAGCAAAGATGCATTTAAAAAGAAAAAAAAATAGAATACAATTGGCGATTAAACACTGGCATGCTGATATAACTGCAGTTTGACAGATCCCTCTTAAAAATGTATATACATATATACATATGAATACTGTAGGAAATGTGTAGTGTGGTTGGCATTTATCTTTCCAGTATAAAATGTCTAAATGTATGTTATAGTGTTTTCGGCACATTTGATGCACTTCATGAAACATACTTCACATTCTCAAGTCTATAAGAGTATTTCTCAAATCAGTTCATGCATAGAGCACAACACTATGTTTTAGCTGCAAAAGGCTAAATTAACTCTTGTCTCAAAAGCAAATAATTCCACCAAAATGAAAAGTACAATAACCATCATTTTAACCACGGAAGTCAAAAAGCCAATGTAAGTCTGCTCCTGAGTTCCACAATTCCACTTTCTCAATGTCATTGACCGATCATTGTTCTTTAGCAAACCGATACTTATTCATGTCAAAGACAAAAGTTTCAACACTGCAAAGATCTACATTACAGTGTGTAAAGTTCACTGGCAAGAGTAAACACTCGCATGCACAAATAACTTTTCAGCCAGCACACATATGCATATGCATAAACACACAGATGCACGCAGCCCCAGTGAGCATACAAAGGGAGAAGTAGCACAGAAATTATATATTTATGTGTGTTTGTTTAAATATATAGATAAAACCCACAGAGACGCGATTCTTCCTGCTATGCATCCTGTGAATAATTCAACCACAGATGTGTGAGAGTAGCCTCTCACCTCATACTCCAGGACCAGTCCCCCCCCCCCATTCTGGTTATGCTTGTTCTAGTGACCACTCATCTGCAGAACGGCCAGGTCAAAGGTCACACATTTCCTGATGCAACAGGGCAGTTTCATCTGTGTGTTATTTGAAGCGAAATTAAACTTTATTTGCCATTTGCACAAGCATAAGTATCGATGCAGTGGATGCGGTGGTTTCTGCACGTTCCATCTCCTCTCCTTTGTGAGACACACACAAATATATACAGGAGAAAATGAGGTCTGAACACAGGGTCAATCATTTTTCTGGCGCTCGGAGGCGTTTTGTGGTGGATGGGATTTGGGCCGACAACCTTCTGATCACAATAACAGGACCCTAGCCATTATAATGTAATATTTTTTACATTTGTGCAGTTAAATAAGGCTGAGCCCCCCCCCCCCACATCTCTAACTGAAGTTTGGGATGGGGGGGGGCTGTCCTTGGTGAAAACAGATCATGGATGAATCAAAACATAAAACATTCCAGCAAGCAGGCACAAATAAGTTTTTCACTGCCTCTGACCTACTGTTTCAGTCAATATTGCTAGTTTTACATGTGCAGTGATAGGTATCCCACCAACCTGTAAAACTGGTGCTAGAATGAGAACATATGGAGAAACAGGACTACCATCAGCACAGTAGCTTAGTGGGGAGTACTGCTGCGTCCAGAGGTGGACGCTTGAGTCCCACCCCCGTTCATGGGTGGATGTTCTGTCATATATGATCATCAATATGAAAGCTATCAGATATTACTTCCAAAACTTTGTGAAATAAACAGAAAAACATCAAATACTTTCTGTTACTATTTTTGAATACCAACTGTCTTCCTTGATAGAAATCATTTGAGGAAATGTATTCCAGTATATTGACTTTAGATGGCTTCACTCTTTTGTGCAATGCACTCGAACCATAGAAACAGCCAATGGAACTACATGACAACATTTTGTAGTAGCTAGCGAAGTCCTAGCTAGTTTCACAATGGCTAATGACAGAAACCAAGCAATTGCTGTGTGGGAGTATTTTGAATGCAATGTAGTTACACAGAGGAGTTTTAGGCAAAATGCAGAAATGTTTTATGCAATGCAGAAATTAAGGGCAAAAATCCAACAAATTTGTAAGTGCACATGCAGAGCAATTCCTTGCATGACCACCTCCAACAATTTCAGCAAGGTTTCCTGCGGCAGTGATGCAGAGCACCAGAAAACCAGAGGGAGACCCCGGGAATCGAGCAGTATGTAATGCCAGTCTAACCTCTACAGCTGCACCTAGAGTGGGCTGGCTTGGTGAGGCTACTCGCCTATACATTGACTGCCTGGTAGCTGAGACGCTCTGCTGAGCACTGGTGGACACAGAGTCCATCCTTTACCATGACCCACCTGGGCATGCTACCAGGTACCGGTGAAGCTGCACCAACCAGCTGGGAAATGACCGGCATACATCGAATAGAGCTTAAAGCTCTATTGGACTCATTCCAGAACATCTTTGCCACCAGGGACACAGATTACTGATACGCAACCATGGTGCAGCACCACATCAACACGGGAGGCACATCACCCATTTGCCTGCATCCGCACAGACTGCTCCTGGAGAAGTGACAAGCGGCAAAGTAGAGAATCAGACAGATGGCAGCAGCAGGAGTCATAGAGCCATCTGACAGCCCATGGGTGGCTCCAGTAGTCCTCGTCACCAAAAAGGATGGGTTGTGGCGCTTCTGAGACAGCTGAATACGGTGACAAGGAAAGACTCCTATCTGCTGCCATGCATCGATGCACTAGACTATATCACTGGTTTGACATGGTTTAGCACCCTGGACCTCCAGACTGGCTACTGCCAGGTCGAACAGGCTCTGGAAGCTTGCCCTAAGACCTTTTCACCATCGGCAATGGTCTATGGCACTTCTGGTCGATGCCGTTTGGCCTATACAATGCCCCAGTCATGTTCGAGAGGCTCAGGGAGCGTGTCTTAGCCCATGTCCCCTAAACCCAGTGCATCATCTATCTCGACAGTCTGCTTGTCCATGCCGTTGACTTCACTAGGGCACTTCGAAACCTAAAAAAAGTCTTCTTGGGCTGAACCCTTGGAAGTACTCCCTCCTCCAGTGCCAGACACCCTTGCTCGGCCATGTCGTCAATGGGGAAGGCGTGGCCCCTGACCCGGGAAAAGACAGCAGTGATGCAGGACTAGTCGACGCCATGCTGGGGCTGGAGTCATACTAGCAGTGCTTCGTGAAAGACTTCGCCAGCATTACAAAACCGCTGCACCATTTTACAGAGAAGGGAAGCAGTTTCATGTGGACGGAAGCCTGACCAGCTTTGGGTGGTGCTCGTTGATGCCCCCATGCTAGCTTACCCTGACCCAGGTCTTCCTTACACTAGTAACGAGGGGCTATAGACACTGTGCTGTTGCGGGTCGGACCTGAAGGAGAACATGCAGTGGTATCCTTCAGCTGGACACTTACCTTGCAGGAATGCAACTATTGGCTGATCCAATGGGAACTGCTGGCCAGGGTGCAAGCGTGCAAACACTTCCGTCACCTATCTCTGTGTCCAGTGGTTTAGGTCATGGACAGACTACGCATTACTGGTGTGGCTCCTAAACTTCCATACAGTCCGGAGGAAGAGTTGGCCCACTGGTTAGAGGTGCTGGCAGAGTTTGATTTTGTAGTCCAACACAGGAATGGGGCACGGGAACGTGGATGCTCTTTCTTGCTGGCCCTGCACTGATCAGAGGAGTGGGATCAGCTGGCCGTGACTGTAGCTGCTGTCCACACCACGCTGGACAGCCAGGCCCACCAGGATGTTGATCACCGGCAACTCACCACAGAGCAGCATAGCGACTCCATCCTATGCAGGGAGTAGTTAGGCGAGGGCAGGTGACTGGGCTATGAGGCAATCTCAACATCTGGCCTGGAAACCGTCGCCGGATGGTGCAGGGGAGCTGCTACAGCTGTTGGTGCCCTGGAGCCTGTACCCCACCGTGTTAAGATCAGTACACAGGGCTGTCGGGGTTGGGCACTTCTGAGTGAAAAAGATGCTCAAGAACCTTTGGCAGTGATTCTACTGGCCCAGTTTCTGGCAGGACACTGAGCTACTTCTGCACTGCTGCAATGTATGCATGGCTCAGAAGGGTCCTAGCTGGCAGCCCCAGGCTCTCTAGCAGCCATGCCTGGTGGGTGCCCCCATGGAGCTGGAGAGGGTGGATGTAAGGGGGCTCCTTCCCCCGCACTGAGGCTGGGAACCGCTGTGTGATGGTGGCCATGGACCACTTCACAAAGTGGTCGTTCCTGACCAGTGCGCCACCACCACAGCGAGCAAGGAGCTGCACAATGACCAGGGAAAGAACTCTGAGGCGCAGGTATTCGGCGAGGTCTGCCGGTAGCTGGGAATCATGAAGACCTGCACCACCCCCCTTCACCCTCAGAGCAATGGGCTAGTGGAGTGGATTCATCGTAGGCGAGCACTTGCTGCACCCCCACCGCCCTTATGTTTAGCCGTGAGCTGTGGACCCCGGTGGAGCTGATGTTCAGCTCGCCCCCTGAGCCAGAGCTGCCAGCAACACTGGGACTGGACTACCTGCACCAATTCTGAGAGCATATGCAGACTGTGCACGAGCTGGCCAGGAATCATCAGGACACAGCCATGGCCATACAGAAGAGGGCATATGACGTCCACTGCCGGGGACAAGTGTTCCACCCCAGGCTCGATAGCCACTGGAGGGGTCCAGGGGAGGTCCTGGAACAGATTTCCGAAGTGATGTACAGGGTACAGACACTGGACGGCACAGGATGGTCATGCTGTGACCGCCTGGCTCTGTTCCAGTTTCCCTTTCCCACTAGGAGCAACCATTGCCAGGACCAGTGGTGAATACCCCAGCAGTAGGGACTGATCAGGATGGTGGGGGACTTGGTGCCCCGCAGCTGCAGAGGGCTCGCCACTGCCTGGAGCGTTTCCAGGACATTGGGGGGATTCCGGGACGGTTAACCCCCAGTTAACCTCGTACAGATTTAGGTGTGGCCCGAATTTGTCAATCGTGAACAACAAATAACACAACATATTGCGTTATATCTTCAGTCGTGGAGGAGCAGCCACATTGGCTGGCTGACTGTGCTTCCTGAGAAGCCAGGAACTCCTCACTTCTAACACTGACTGGAATCTCTCTGCTTCTAAGATCCATCAACATGCCTGAACTGGTCTGGTTAATCTGTGTTTTGAAACGGCACCAAATCCCAAAACATATATAATCCCAAGCAAGCTGCCAAACTAACAAAACTATGCAAACTATTCCATAAATTAAAAGACAAAAGAGAAAATAACAGAAATATCACAGCGTTCAATAAAAGGCCATGCTCTGTATGCGTTTGATGCAAGGATCTATTTGCAGACAACATCCTGAGTTCTCTCCCTGCTGTCAGTCTGTTTCCTTTGTTTTGTTTTGTTTTTTTTGCAAGTTTAAAGCCACAAATTGCTGCCTGTGGTGTACAAACCAGTTCATTGCTCTGCCCTGCCATTTTGCCAACTGATACAGGATGCATATTCTATATGCAGAAAGGTTGTAATCTGATCTCAAGAAAATACTAGCTGACTGAATTACAGTCGACAGAAACAGAAAATAAAACAAGTAGTTGTTTTATTTTCTGTTTCTGTCGACTGTAATTCAGTCAGCTAGTATTTTCTTGAGATCAGATTACGACCTTTCTGTAAAATGAAGACCTCTGCTGATCCCAGTGTGGCTCAGAGTTACGGACCGCTCCATCTTATTTGATATTGCTCACATGAGTTTTTTACCCACATGTGCGTTCTTCTTAGGTTCAGACACAAAGGAGAGCCCAGAGCATGCGAATCCCCTCTTTCTCCCCACCATGGACATTCCAGTACCTGTTCACAGCATCAATCGCTGCTGGCAAAAGATCACTGCAATGATCTCAAAACCTCAGCGTGAACTAGATCCAGAGCTGCAGTCGTTTGTGTCCTTCTTTAACTATGAGAAGAGTGTACGTGAGGGCAATTTACAAAGCATGAGGGATTTAGATGGATGCCCATGTGAACTACTTACTACGTGATGAGATCTTCATTTAAGACATAAAAATCAATACACGCACACAGACAGTTGTACTTTTCCATATTTATTTTGAATGTATTGTTTAAACATTCCTAGTCTTTTTCTAGATAAGTGTGTATGAAAAGGGGTAATCGATTCTAATCTAAGGTGACATTGTAGTATGAGATGACCTCACCTGCTCTGTAGATCCTACATGACTATCAACAAAGACAACTACTCACAACAGAGATCTGTAGGAGTGATAAAAAAGACTTCGGTAACACTTTACTTAGATACCTTCATAATGCATTATAATGGTCGGTATAAGAATTAATAAAGCATTATAGCATCTTCTATTAACAGTCATAAGGCATTATAGTTTTGATTGTAATACTTCATAAGCTCCAGTGAAGCTGTCATTTAAATATTGTGCCATAGATACCTTCATAATGCATTACAATGGTCAGTATAAGAATTAATGATGCTTTGTACCTCCGACTCTCCTCATATAGCTGCTCACCACAACTACTGCAGCTATTTTCCCTCTATTCTTTGGTCGTTGGCCGCCGATCTGTGAAAGTCCACACTGCCACCCACTGGAAATACCCAAATCAAATATCTTGCACATTTGCAGTTGATGTTCACGGATGCACAAGGTTTCCCCTAGACATAAAAATCTGGGCTACACACCACATGCACCGACCACAGTCATCCGCAGCCAACTCCTGATGATGAAATTTACGTCACGTCCCCTTGTCTGCAACTGAAAGTATGAATTGGCCTAGAGAGGGCTCTGACTTAGCAAGTCAATATCACGTTGTCTCAGACAGGGGGCGCCACATGGGCTTCGACCAGAACTAGTGCAGCCTGATAATGACCCTTTACAAAGCAGTAAGATGGCTCAAACATAGATTTTGAACAAGAGAAGTTAGGGGCCATTTTGAAACACTGCTGCATGACCTAATACAAACCAGCTATTTTCTGTGTGGCCTGATCAGCAGGAACAGGAAATGTTTGGTTAGGGTTAAGGTCTTTGTAGGACAGTCAGCCAGTTAGTCAGTAAAGACCCATGTACTTATTCCAACCTAAGCTGTGAATTAAAATATTAAGCTTGTGTTTTGGTTAATCCCACTTTTTATTCATGATTATGGTGTGTATGTGGAACACATCACAGTCTAGGAAAGACTAATTCAGGAACCCCGATAATTACACAGAGTTAATGAAGCCTCATAAATACACAGTTGCTCACAATTGCATAAAAGTATGTGCACACTGAAGTTCAGAGAAGATTACTTGTATGTAAAATGACTTAACAGGACACACGTAATGCACAGACATTACACCCACAGGTAACGTTTACATAACACTGGTAAACTACCCGCATAAACTACCCGCAGACTGTGATGTTCATTCCAAGTGTGATAATATAACAAGATAATACCTATATGGTGAATACTTAACTATCCAAGGGTGTAGATTTGGCTATGGATGTCAGGGACGCGTCCTTACTGTACCAATAGGGTTGTTATGTTAGGTTTATGCAGCGAGGACTGATCTAATGCGTATACATGCAGTTCCGGTGGTTGGCTTAAGGTGGAGTATGCCACTAGTATTGTACGAGTATGATCCATTCTATGTACATGTCAATGAATAATGAATTCCATAAGCAAGGGCAGTTTAGGCAGTCGGGAAGGACAGAACACAATGAAACACCTACCAGCGCTCTGGGAGCAACGTGAGTGTTTCGTAGGGGCACAACATGATAGTTTAACATTTTTACAGTCAAATTGAAATCATAAATGGAAATAAAACCCACTGAATATTCTTATATAAATGAAGAAAACCTACCAGAATGGTGGTCAACCATCAGCTGTAGTTCCTCTGAAATCATATTTTTCTCTTTTAAATCTAGCAGTGAATTTACAGTTTGTTTCTGTCTTCTTTCGCAGTCCTTGGCGTTTCTCAGTTGCTTCTGCAGCTCCTCAACTCTTGCCTGAGCCTTAGCTATCTTATATTTTATTTAAGTTAAGGGCATGATAATGGTCCTATTAAATATAACACTTGTTGGGTAAACGCTATACAACGCAACTCGAAATATGGTGAAATATATCTGTAGCCTAGTGACGACGGAGCTGTCGTAACATTGTAGTGCGACGAATGACTCATGTGTTTGCGGCGATACAGGCGATACTGGAGCCTGGTGTTACTTGGGCGTCCCCTCAGCCTGGCCCAGCCGCTTGGGTCCTCAGCAGTACTCACAGTACCAGTCGAACGCTTTATAAAAATCAACAAAGGCTGCACAGAACCTCTGCTGATATTCGCGCTTGCGTTCGATGATAACCCTCAGTGCAAGGACTTCTTAGGCTTAAAACCAGACTGCTCCGGTTGCTGACAGGCAAGCAAGTGATCACAGATCCTGTTAAGGACGACCCTGACAAATATCTTACCTAGCAGTGAAAGCAGTGTTATCCCCCATAGTTGTCGCAATCCAGGCGATCACCCTTCCCTTTCCAGTTAGGGACTGCGTTTTCCAGTCAGTTGGGATGACGCCTGATTCCCAAATGGAAGCAAAAATTGCCTGCAATGCCAGGAGGACAGCCTTACCACCAGCCTGCAGCCTTCCCTGACCTTATCTGATTCACCACCCGTGCAATCTCGGTGAGATTGGGTGGTTCACAGCTGATCGGAGGATCAGCTTCGAAAACCATGGACCCAGAGATGTCCAACATCCTAGCTGGAGGGTCAGCTTTAAACAACTGCTTACAGAAGCCGGCCCAGTGGGTCACAACTGCAGCGTCATCTGTAAGGGCCATTCCATCACCCGCCCTGACTGCAAGTCTCCGAGGAACAGATTCAGACGTGCATAATGCTTCGATTCCTCTATAAGCAGGACGTGGGTCACTAGACCACAGATGGTGTGTCACCTGCCCACAGATTCGTCTAACAAACCTCCTTCTCTGCCCTCAGAGCCCTCACAGCTGTCCTCCTCAGTTCCTAGTACAGACTGGAGTTGCCACCAAGTCGTGCGCTGTGACTCCTCTCGATAATATCGAGGGTGCCCTGCGAGATCACGGGCACACAGCTCCCTGCGATCCATGACATCCACACTACACGCTGTCTCACGTAAGTGAACCGTATCAGGCGGGACCCAAGCCACCCTGCACTGTCACTTTTCACCCTCCTCCCATCTGGGAAGCGACTAAAGTCCATTCGGACGCGCACCTCCAGGTTAAGGAACAGTTTCTACCCAACTGCAATCAGACTCATGAACAATCAGTAACCTCGTGTCACCTCCACTGCTAACCACACATAATTTTCTGCCACTGTCTCTATTTATTCCTGGGATTCTGGTCTTATTTATTTATTTACTCATTGTCTTGTTGTCTAGCCATCTTGTTGTCTATGTTCACTGCCTGCAGGAGCACATGCAAGCAAGCATTTCATTGTACATGGTACTCATACTTGCACACATGACAATAAAGAATTGTTAATTCACAATTTAGATGAAACACCTCCTTCTGGGAACACTGGCAACACCAATATAACTCTCGGCAACCTTCAGGGTCTTATCACGGATGGTCTCCCACATCACATTATAGTCAGCGGTTGCACCCAAGTCTGCAAGTTCCTCACAAAAACTGCATGCAAACTCATCAGAAACAGCCTGATCTTGAAGTCCAGCCTCATACTTCTAGTAGCTGGATCTGAAGAGGATCTGGAGCTGAATCTTCAGAGTAGCATCGGAAGGAGCCGATCCGCTACAGCAACAGGTACTCCTTGAGTATGGCAGCTATCAGACCAACAAAACCAAAAGTAGGTATACCTACCTACAGGGATCTGGCCACTTCCCAGTCTGCGTACTTCAGAGAGTGGTGCCACTGAAACGCGGACTTCACAAAGCTCCCCCGACAGCAGAGGAAGATGGTCATCTTGCCGGAGAGACAAGACGTTCCTCGTGGCAACCCGGATGGGTCACCTCAAACTGGGATCCAAGTGCCGCCATGCAGCAGGCGACGCCTCAGCCCCACACCAGCCCCGATCCCCAACAGGCCTGACCCTATTGGCTCTCCGACGGTTTCGACTCATCCAGGGATGCGGTTCCCAAAGGCTTTCCCACATACCCTTCATGGTGTGTGAAGCCTTCCAGCGGGAGGCTGCAGCAGAGCGTAGAGCAGAAGAGTAGAGGAGAGTAGAAGAGTATCGTGCTTGTTTGAATCGAGCAGTTGTGAGTTGTTTTACGGTTGCTGGAGTGCCAATCCCCCCACCAGCCCCCAAAGAAATTGTTTCCCTGCAAGTTGGGGGACCGCTTGCTGGTTTAACGTCATACCCAGGACAGGTACTCTTTCACCTTATAAAAAATTACTGTAACTTGTGTAGTAGGCTATGCAATCTAGGCTCCTATAAATACACTATGATGTTCGCACAATGATGAAATTGCCTATGATACATGACTGTATTCAGTAACATTGTGTTTTTGTTAGGTAGCCACAGTTCAGCATAGTCTGAAGCGATATTTCACGTTCACTAACTTACATGATAGTAAAATACTGTAGTGGTTAGGCTTTATTACATCGCTCTAAATTAATCTACAATGGAAGGTGCCTACTGTGTTGTCCCCGTAAACTACACACACATACACAGTGGGCACTCGGACACACACGCATACCACGGACACAATAATTTTACAAACTGGGGCAGTGCTGCACCTCGCAGTTGAACTCCACCAACACCTCCAGCCAGAGAGCCAGCTGTCCTTTGGGGTTGCAGAAGTCCAGCAGCCAAGTGAAGGGTACGTGGTCTGTCCGCAACCGGAGTCGCTGTCCACAGATGTAAGGACGAAACTGCAGGTCTGAATCACTGCCAGTAGTTCCCGTTGAGTCACACAGTTGCGTTCCAGCTTATGTAGCGTATGGCTGCTGATGTACATTTACATTTACATCATTTACATCATTTGGTAGACGCCCTTAGCCAGAGCGACTTACATAAGTGCTTTAAGACTCTACATGACTATGCATTCCCCATTGGGTGCTGCCTGAGACAGCACTGTGCCTAGCCCCTTGTTGGCATACGGGTCCAAAATGGACGGAAGCTGCGGGTCCGGGTAAGCCAGCACTGGAGCCTCAATGAGCACCGTTGAAGCTGAACTGAAGGCTGCAGAACAGGCATCCATCCAAACAAAGTCCTTCGCCTCCGTAAAACGATGAAGTGGCTTTGCCATGCTGGCAAGTTTCGAAGCAACTGCTTTTAGTACAAGGGAATCGCTAGGAAACTGACCAGCTCCGCAACAGAGTGACGGAGGGGCCAGAATCTCATTGCTGTGGTGTTTTTTGGATTGGCAGCCATATCTCTGTGTGTTGTTCTGTTGTCAGGTCCTTACTGCTCTACTGCCACAACCCTTGCATGGTTTCAGGAGGCAGTTCCACCGCAGAGCTGCTGTTCTTCCTGCTCTCTGACGAAACTGCAGCTGTGCAGCTGGAGATAGCAGGAACAAACAGGGTCCTCTTTCGGGAGCTGGGGACTGCCCTCTTCCTCCAACATGTGGTCAACTCCTCTCCCTTCCTCTTCCTCTGATGTATGGGCTGTGTCGTGACGTGGACAAGTACAGGTTCAATGGAATGCTTCTCTTTGTCTACCCTATCTTGCTCTCCATGAGACACACAAACAGGTCGGAGCAAGCTTGGGGGTAAACCAGCGTGCGGTGCCCCTGGAGTTGATTGAGAGCCTTGCTCAGGGGCCTGGAGAGTGAGAGTACAAGACATGAGGGATACGAGGGATTACAAGACGCAAACTGGATCAGTTTGGAGGGCCCACAAGTGAGTGGCAACTGAAGTCTGCCTGAGAGCAGCTCCGCCTGCCATCCTGCTGAGAGCACCCATTTACCTCCTGAAATACAACAGGGACCAGCTCTTCAAGGTTCAGCTTGGGCTTGCAGCCAAGGACAATGGCTGGGATGAGCCAATGGTGGCCATCCATCTGGGCCTGGCTCCCGAGGCTAAGTTCAGGAAGGTCTCCTTGATATTGCCTCCAAAGCCATCTTTCAGTTATCAGAGCTAAAGGCAGTGCTCAAGCAGTGGACCAGGAGCTGTGGAAGGGAGGAGAACACCCAGCACCTGTTCTGCCTCAGGTGGTGCCAGAGAGGAGAGTGACTGGGGCTACTGGCTACCAGCATCGGTGCACTGGCTCGGTAGGGGGAAGGGCCATTGGGCATGGTTCTGCCCAGAAGCCTGCACCAAAGTTACCAGGAGATGGGAGGGGCATGGCATAGTGAGAAAGATGCTGTCCTGTCCTTCTGAAACCCTTCAGACAGGCAACTGTGCCAGGACCACCTACCCTGTCGGATGAGTAGACAACCTCCTTCCTGCCCGGCACCATCGGTGGAGTCCGCCTTGATCAATTCCATTTCCGTTACTCCGTTACTTTTGCCTTGGACGAGGGGGCCCACACCACCGGGCTGGGAGCCCACCACCACCCGGCTGCTCTCCGAGACAGGGGAGACCATCCCCATGCAGGGCCATAGCAGGGGAAACCAGCTGGGGGTAGTACTTGTGTCCTGTTAGTTCTGGTTTGCCCCTATTCATGATGACTGCATCATTGATCTCAGGAACAACACCCTGGCCCAAAGAGGAACTACGGTCTCACTGCCCACCACAGTGCAGCCCAGTCCATAGGAGCGCCTGCTAACAGCCCCGTACCCCCAGTCTCCATCAACAGTTCAGCTTCACCAACTAATAAGGACACTGTCCCACTTTATGTCTGTTTTCATGCTTGCCAACTGTGTCGCTTCAGTTTGTAGGCCTGTGGCCAATGAGTGGTATGGGAAGAGGGAGATATCACATATAAATGAGATACATTTATTTATAAAGCTGCTGATTTTATTGAATAAGTCTTACAGCTCATTAATTACAACAAAAATCATAACATAAACAAATCAGTTCTTCGTTCAAATCATGTATGACAGGATACATTTACATGCACAGGCACAGGAACATGTTTGGATTTGAAAGTCAGAAGCAAACATGGACGTCCTTAGGTCCAATCACTCAGGGATATAGTCCTGTTGGAGTCACATCTATGTTGCACTTGCTTTCACTGTTTTTCGGTGAGGGTGTGTGCATCTCGTGGTGTTAGGCACGGTGGATTGTGATCTACCTGACCACTCGCTGTTGGAGCTAGAGAGGGGTTGAATAGGGACTCACAATTTCTGTTGACCGCCTACGTCGGGTTACGCTTGTAATTCTATGTCCTGTGCCTTGTCTTTTTGTTTTCATGTTTGCAAATAATGAAATAAATAGTTTTTGACAAGGTTATACGGACTATCTTTCATGAAGAATAGAAGGCAAGTCGGACAGACCCCCCTACTTTAGCCTCTCGCCCAAACAAGCCCCAAGTATTTTATTCCCGATTCTAATCTTTCTTCTTCAAAAAAAAAAAAAGGCAAACCTGACTTAGTCCCTGATCTTTTCAATAGCTAGAAACTCCCCTGGAAGCAACCAATAGACTTTTCTGAAGTTCATTTTCATCATCAGTAGCAATCAACAGCTAATAAGATAACAAGCATGAAAACATAGGCTGGCCAAAACACACGCATTGCATCAGCAACGTGAACTGCAGCGTGAAATACTGATTGCCAAGGTAACGAATGACAACAAACACTGCACTATACATAGAAACTGAGAGCTATTGGTCGCTGCAACATAACAGCGAATGATTGTAAACCAAATGTTTTTTGATGAAATCTATCGGTGTAGGTACAATGCCCTACGGTGTCCTGACACGGCATCTACCGCCTACAACCAGCTGAAGCACCTGAGCAGTCTCACTTCCAGCAATACTTTTTTTTTATTGTTATCAAGATCTGTATTTATTTTCACTTATAGCCACTAGCAACCTCTGTATGGTTTAGAAAGTGTTTAGCATTTAAGAGGTATTTCAGCTATTCAACACTTATGCATTTTAAAATTGATATAGCATATAAAAATATCTGACATCTGAAGGATTTACTATATCACAGCTTTACCTGTTTCCCTCCATCCATCTCCCATAAGCACTATTCCAGTACAGGGTCCCAGTGAACCAGTATGTATATCATATTTACAAAAATCTCTCAATTTCTCATCTAGCACAGGGGCCACAGACTCTCCACAAATAAATCAATAATACGACATTAAGGTCTGAATAATCTGTAACATATGTAACATTTTGCAAAACAGCATTTTTTTGAGGGACACATCTGCGATTCCTCTAATGTATTGTCAAAAAGAGGGGCTTATTTTGCATATGATAAAAATCCAGACTGGAAAATAAGAATATGGCTAGAGTGCAAATTAATCTTGCTGTACCAATGCATTATGGGAATTTTAATGTTTCGCTACCGCGCTAAATGGGATTGCTACATTTATTATCCGCCATTATTATAGACTGTAGCTTAGAATAAAAATGCCCACACCGTAATGTTCCCTTCACTTTTACAATATTTGAGAAGGATACAATTACCAAATGTTTTATAATCCTTGTAAAAGATTAACATATTAAAACCTTACAATCTTATGATTGACATTCAAAGTCATTTCATAATGTGAAACATCCCCCCATCTTTTCACGGCCACCAGAGGGCCGGAGCCTGTGCCAGGCAGCACAGGGCACTAGGGGGCCGGAGCCTGTGCCAGGCAGCACAGGGCACTAGGGGGCCGGAGCCTGTGCCAGGCAGCACAGGGCACCAGGCCACGCCTCACCCTGGACATCAGGCCTACATAAGTATATGTAGATTTCTTCTATTCAAACTACTATGAATAAGATTAGGAAAATTAGAGGTTACATAAAATTGCCTTACAAGGGATCACTAAATATAATCCAACTTCAAATCACGCATCCTGGTCAGAGTCGCAGGTGGATCCCAGAATCTCTCTCAGGCAGCACAGGACACTAAGCTGGTCCACCTTGGACAGGATGCAGCTTCATCAGCATCAGTGCTTTTTAAAAATTGCAACATTTCCAAACAGATATTTCTCTACATATGCTTTTCAAACTCCAGTCATTTGCGTTCAGTCAGCTTCTCTTTCTCTTAGACCATGAGATCCACAGATATGGGACTTGGGCACCTCCTTTCAAAACATCTTCAGTCCCAGCAAACCACCACTCTTTCCAGACATCACTCATCATGTGACCATACGCTCCGGCATCTCCAACCCAGAGGAGGTCGGAGCACACAGAGTGGACCAAGGCCGTCGCATTCTCACCCCCAACTCGCCCTGCTCTCCGTCCCTCAGTCTGCCAGCAGAATGCTGCTGCAAGCATTCAGAAATCACCAGAATCTGGGCCTGGTCGTGTTAAGTGGTATCCCCTTCCTTACTTTTCTGCGAGAACATAGTTCAGATAGTCTTCTCCTCACCACCATCATTTCAAGCAACATTTTATGTCTATATTCTTCTTTTATACATTCATCTGGTCACTTTTAAATATTGAAATACCACCCACAATATTTTTTTACAGTTTAAACAGTAGTCAAAAAAAGAACTGTTTTGGTGATCTTCGGTGCCTACTTTCACTGCTGTCGGAAAGGTTTCAGCAACTGTTGTGGTTATCCTTCACTGGCATATAGTCACCACTAGAGGGCTCTAAACTCAACAATGAGGACTTGGAGAGAACGTTCCCCAGCAGGCCTGGAGTTAGAGTTCTACTTAGTGCTGTATCCAAATCAAGTCCTGGAAATGGCACTGGGAAATGAGGTAGGCCAGGCAGATTGTGGGGAAAGATTGGAGGTCCACAAGGAAAGGGAAATGGGAGGACTCCAGAGGGATTAGTAGGGGTTGACGTTGCTTCAGGTGAATCCTCATCTTCCTCTTCATCCTCAGTTTGCTGATCCTCCGTCGTTGAGTTAGAATCTGGGTGTCTTGGCTGACCGTGGTGTTCCAGGGGCTCATAGGAAGAGCTGCTTTGGATAGGTCCACTGTCAACCACCCTCTCCCCAACTGAGTTACCCTTCACACTGCCCCCTACTGGCTGGTAGCTGAAGTAAACATGACAGGGTTCATAGCAGCTGGGGTGTGTGGAGCAGAAGTAGCCCAGGTTTGAGAAGCTGGATGACTGGCTGCTGCTCTCCCAGTGTTCTGGCAGTCTGGTGGAGTCCTTCTTGAACAGCGTGTCAGTGTCCTTGGTGATGGAGACCTCAATTGGCGAGATGTCCTCGGAATGTTGGGAAATGGAGAAGGACTCTGGGGGAAAAAGGGGGCTGGGCCATTTCTGGGGGGGGGATTAAGCAGAAAGTGAATCTCAGACTACAACAAGCCCGTCAGCTCACATCAATCTGCCTTTAACCTGGAAACTTGCCATGGATTCGACAACAAAACTTGCCGTGGTTTTGCGGTTAGGCACCTTGCCATACTGCTGCTTAGACATTTTAAAACTTAAAAATAGATATTCTCCCCCTGAACAAGGCACTGACAAAGGACCAATAATTGCCTAATGCTTTGAGCAACAGCACAATTTAAGAAACTTGTATTAAATGAAGGCACATTCCAACAGAAGAACACAAATCAGAAGTTTAAGATTCGGAATCTGCCGCCACGTGATGTGTGTGTGTGTGTGTGTGTGTGTGTGTGTGTGTGTGTGTGTGTGTGTGTGTGTGTGTGGGTGGGTGGGAGCGAGCCGACACTTCTTTCAGTGCAAAGGATTCACAGAAAACAGAAACCACAGCCTGAGCGACTCGTTTCCCAGAGACCTGGGGCTTTTTTCGTGGGGAGACTTTCCTCTCAAACAGCCCAGAAACCACTCAGAAAGCGCCTTTCAGTGACTCAGAAAAAGTGCCCTTTGGCTCAAACTTTACAAGAAAGTCAAATGAGACGGCTGCAGTGTAGTATTCTGGATGAGTATAAATTTGGTTGGTCCTTTTTGTTTTTGAGCTTTTCATTTTTACTTTTTTTGGCCTCCAATTCCCAACCATGGATACCATTTGACGGTTAAAATTCACCATCTACATTGTGTACAGATGAGTGTCTAACTTTGGCATTAACATGTTGTTACAATTGTGCAGCTCTCTAATTACAGTGCTCCTATATTGGTTCCCATAAGCACTGCACTCCCAGCTGATTGCGGTATTTGGAGAACATATTTGAATAATCACAGGGGTCACCACAGGGCGAGAGCCAAAAGATACACTTTGAATAGCATAGATTGAATTATTTAGGTTGGGGATAGGATTTTTTTACCTTGAAGTCTCCATTTCCTTCAAAAAACTTGGATGGATCAGGCACTGTTTTTAACAAGAAAAACCTAAAAAAAAACACAGAAACAAAAGAGACAAAGGCACAAAATGAATTAGTCTGCATGTGCTTCTTATCAGAATAATGTGTATATGTACCTGATCCCATCTGGGACTATCACGGTAAATATGTGTGTACTATACATATTCTAAGCCTGTCTATCTCATTGGTACCTGTTTAACTATATCTGTAGTTATATCTGTCTTTCTATCTACCACAGCAGATAACATCTTTGTCTTTAACTTGAACCAAACCATTTACTGAGACCAGCACCCTGTTTCCCACTGGTTGTCCTCCCTGTGTCCCCAAGCATTCATGCAACAAGCCCAGCCATAATCCCCAGTGCTCACCAGTTGGGCCGGTTGACTTTGATGATGATGATGATGATGAAGGTGATGATCAGACAAAATCCCAGGACTGGGAGGCTGTACGTCAGTCCCACCAGATCCAGATCCAAAGACGCTACAAGAGAGGAAAAAACTCTTTAATCCATCAACAAAAAAGCTTTTGAGGAATGCAAATCATCTTTCTATAGGTTTTTCACATGCTGCCAGCTGTTTTTGGGTGTCTAAAATAGCTTTGTTATACCAACAGATACATGCATATTCAAATGAATTTCAGTATAATTACATCACCGAATACTGAAATTGAATATATTCAATTTCAGTATTCGGTGATGTAAAAATGTAGTCTGGAATTTTGTAAGGGCAAGATGAAGGACACCTGAGAAGTGACTTCACAGAGACGCAATACCTGGGGTAGGTATTGGGGACACCCCAACTGTAGACCTCCAGGAGGACACGGGGCCCCAGTCACTCCATTCTCCTTTAAAATTGTCTTCATTAACCAGAGCCCGAACTCTGGCGTCATACACGGCCCCCTTCTCCAGTCTCTCCTTGGAGATCTCCACTGAGGTCCGCGTGTCTCTGACGTCGACAGACTCTGCGTTCTATGGGAGACACGTCACCATTTAACGGACATCCTGGTGTTTTACCTGCTCATTTTTTTTACAATTAGTCTCATCTCCCCCCCCCCCTTTTGTAAGAAGTCGCTCTTGCTAAACACCTAAACTGGTTTGCCTGAATTCCGGCAAGTGGCCACAAACAGCCGACCTTGTAGTGAAGAGTCTTTTAATCTGTAAATACTAAACTACGTCAATCTGTGAAGTTTAACTTTGTGAGATACTTATGTGATTTGGATGAAGTGCAGTATAACATTCCTGGTCCTGATTAACCAGCTAGCCTAGACACCATCCTCTGAATGGAACACACAATCAAAGACCTGTGACATAGGAGTTCCTAACCATGAGAAAGTAATTTAAAAAGACAAGATTAAAAATCTCCATTGTACCTACCTCCCATTTTTGGCCTGACTGCTTGAATTCCAACTGAGAGCGGAATCCTTCTAAATATATGGGCTTCTTAAAATTCCAGGAGATGGTGGCGTTTTCAATATTGGGTGCAGAAGGAGGTTGCAGTTTCACTGTCAAAAGACCAGGAGGGAAACAAGGAACATATCACTTTAAAGACGCGTCAATCTGTAAAATCTTCACTTCGTCTGTGGCAATAAACTAAGACTCAGTTGCAGAAGAGACTCACCAGAGTCATTTGGATTGTACTTTTCGTCATAAAGGGTGTTTGTGTAATTCTCACATTTCACTGTCAGGGGAATGGACGTATATTCCGAAAATTCCTGAAAGATGAAATATTATATCATTTATTAAGCAGGCCTTTGAATAACCATTTTGGGCAGCTTGGAAATTGGGGCTGCGATTGGTTGTTGCAAAGCTGAAAGAATTTCACAGGGACAAGCCCAGTGTGTAACCGCATTAAGCAATTACGCATATCTCATTTATCATGTCTAAACAGTCGTAGTAACTCACTTCATTCACAAAATAGAGGTTGCAGCCATGTAATTTCTGTCCAGGGTCACCCAGGGGCATCAGTCTGCAAGTGCTGCAGATATAAAATAAATAAAATGAATATCTTTTTTGTTTGGCTCCACCTTAAATGGAAGGTTAAGGGTGAATATTCTAAAAAGTTGGAAAAAATAACATATATAGTTTCTGCTCTTTACTTGCCATTTACCCTCTATGTCTAATTCAAATATCAAATCGAATTTATTAAATGCAGTGTTAACAACACATTACTGTTATCTGCTTAGACACTATTCTCCTCCATATGAATGACTAGCTATTTAATATGCAGCTGTTCAAAAGAGCTACTATTTCTCAAAGGTCCATGAACATGATAGCTAATTTTCTCACAGTAACACTCACATCTCGGCAACTTGTTTTCCAGTTAAGGTACAGACTGTGTCAGGCTTCACTCCCGTGCTGTTCCACACACAGGTGATGTTGTTGTTGAAGTCGTTAAGGCACCTCAGACCTGAGAGGAAAATAGATGACGGAACTTAAAACCCACACAAGCAAAACCTGACACAAACACAGGATCTGCATTCCTGATCACAGAGGTGTGGCAGTGAGGGCCTCACCCACTGCACAAACCACTGCACCATCTACTGCACCACCCCACTGCCTCAAATTCACACCACTACACCCTGCAGATCATGCGGCATTTTGCACATTCGATATATTTAGGGACATACAGTTTTAAGAAGGCATGGCGACTGGGGGTTATGGACCTTTATGAACCAACAACCTTCCGATCACAGACACAGCATCCTGAGCCACCCCAGCCCCACTTTCTCCCCTTTCTGACCATGTCTGGGTTTCCTTCTTCAAAGGCGAGTGCCAGTGAGGAGTGGCAGTTCACAGAGATCGCAGAGCTCCACTGGCGACCACTTACTCTGGAGGCTGGGCTGTGGAAACGCACTGAAGTGCAGAAGCAGGAGGAGGTGGGGCAGCAACGGCGTCCCCATCGCCGACACAGAGCACCGGCTTCCCTGGGCCAGCGGGGGACAAGACCAACAGATGATAAGCCACTTTCTTACCCTTTGCAAACATTATCAGTGGGAAAGCAACAAAGCACAAACCTTAAATTCACACACACACACACATATATGTGTGTATGTATCACCTTTGCACATGGACTTTTATATGCTGATTGCAAAACTAGTTACATCCATCCATCCATCCATCCAACATCTTCCACAGCACTTATCCAATACAGAATCACGTTGAGCCTGAAGTCTACCCCATAGAATCCTGCATAAAAAAGTACTCACTGAAGCACAGTGACTGCATAGCACGATGTGTTCAAGTACGCACATAAATCTGTGATCTACTGGAAGGTAGATCACAGAATGCATTAAACGTCAGGAATTAATTTCAGGTCCATTCATGAGTTCATAAGGTTATGTTATATCTTATGCCCCCAGGAGCATTCAGCCAGTTACTCAGGTGTGCAGTGGACAGTGTCACAGAAACGGAATACCCGCCCACGTGCGTGAAACGAGAACGAAAAAACAGCATTTGCGGGGGAGAAGAGAAACCATGTACAGACTAT
>JAODJU010000095.1:5900943-5928738 GCA_026776725.1 Gnathonemus echidnorhynchus
AATGCTGCCTCTGACCAGCACTGCTAATCAGTGTTGATGCATTCATTCTCCTTTGCCCTTATTTTTATTGTCTTTTATTTGTAGTTTTTAATTTTCCCACTTAGTGATTGCTATTATTTGGTCTTGTTTTGCGAAAAGCACTTTGAATAACTTCTGTGTTTCCTATATAAATAAAAATTTGGCTTGATCTAAAAAAAAAAAAAAAAAAAAAAACCAGGACAGCTGGTTTTCTGTACTATATTTTATCTCAAACATATTTCAAATGTACTCAAATTGAAATACTTTTTTTTTAAAAGCTCATCTGTTGGCAGCTCATGCCCAAAATAAGACCTTATATCACCTAACTGTTAGTTGGACTGCAGGAGGAAACCGGTGAAGCCTTTAGAAACCCATGCGACATGAAGACCATCATGACCTATAGAGCGGACTGGAACCGCCAGCCCTGGAAGTGTGAGGCGACAATGCTACCCACCGAATCCATGCGTACCATCTGACAGGCACGTCACTTCCCTAATGGCTTAAGGTCTGAATGACGCATTAAATGCAGCAAAAACGTTCCTCCACCTGACATGCATCCTTGCCACCATCACGGAATCCAGCGCAAAGCATCCTGGGAGTGATCCGGTAGCCGTAAGACTTGTTGCAGACATCCTCGCTGATTAGCCGCACACCCACCTTCTGCAGGACATTGCTTACGGGACCTGAGGAGGCAGAAAGACCAAGTTGTGGCTCATTCTGGGCTGCCTTGTTTCTTGCGACCCCACACAGGGATCTCTAGGAGATACACTGTTAGTGCTGTGAGGCTCTTTTGTCTTTTAAAGAGACAAAACGACGCTTGGCAGATGTAGCTGAAATGGTGGAGCGAGTATTTTATAGCATTAATGTATTGTAATATTAAATTAGCATCCAGAGAAGACAGACCAGATCTGCATGAATCAATTAAAAAATAAGCCTGTAGGCAAAGGTGGACATTTCATTCCAGAAAGTAAAAATCCAGACCACGATTTTGTTGTGTCACCTGAGAATAAAGTTACAGTCACAGAGTACTCAACTGGTTGGCTGAAACAAAATCTTGGTCTGGATTTGTACTTTCTGGACCTGAAATGTCCACCTCTGTTTATTGGTATAAGTATCATAGTTTCCAGACTGCCAGGTCTCCGTAGATGGGGGAAATGGAGGTCCCATGCGCTTCCTGTCCACCCCAACAAAAACACAGGAAGTGCTGGACCCCAGCAGCTCTCACCTCCCTCCTTCAGCGACCCCCAGCCGGTCACCCAGCAGAGTAGCCCCGGCTCCAGGAGGTGCGTGGGGGGTGGCAGGCAGGCGGGCTGGGCCAGGGTGCGGGGGGACACGTGTCGCTCCAGCCTCAGGAGAGCCAGGTCGTAGTCGTGCATGTCGTCATCATAGTACTGGTGCAGGTGGATCTCCGTCACCCGCAGCGCTTCCTCGCTTTGGCTGCTCCGGTTCAGGAGCAGCTTGCCAAGGTAGACTGTCCACACATTGGCGGAGTAGAAACTGGGAAAGAGGGGAGAGGTGTGGGTCCAATAACATGACAGTTCAAAGGGCATCGGTCGCTAAATTGCCTCAGGTTACCCCATCCATCCAATCTTATGGCCAGAGATCTGCTGCAAGGTCCTAGTGAGTCCATTGGGAGCTCATAACTGTACACAGGGCAGGGGACAACCTGGACAGGAGGCCTGTCCATTATAGGGCACACACACTACAGTCTATCTGAAGATATCAGTTGTCCTAACTAGCATTCACTCAAACCCTGGAGAAGTCAAACTCAAAGTTTCTGTGCCATTACTGTTAGTCTACCAGGAAACATTTAAAGTCTTTCAACATCTTCACTGTCAATCAAGAGTTTTATTCCGGGCACAAGCTGTGCGATCTTTATTATGCTCGTCTCGAAAGACACCAAGATTAACTGACCGTCGTCTTGGCAGCGTACCTGTCGTCGTAAAAACAGTGGGCTGCCGAAGCCACCCATTGGCTGGAGATGAGGACCCCCCCACAGAGGTGCTGACCCCTGAACTGCAGGCTTGCCTGCCATGGCCACTCCCCCTCGTTGGAATGGAGACCACCCACCACACGGCTTGGAAAGTGTGGGAGCCCACAGTCTGGAAATAAATGAATTGTGCACACATGGGTGAAACCTTTGCCTAACATACTTCACTTAGTGCCTTGAGGGACGATATTGACATTCTCTCCATGGGGTCCATGGATGTCTCACCACAGTGTCTTTCATCAGAGGCGTCTGGGCAGTCCGTGACAAAGTCACACTCCGGGTTGGACTTTTTGATGCAAGTCCCGTCAGCACACTTGTAGGTCATTTCCGTACAGTCCACACCTAGCCACCCGGCACAGACATGAACCTTCAGGAGCGGACACCACACAGATGACCATCTACCACAGCTGACGCAGCACGGTGGACTGTGGTCACTATAGATCACTGACCTGAGCTTTCACAATTGAGGCATTCAGATTAAAAGGAACAATCTTCTGTGCGCACAACCACACACGCAACCTTCTGTAAATAACTTCCATGCGTCAGTGAGATGCGTCGTTGAATGAGAAGACCTTTTTTTGGTGTACCTGCAGTGCAGTCCTCCTCATCCATTCCATCACGACAGTCTACGTGGTGATCACACAACTTGAAGTAGTCCAGGCACTGGCTGTCCTCAGGACACCGGTACTGGGCGGTGCACACTGCAAATTAAAGGTCTGGGTAGTGCATGTGCAATATTACCCATAATGCTCAGATGGCTGCCTTAAAATATGCACCCAGTGGGAAATGTATTGATTAGCATCTCGAAAAATAGATTAATAGTGATGTGTGTGGAATACGGGTGCTCTTCTTGAGCCTTTGAGGTGTTTGCCTCTGTGAGGGACTGTGGACCCTCACGAGTGCCTGGAAAGAGGCTTGCAGACTCATTGTTCATTGCTTGATTGGTCATGGAAAATGTGGAAACTGGGCAATCTCTTGGATCTGAGCCTGCAAGGTGACCACCTGGTGTCACATTCCCTGCTCATACTACTGTCCACCTTACCGCAGTTCCTCTCGTCCAGGCCGTTGGGACAGTCCCTTATGCCGTCACATGCGGGGACACACAGCCCATTCACCGTGCACAGGAACTTCCCCGGACAGGCTGGAATATAATATTCTTATCTTTTGGAATGGACATGCTTTCACATTTATATATCGGGCTGAGGCTGCTGTCAGAAGTACCACACGAGTGAGGCAGATAACCCATAATAAGCAAACAGCTCTCAAGGAGCCAGCTATGCTAGGCTATGCTTCCAGTGACTGACCAGACACACTCCGTCACGACATCATTATCAAGCCACGTGAAATACTCAGTATCTCACATCCCTTGTATTTCATTATTTTAACACCAGCACCATAAAAGGCCCTGATGAGAGCATCTGAGGATTAAATTTAAACATTTAGCGAGTCGTCAGTTGGTATGCAGCTAGGATACATGGCAACTAGAGCCAGGTTTAGCCTCAATCACCAAGGTGAAAAGAGTTACCATGTCAATATTTACATAAAATATGTACAGCAAAAACAGCAGGCCTCTTGGGGTGATCAGGGACAGGGGTGTGTCCATAACTCAGATGACTAAGCTTGTTTGTGCAGATTCTCTCTCCACCTGTTGCAGTTCTGTTCAGTCTCCTGATGAGTTCCTACCTGCACCCCGTGAGGCTGCCCTGTATTCCCCATCTAAATACCAGTTCAGCATAGTCATCCTCATTCCAAAACGGCTGCTTTTTGTATTATGCACCACCCTGGTGGACCCTGTACCTGCCCACTGTCATCCATGAATAAGGGAAACCTCATCCCCAATAGGTCAGCACTGCATGCCCCGCCCCCATGTCACATGACTGCTTACCATCCTAACTGCAGCTATCAACATACAATATACAATTATGCGACCACTCACGCTCTGATTGGTTGAAAAGGCTGTAGTGGACCTGGAGCCCAGGGCCAGTGAGTGACACCTCCGAGGTCATGGTGACCGTCACGGAAGTGGAGACGAGGTACAGGCGCTCGGCGTAAGGCTGAAGGGTTCGCGAGCCGCACAGTCTGGATGAAGAAATGAGAACATGGGGGAGAAAAAAAAAACTTTTTGGTTGGTGCTAACCTGCGTCGGAGAGGGAACCAGCAATGAGCTGGACCACGGCGTACTCTGCTGAAATAACAGCATATACCAGTATGAGTTGCACATGAAGCTGGTCCACCAGCACCAAAACACAGCATATGTCAGTATAAACAGCATGCATTATGCTGGTTGTACTGGTCTATGCTAGTTTTTTTTTTTTTAGGCGGGGTGTAAGGAACCAACAATCTGCAGGCAACTATAGATGAAGAGTTGTATTTATATTGCTGTATATTGTGTGTCAGTAACCACTGGTTTGGCAGATGGGTGACATAACAAAACATTCAGTGCTTCCAGAGGACGTATACCTGCGATTCTGAATCACCCACTGGCCCTGAGTGCAGGCTTGGTTGTAGTTGGCTTTGCTGAGCTCGTACCCCTCAAACTCCAAAATCAGCCCAAAATCCAGGGAGGGAACCTGAGATATGAGCAGAGGAGAGTAAGGGCAGGAGCAAACTTACAGCGGCTTGCAGATGTCTGAGCAACCCTGGCTAAAATTTATGTTACCGTGAATAGCCAAGCACGTCAAAGATGATCTAATTTCCAAAAGGCAAGTTAAAGGTGACACATTTCCATAATATTTTAAACATCAGGGGCATCGCAAAAACCACATTTGTGGGTAGAACAGAAGTGATGAGTACCACCCATTGTGTTGGTAAACACTTTTTAAAGTCAGATAACTTTTCTATTCTTGTTTGGGGGATTTTCACCCATTCCTCCTCACAAAAGGCTTCTAGTTTTCTAAGATTCTTGGGCCGTCTTGCATGCTCAGATTTTCAATGATGTTTAGGTCAGAGAACAGTGAGCGTCAGGCCAAAAGCTTCAGCTTGCTCCTCTTGAGGTAGCCCATTGTGGATTTTATAGCCCATTGTAGATATGAGGTCTTCAGGATTGGGAGGTGTTTAGGATCATTATTCTGTTGTAGATCGTCAGCTTTTTTACATAAGGTGTGGTTTGCTTCCAGATTGCTGGTATTTATGTTAATCCATTCTTTCCTCTACCAGTGAAATGTTCCTTGTGGCATTGCCTGCAACACAAGCCCAAAGCATGATCCCCCCCTGTGCCTAATATCTGGAGAGGTGCTCTTTTCATGAAATTCTGCACCCTTCTTCCGCAAATTAACCTTTGCTCATTGCAAGCTAAAAGTTCTATTTTAACTTCATCAGTCCATGAGACATGTTTTCGAAATGCATCAGACTTGTTTGGATGTTCATTTGCAAACTTCTGATGCTGAATTTTATGGTGAGGATGCAGTAGAGGTTTTCTTCTGATGCCTCTTCCATGAAGGTCATATTTGTGCAGGTGCTGCTGCAGAGTAGAACAGTGTGCACCACCACTGCCTGCTAAAATATTCCTGAAGGTGTTTTGCAGTCAGATGGGGGTATTGATTTACCTTTCTAGCAATCCTACGAGATGATCTCTCTGAAAGATTTCTTGGTCTTCCAGACCTCAACTTGACTGCCGCCATTCCTGTTAAATTGCCATTTCTCATTTACAATTCCAACTGCGGAAACGGCTCGCTGAAAATGCTTTGCTATCTTCTTACTGACTTCTCCAGCTTTGCGGGCATCAGATTTTCAGAATGATAGGAAGCTGCTTGGCGAAGCCCATGGCTACTGATTGCTGGGACAAAGTTTGAGGAGTCAGTGTTTATAAAGCTTTGAAATTGACTTCACCTGGCCTTTCCGGATGATGATTGGGAACAAGCCAAAGCCCTAATTAAGGTCTGAGACCTTGGTAAAAGTTATCTGAGAGCTAATGCTCGTACCTCTTAGGGTGGCCAAACATTTGTCTGCTGCTTCTTTCCTTTTTCCATTTTAAAATTGTACGAAACAAAAACAATGCACTAATCTTGCTTAAAATGTTGAAAAGAACATTTCATCCTTAATTTTATGCCTTTTGGAAATCAGATCGATCTTCTTCTCACTTAAGTATTCACAGCAACACAAATTTGGGCCAGGGGTGCCCAAACTTTTGCAGTTTCTGAACCTGTGTCCTGAAATTTCAAGTAAATGTTTTGGACAAAGCCGAATCCATTATTTTGAGCGTGCTTTATATAGCCTACAGAGTTACTAGAAGATACATGAATTCACTATTGATTTTTATTGAGGTATATTTTGAGCTCATGGAAATCCCACAGAACAGTCACTCTGGAGGCGTTGATGGAACATTGCTAATTCAGTCAATGTCTGTCTTGCAAAACACCGTTCCAGGGTATCGCAAGACAAAAAATAACATATGAACCATCACAATCAGCAGTCCCATCGCACAGTGCAGTGGTGCAAATCATAATGACACCGACGCTTCTTCAGCAAGAAAATTATCTGCAGTCAACTGTTTTGAAACCGAAGGAGACAGTCTTCTAAGTAACTGATGACAGTGGTTTCAGTAAAAACCATGAAACGGGCAAATTGTCACGTCTGCGAGATTTTACCAGAAAATAGTAATGAGATTACTAAACAACAACGCTCTATGAAGAGGATCAAGGCCCCGTGATCAAGTCAGACCCATAGATCCTTTTCTATTTGGCCCTAATTAGATTGTGCAGACAGCCTGAAACACTGAAAGTCTGCTTTTGGTGCCCCTTTTTAAGCTGTTTCTAATTTTGATAAAATTAACTATTTAGTGTCTTGATGAACAATTTGTCTTTCAACTGTTTATGTTATTTATGCATGGGGCGTAAATTATGCGGGAGATGGGGGTTGTAACCCCCCCACAATAATCAAAACCCCCTGGACCCCCTTAAATGGGTGGAAACTTCAATCTCCCCCCCGCCAATGCTCAACCCAAAGTTCTGCCCTTGAGTACAGGGTAGCTGGGAAGAGTGTAAGTCAGGGGGCATTGCAGTAGGGCCATCAGCTCATTGCAAGGCGCACGCTCACACTTTACGGGAAATTTAAAAACACCAGTTCATCTAACCACATGTTTTCTGGTCCGAAGAAAAGCAGAGTAACTGGGGCAAAAAGCAGGCAAGCATAGGAGATGCTCCAAACGTGGAGTGGGGACAATCCCCCACCCCTGAAGATGTACAGCTACAGTGCTAACCGCTAAGCTACCACACCACCCAGTTCATCAGAACGAGAACAGCATCACGCTCTATTATAGTGGAGTACAGGGTAACTTGCGGGAACAACCTAACGTCTACTTAAGCACGCCACCTACATAACCTTTACTGTAATCAGTTGAGCAAAATGTACAGCTATTTCCTAAATATAAATCTCGTACAAACGACTTGATGGTACATCTCATAGTTTAGGGGTGCAGCAGTGAATGAACGCTTACTGTGAATGTCCAGATGCACTTAGTGTCCGGTGGGTAGTAACTGGGGTAAAAGGGCGTTTGGAATCTGCCCTGGACCTTGACCACAGGCTGCAAGCTGAACACAGACGAGCAGGCTATGGAAGAAGGTGGGTAGATATGGGTCACGGAGATCTGGCGATGAAAGTCTTTGCTCACAATCATCATGAGCAAAATAGAGAAGATATACAAAGCCACTATGACTTTTCGGCTTTCATAACACCATTAACACGTATTTCACGTGAATCTTTGGGTGATCTTGCTGAAAATACCAGTCAGCAAGTGAGCCAATAGCATGAGTGTGGACAGATTAAAGATGCTTTTTCACAGGGAAGCAAACTTTCCGATTGTATGAGAATCGAGGGATGTCCTGGGTCTGGGCTTTGACGCTGGGGCCTACCACGAGAGGGCCAAGCCTGAGCGGAGAGGGAAAATGGGTCCTTGTAGTTGTAGAGGCCCTGCTTCCACACCACGGTCATCCACTGGTCTGAGGACAGCACCCTGACGACCTGCTCCAGACGACTGCACCGGTACAGTCTGAGATGGCAAAGGCAGAAAGGAGCACGTTCCAGGGAATGTTCTCTCATTCATACTGCTTATGTGTAACACTGCTGCTTCCACTGCTGCCTAAGTTCTAAGAACTCCAGAATTGTTTATGTTTACATTGTGTGTTTATGATGTCATACGTAGACTTTTTTTTTTGCATTTGGCCTGCCTGTCTCGGCACTTTATGTAGGTATATCAGCACCACGGTCCTGCGGAACGTTATTTTGCGCCGGTGCATGCTGTGTGACTATATAAGGTGACGATAAAGCCCCACTTGACTCGATTCATCCCTGAAAAAGGTGAGGAATCTGCAATGCATTGTGGATATATCTGCTTGGTGGGTAAAATGTAAACCTAAACGATAAATGAGCACAGGGATGGGCATCACTCACGAGGTGATGAGCCGGGAATCGGTGGGCGCGGTCGAGTCGTACACGGCCAGGCGGTCGCGGCAGTCGGGAAGGAGCCACTCAATCTGCAGCTCCAGCTGGGAGCCTGAGGGCGCCTCCAGGTGCCAGATACAGGAGGAGCGCTGCGTGTTGGGGCCCCGGAGGGCCACCAGGGCCCCGGAGGGCACCCATTGGTACCTATAACAGTCTGAGAGGAGCGGTCAGCCACTCAGTGAGCACCATTACACAGTGACACATAAAACACATCAGCTCTCATTAGATACAGGCTCACAGTAAATAATACATTATAAAACAAATTAAATTAAATGATACTAAAAAAAGCAATTAAACAGCAACAGAAAATCCATCATACCAAAGGAGGCTTTTAAGAGATCTATGTCTTTGGCATCACACTCTGCACAAATAAAAAAATGAGGGAAAACATATTAAACATACCAAGATTTATTATTTTTTTTTAATTATTAAGACTTGTTTTGAGATCATCTAGGTTTGGACTGCATCTCACCAGTTATAGCGAGAGAGGGTATGGACAGCAGGTATCCCTGGAAACTGGCTGTGTCGCCGTTCCCAATGGCCTTTAGCTTGGTGTAAAGGCTGTTATTGACATAATCTGGGGTGACCTTCTCCGCATGGCTCTCAGGCACTGACAAAATAAGCCAAAAGTACACGACCACGCTGCCCTCCCTGCGGAAACAGCAAAGAGCTTCACAGCCATCGTGCTCACGTTTGGTTATGAGCCACTCTGGACCTGCATCTGCACCTGCTTGATCATTCATGCCGCAGGGAATTTACAGTTGACCAGATTGTACAACGGACCTGCTCTCGCCCACTTACCCAAAAGCAAACACACCAGTGGAGTTGAAGTACCAGGACAGGTAGGTTGATTTTACAAGGTTCTTCACCTGACAAAAAGAAAAAACACTTCTTTCAAAGATGGGAAAGAGTACAGCTATAATGTCTCGTAGTACCTACAGCCTGTGATCGGCTCCTGCTCAGGACCGGGCCTGGCACGCGGACCAGCACAGCGAACTTTAGCACGTTAGCACTTTAGCATCAAATGGGGACTAGCTTAAGCTGTATGGACAAGTTCTTAACTAGCAAAGGCCACTGGTAAAAAGGGGCGTAACTGGAAATTCTGGGCGACCTATTAAAATGACACTTTGGGCCCCCACTAGGGCAGACACTCTACATCTGAAGTAATCCAGGTCCCCCACAGTAAAATTTATTGAGCACCAGGTATATTGGATCCCAAGTTCATTAACTATTGCGAAACATACAGCAGGGGTGGCACAGGGGCTAGCTGGGGGGCCTCGCATCTCCTGGTTGGGGGCTCAGTCCCAGCCTCTCATTCAGTGTTTGGGGAGTTTCTCCTCACATTCATGTGGGTTTCGACCAGACAGGTAAACCAGCACCTCTACCGTGGGCGGAAACGACGGGGGCTGACCACGTCCTGCAGGACTCGAGCCTCGGTCATGAACTCCAAGCTGCTGCGGGAGGACAGCTGTGTGGTGAAGTTTCGGTTGAGGAGGGTGATGGCGGCTGTGTACTGCTGTTGCACTCGTGGCTCCAGCACCATCACTCTGTAGACTAGGATGGCAAACCGGAGAACCAAGAAACAGTTACACCCTAAACACCTGGGAGAGTGTTTATCACCCTGCCTTGGCAGACGCAAGGCCTAAGGCAGTGTTTCCCAACCCAGTCCTCGGGGAACCCAGCACAGTCCACGTTTTTGCTTCCTCTCAGCTCGCAGCTCACCTGTATCAGGTATTCGGTGTTCCTGATTGGCTGGGAGCTGGGAGGGAGCAAAAATGTGGACTTTGGGAAACACTGGCCTAAGCTATGCCGGGGGGTGGGGGGTGACAACCCGAAATCTGAAGTTTCCAGACAATTGCCAGATTTTGTTGCATTATCACCTGGAAGCCTGCTGTGCTCACTGGAAGCTGCTTAATCAAAATGTCTGGCATTGCATCCAACTCAACTTTACAACCTTAACACATCCTGATGCTGTTCCCAGCAGGCTGGCTTAGAAATGCACCCCTTGACCCTTGAAATGAAACATTTTCAAATGACTTCAGCTGTCATACATGCTTGTCAAAATGCCATCCTGCACTCCCCACCCCCCCCCCCCCCCCCCCAATGTAACAAACTGTTATTTTTGTACTTGTGACCTTCCTGCTAGCGTTGACAAGTTTAACAGCTGCTTCTAATAAACTGGCCAGAGTGAACATGAAGCGGGATGGAATAAATGACTGAGGTCAACCGAAAATATCAAGATCGTGAAAAGATACAGCATACTGCGCGTTCTGAGTGTCAAACTCAAATGGGGACAGGAGCTATAATACTGTGTGACCTTTCTTTCCATTTCCGTTTCCTGCCTACCTAGAAAGTACCAGGCAAGGAAGCCTCCCCCAGCAAGGATGATGATGAGTATGACTGGAGGGACAGCTACCAGCCACCTGGGAGGCCTCCGTCCCCGTGAAGGAGATGGAGCGCCGGTGCAATTTACCTCCGTCTGTGTAAAAGAAGAAGCAGCTTTTTAGCAGCAACAGAACAGGAAGCAGAATTAAGAATTATCTTAAGCCCCACAAAGAATCACACACTCTCAGAAAAAAGGTAAAAGGTTGTACTTTTGCTTGTCACTGATGCTGTACCCTTGCAATTGCACTTTTTAAGGCACAGAAACGGACACTGAGGAACATCCCAAAGGTACAAAATGTGGTACAGAAATGTTCCTCAGAGTCCATTTCTGTACCTTAAAAGGTACATGTACCTACAGCTCAGGGTACATTTGGCAGACTCTTGAGGGTACAGCCCCAGTGACAAGCAAAGGTACAAATTTCCACTCTTTTTCCTGAGAGTGCAGAACGAGCAGACAACCATCGTTTTTAATCATCTGCATACTCTGCTGAAAAAACATGCATATACCTGTATGATTTGCACATGAAGCCGGTCCACCAGCACCAAAACACAGCATATGTCGGTATAAACAGCATGCATCATGCTGGTTGTACTGGTCTATGCTAGTTTTTTTTTTTAGGCGGGGTGATAGGAACCAACAATCTGCAGGCAACTACGCAGAGTTGTATTTATTTTGCTGTATACCTGAAGCAGACTTATTTATTATTCTTGCATCTGGGAAACTCTAAAAATGTGTCATTAATGGTTATAGGTCATGTGTTTGTGTATATATCTGTCGGTGAGACATACTTCACCACAATGGTACCTTTTCACCAGAGCAAATATACATACTGCACCTGTTAACCAACTTAAAGAGATATTACAAGCACAGGACATGACTAGGTTGCGGATGCATTTAGCATCAGTGTATTCTACTAAACGTTTTGCCTGTTTACATGAAAATACCTAACTGAAATCTTTTCAAGAGGACCAAACGTTACTAAATACTAATATCGTTACTAAATGCAATAATAATAACAATAAACATTCAGTTAAATTCCTATATTACACGAGGGATTATTTAATCTGTAATATTGTGCTTGTTAGCGTTCTTCCTGTTACTCCGATTACATAGCAGCGTCTGCTCCTCAAATTAGCTGGATATAAACGCTTACGTGATTTTCCTCCTTCATAGTCGGAATGGACGCGGTCCTTACATCACGTGACTTCAGTTCTACTGACCCGTTCTCCAGCGCCATGTCTACCTAGATCATATTATTTTAGAAGGTCCATCTCCAACAAAATCGTTATTCTTTCGAGAAAAAAAAACACGTTCTGCCATGCAAATGGACACCACAAGGGAAGGAAGCCCCTCTTATTTGTAAATCCAAAGTTCATTGTGGATCAATATTTCTTAACAACTCAACCTGAAATGCTTATGCTGGTATTCCGTTTTACACCATTCGCCACCGCCAACTCAACGTTTGAAGCTGCTAATTTGTAGAGGATGAATGTCTGAGTTACATCGACAACGGCAGGCGTAATTGTATGTTCTTTCCATAGACCGACTTTTATGGTCGTTGCACAATAAACGCCTAGCAACATGTCCCCAGGGATGGCATAGGTGACGCATACTCCAGTGACTATATCTTATGGGACGACTGTTCACTACTTAACTGTTCGTCTCTCTTGTGGTGGTGAGTAGAAAAGTGTTTGTATGTTAAGCCCAAGTGACCAATTTAATGTACCAGATATTAAAGTATTGTTGGCAATCTATTTGAATAGTTTCATGCAGCTGGTATAGGTGTTAACGAACAACTGTATTTGATACATATGTGCCATGTTTGAGCATTTTATCTTCTTATCTATTAAAGTCGCGTAGAACCGAACAGTCTGTCCTTCCTTTGTACGACTTTATCTTTAAGTGTTCACTTCTTTTTGCTGCCATCTAGAGTTTTTATTTCAGCGGTTACACGCACATCTGGGATAAAAGCAGGTTGCGCTTTGAAGCTCCGTTTGAAAGACGCACGAACTGCGGAAAGTCGGGCTTCCCAGGATGCGCTGCGGTCTCACGCTCCTTCGCCCTGAGCTGCTTTGATCGCTCGCTGAAGCAGCCCTGGGGGTTTCGGAGGTGCGATGGTGCCACCTGACGCGAGCTGTTTCTTCAAACAAATCTGCGTTTAACGGAAGAAAAACTGCACCTTGTAACCCAAGAAGATCACAGGAAACTAGAGAGTAGTTGGAAAGAAACTCCTACCACAATTTGCCTACACGATTAGGCCTATTTGGCAGCATTTTTTTCTTTTATATAATTGATATGAGACACTGCATTAATAAAATAATGCAGTGTCGATAATTTTAAGTCGATAGTTAGTCATAACTAAAAACTTGTTTGTCCGTCTGTAGAGTTGGGCTAATGAATATATCCCAATTTATTGTACACTAGAACAACGTCACGTAAACTATACTGGAAAATTATAACCTTTTAGTGACGCACTTGTATATCCGCGTTGGCTGCATGGCCGCTAAGCCTGGTGATTTTTCCTAAAACCCCGTCACTCGTCACTGTGACTCACGCTGCTCGTACTAATCGTCTACAGAAAATAGGATGTTCTGAAAATTTGTATTGGAATATACTTGTTTGTATTTTTTGACAATAAAAAAAAATCGTCTACAGAAAAACTCCTTGATCTCTCCCTGTTTCCAAGATAACAACCGGCATGCTACCAGCCAACTTCTGAAAAATCAGTTTTGCGGCTTAGTTTTGAAACCACGTCATTGTCACAGATACACATTTTCACATCTTCAATAAGTTGACAATACTTGTGAAAAAATCCCTTCTGTCTTTCGTTTCAGATGTTCCCCCCACCCCCCACCTGCGGTCCATTTTCTCGGTTTCTTTTCCTGTTTAGTAAGAGCAGACGTTTCATTTTAAATGTTACCTTCAACCTGTTCATATCGCTTTTTTTGCACATAACCACCAACCAGGTATAATCGCGACCAAAAGGAGGCCAAAATAGCATGTGGGAGTATGCAGTGTTTTAAAACTGTTCAGCCTTCTTTTTTGCTTTATTTTTAACTTCACGTTAAAAGACAACGAGTTCACACTCTTCAGATGAATATCAGTGGAAGGCAATTTGTTACAATAGGAAATGTCTCGTTTCTGCTAAAATAAAATCACAGTAGACATATAGTGGCCATTAATGATAACCTACAGCATCTGGCCGAAACAAAATGCTGAAAGGAATTTCAGAAGAGATAACGTATTTAAATTGCTGCTATAGAGTTTCTCCCCACAAGGAAAGACCCTTTGAAAAGGTGCCTTTGGAAAAAAGGGGTCACTTAAACACACCCTTCATACCAAGGGGTTGGGACGACTTTCCTTGGCTACTCTACGTGGTTCTCCATGAGGAGAATTTGGTAGCTGTGCACCCATATGGAGCAGGGGCTCAAACCCTGGTCTCCAAAACAGCAAATCAGCACTGTTTCTGCAATATCGCTGTTTTATCTTCTGGCAAATCTCAAACCCGGTGGTCTGTGACAGGGTTGTGGTCTGTGATTGATTTTTGGGCACGACATTAGCAGGAGTGTCGAAATTTTATGTCAGATGGGAAGCAGAGTGTGAGTCTGAATTAGGCTACGTATCGAGGGGGGAGGACCACGTGGCATCTGTTCCCAAATATATCTTGGAAATTTGCTCGTTCTTGTTGATTTTTTTTTTAATTTGCATTCATAGTCCCAGCATGCGTTTCGGGGGTGATTTTGGGATTTCATTATGCCTTTAATGTGCGTCTGTCACAGTTTTAATGTGGCTAATACTGGATTACAGAAACCTTGTCAGTATAAATGACTGTACAAGTACACCGTGGCTCAGTGGATACCATTGCGGTCTCACACCCGCAGCCCCCTATGAGCTTTTGCAAACTCTCACTCTTCGCAGGTTCCAAAGATAAGAAATCTAGAGGGACTGGCATTTCTAAATTGTTAGTAATGTTTACCCTGTGAAGTATTTTCTGTGTACACCCTCAAAAATAAAATAAATAAATGTATGTAATTTCATGTAAATGATGTTCTACGGATGTGAATCAAGTGTGGTTCCATGGTGTAATGGTTAGCACTCTGGACTCTGAATCCAGCGATCCGAGTTCAAATCTCGGTGGAACCTGTTTTGGGATCGATAAAGTACACCTGCTTTTGGCCATAGTGCGTATGTGTGAGTCAGTCGCTTGCTGCCCTCTTCTGGAACAATTTGACAGAAAACAGTACACTCTCGACACATCTCTGTTCCTTGTAATCATAAACCAAGAAACCGGATCCCTGGTGGTCTAGTGGTTAGGATTCGGCGCTCTCACCGCCGCGGCCCGGGTTCGATTCCCGGTCAGGGAACATTATCGTTTAAGTAGCTCCCTCCGTACCCAATAAAATCAGAACGGTTTTACCATCGGGTGCATGAGAAAAACCATTAACCCTGTTTGCTCAGTTTAACACAGCTTTTTGGATAAAAGCAACTGCTAAAAAATGAAATGTAGCAATGGAGGATAGATATATGCATTAAGGATGACAATGTCCTCAGCTTAACAGATCTCAGCATTACAGGGATTTAATTATCTTATAGTCAATCTCAGAAGGAATGAAATCACCATTGAGGGAAGGGGAGGTGGAAACCACTGATCTGAACAAAGAAAGCTGTCAAAAGAGTCACTACAGTCAAGAGAAATGGACGCTGTTTGTTTCATGTGATTGCAAAAAAAAAGTCCATTATTTAAACCCTACATTACGACGTAAAAAGTCCAATATAATCCAAATCCAGAACAAAAATAAAAGGAAATTTAATTCAAGGAAAACAGAAGGAAAGACTTTTGCTTCTGACCAACAATACCAGATGTCCATGTTCAAAGGACACTTGTGACATTTGAGAGTTTCCAAGATGACCAAATACATGCAGGTATGCAAAAGTACAAGAGCGGAGCATCTGAGAAGGCCTCGTTGGTGCGAAACTAAAACTCCATTGTGCCATGAAATTTGTTGGGTGTTTGTTCAAGCATTGGCTTAAAGGTCAAAGGCCATGAGAAACAGAGGTACTGCCCTTCATTCCTGCGTGTGTTTAGGGTGGATTGGGGAGTCCTATACTGGAGAGGGCTCATTCCAGTAAGACGCAGTATCTCTTCAGCCAGTCAGTGGGCTGGGCCCGCAGAGTCCGATAAGCCGCGAGCACACAGATAAACTGCGTGTAGCCGACACCACGGGGGCCTGGAGACTAACCTCACTGCCAGAGCATCGTCCATAAATAAAACGTGAGCCAAGTAAATTAATATAAAAGGGGATTCAAGGCACAAGGGGAAGCATGTGGTAGAATCGATTTTTATGTCAGCAGTGGCTGTTGGTGTGGTTCATCTGGCACCGCCGTCCATATCTCTCATTTATATGACCAGATTATTTACTGGATTCATTTCTTCCACTTTGGCAGCACCAACTTCCAACATAAAACACCTTCCTTACTTTGGATAAAGTAAAGGAATGGCTCAAATGGCTCTTCGCCAGTACATCTGTTCATGAACATCTGCATCTCTGCAGGCTTAGCGATGCATTGAACCACCAACGCCATGTCTGCTCAGATAGGGGTTCCCCACCCCCAGACCGAAGAACTCTGGGGGTGTTGTGGAGGCGTTGGATGACTTCCAAAAATGAGCTATGTATTTTTTTTAACGTCCCCTCACAACTCTGTGTTTTGTTTACAAATGAATACAGTTAAACATGAAATTGTCGACTGAAATTTCTGTATGACACAAACCAGTCTGCAGACATCAAAAGGCTGCGAACCCCTATCTTAAAGGACACAACTGCCTTTTGAAAAAAAGCATCGAGATCCGGTGCTGTTTCGTTGGTTATGTACTGGAGACAGATAACCCTGGTCTCAGCCTGAGGCACCATGTGTCCCATCAGATAAAATTCCTCTCCTGAGCATGTTGCTTCCAGAAAAAAAAACCATTTATCTAATAATATTGATCAAAAACCCTGTTATAACACATTCTTCTGCTCTTCAATGTTAAATATCTTAGTTCTTGCAAACCTTTATTATTAGTTAGAAATGCATTGTGCAGTGAACTTCACAGACATTCTCTAGCAGAACTTTCATAGCCTCTGGAGTGTGGACTCTTGTTATCAGTGATCTACTCAGTAATGAAACAGAGGTATTACTAACAAAGGCTTTCTGACACCTCAGCAACCTTTAAACTGCTGGATACTCTAAAGTCATGCCCATAGAATAGAAGAACTTCACCCATTGAGTGTTTACATGCTGTGTATCTGTTAGCCTGTCATCCCCAGCCCCTCACCCCGCAGTCCCCGGAAAATATGTTTTCCCCTCCCCTCGGAGATGACGTACTCCGGCGGGGCCCTGGCGTACCACTCGGACCAGCCGCCGTCATACACTGAGGCCCCCTGGTGGCCACACAGGTAGGTAGCCAGTGCGACGTGACAGGCGGTCATCGCTGAGCCTCCGGATGCGCAGACGGGTCGCGTCAGGTCCACCCCGGCGTCCCGGAAGAGCGCCGCCAGCTCCTTGGTGGGACGCAGACGACCGGAAGGATCCAGGAAGGAGGAGAAAGGCATGCTGATGGAGCCTGGGATGTGGCCGGCCTCAGTGTCTGTTAAAGGAAGGCGGAGGGAGGTGACAGGGAGCTAGTTAGTTAGCATCTAATCTAAGAACCTGATACAAATCTACACAGTACCACAAGCATGCAAAGGGAAAGTAAAGAAGTACTGTTCAATGCAGTCCCAGATGCAGAGCAAAAGCTGACATACATATATACATATGTATATAATATGTAATATTAGACTAAATGTTTCCTGCTGCACAGCTGAGTGCTTAAAAGCAGAGTTAAACCTTTGTTCAGAATGGAATATTGATGCAATTTGACCACCTGGACTTAATCGCCATTGTTTAGCTGCCTAAGTACCAACTGTGCACAATGAGGTTCCAAAGACTTTACTCTAAGCAAAGTTCAAGCTCGTTTAAAAATGGTCTACCCCGCTAACTGGGGTATAACTGAATTAAAAGATTAATAAAGACTATCATGTGAACAATATCCCCTACAAGACTCCTCGCATCTGCCGCGTTTCAAATAATTGAATCAATTGTTTGTAAGTTTAACATCCCAATTTTCAAACTTTAAGTAAAACACGCACAATGGCATGCAATTGCAATCGATTGGTTATAAACCAAGGATTCGTTCGTGGCACCTGTCGTGTGCATTTTCTTTAATGCAGGGACGGTTGGTACGTACTGTCCATGGGTTCTGGGTCGATCCCACGAAACCGGCCGCACGGTCTAGCGTCCACTAATTGGAACAACTTGCGGTCCAAATTGTCCAAGACGTCCTCGTACGTCTTCACCCAGGAGCGGTTCATCCCGGCTTGGAAGTCGACGGGCTCGGGCTTGCGGTATCCGCTGGTGACAGGGTGTCCTTCTTGGAGCCAGCGCTTCAGCCCACCGTCCAGCACGGACACTGAACCGTGCCCAAAGAGCCGGAACATCCACCAAACCCGCGGGGCAGAAAAGCAGCCCCAGTCGCTGGTGTCATAAACCACGACGTGCGTTTTGTTCCCGACCCCCAAGCTTCCCACATAATCCGCAAATTGGCTTACACTGGGCAGCATGTGATCGAAAGGAGAGGTTTGGTCGCTGCATCTGTCGATGTCGAAGAAAACAGCTCCTGGCACATGTTTAAGTTTAAACTCCCTCTTTGCGTCGCGTTTTAATTTCTGCATATACCAAGAGGCATCCAAGATGCGAAGACCAGGTCCGACTCCGTTACTTTTGACGGCGTTTGCAAGCCACCTTGCCCCTACCAATGCCACCGTTTGAATGTGCGCCATCCCCGATTTTCCAGACGGAAATGAATGAGCAGGAAGGTATAAGGCACACAACGAGATCGATGCACTTTAATGTGTAGGGGTGTAACTCCATGTCAGATAAAGTTCACTTCAGAGATACCGACCCCTATTTTGATTATCGGCCTACCCGCAATGTATATACACTCAGTTTGAAAACTGTTTATCCGGTCGATTATTATTATTATTACTATTATAATTATTATTGTTACTAATAATAATAACCGACTCCGGTTATTTGCTGAATGTCTGTAATTGTTTTGCGAAGGCTGGCCGGCAGGTGGCAGTATGCAAAAATCAAGCCAGTAGGTAGGCAAGTAAACGCTAAACCGATGAAGAAGAGGAGGCGGCAGCGGAAGTTAAACTCTCGTGCGTTAAACTCTCGGAACGTATGGGTAATATGTGTGGTTTAGCTGAATGAAAATAAACATTATTTCCGTTTTATTTCAAAGGGGAGGGTCCGTTATTTCACGAAAACATGTCTGCTTCAATGATCAGGAGAGGACTCGAGCTTTTAAGCAATGACATAAAAGGTAAACAAATTAACATTAATCCATGCGGGGTTTAAATTGTTTGGGGGGGAGAGGCAAAGCAAATTTTATCTCTATATAGATATGGCAGATTTAATAAGTATCGATTAAAGATAATGACAGATGTAAATCAAGTCCAGTAAATATTTAAATTGACTATACGCAGTTTTGGTGGTGTAAAACTGTGGCGCAGGTTTTCTTTGTCACTTTGTTGGCGTTATACGTCATACATCCTGTACACACGCTAGCGGTTCCCTGGCCACCTCAACTCAGCTTTGCTGTTTTTATATATCTTGACCTCCCCGCGTTTCTTATGTTAATTTTCCTTCTGGTTTTATACTACCCGAGTTGCTGTCGGTGGCCGGAAGAGTAAAAAGAAGCTCAAATCACGAGAAAGAATCAGAGATAAAGATCAGATCAGCTCCAACAAGCAAGGTGTCACCAAACAGCTCCGCCGACTCCGTGGACGACCAGGCTCAGCTAAGAATCAGGCCACGGTTAAGGACAAGAGGGTTAAATCTGCAGTTGGTTGGTGTCTTTTTTTCTGCAGTGTTTGTGCACCGTTTCTGAGTATGTAAAGTTGGCGTGGGATTGCTCCCGCAGTCCATAGACATGTAGTAAAGTGAACCGGTCTCTGTAAATTCTCAGTAGCGTAAGTGCGTGTTCCCAGTGGTAGACTGGCATCTTTTCCAGTGTGTTTCTGCCTGTGCTGGTTGGGATAGGCTCCAGGTTTACCATAGGATAAGTGCTTGGAAAATAGATGGATGTCTGGATTTTATTATAGTAAGACCATAGACTTAATATACTTTTTTTAAAAAAAAAAAAAACGATGAGTATCTAATATCTTTGTTTTTTTTATTCAAGAGGAATTTCTGAAAACACAAAAGAGCCATCTAAGTGAAAATTTAGCCTATTTCCGGAGAACAGAATGCAGACCGACTCAATCGGACACAGCAAAGGTTGGAATGGTTTTTGCATGTGGTTTTGTCCGTATATCATGATGTGTATGTAGTATGTGTTGAAATATATTTTGCTTAAAAAAGGTTTTTAAATGATCACTATCCAGCATACAGTGTTGCAGTGGTAGGAAAGAAAGTTTTTCAGTCCCATGTCCCATTAAATGCTTGTATTTAGGATGATGATGATAACCACTGACTGACTTTCATTAACCAAACAGATACTGGTTCAGAACAAAAGCCGGCAATCCCGTCATCGGCCTGATGTTCCTTCCAAGAAACCGAAGGAGAAAATGTCCCTGTTCACAGAGGAAGAGTTTCAGCAGTTCCAGCTGCAGTATTTCGGTAGAAAAGTTGAAGACGACAATAAATGAAAGACTGCAGTGGTTTGGACTGTTTTTGGATGGATGAGCAGGACTCTTAGGTCTTTGCCAAGTCAGAAATAGGGGGAAATTGTTTTTTCCTATTTAAATTTAGTATGTTTGGATATCTTGTCTTTGTTATATCATTTATAAATAAAAAATGTGCAGATGAATGATTCAGGTGCAGGACCAAATTTTTATTTTAATGCATGTTTAAAATAGGAATTGTTTAAAAAGGCGACATTTTAGAATCGTTTTTTTTCTTCTTCCTCTTCTTCTCCTTCTGTGTTAGAATAATGACGAGAAGGTGGAGAGTGATTGATTGCATGGCAGAGTGGAAGCCAACACTTCTACACTTAATGGCATTTTGACAAAACATTTAATGCTGTTTTACCCAAAGACGACAATATTCTAGTCAGTCTGTAATATTTAATATTTGGTATTTGAGACTAAAAGCACAGAAAAGAAAAAAAATACTTATAACATGCACTCATATACTAACTGCATGTATAGTACAGTTATTATGCAGTTAAAGGATCAATGTACCTTGAAATACTCAAAACTGGGTAGATTTACACTTCATTACATTGTTGCTTGTTATGCAGCAACAGGTTTGACCGACTCATCATTTCCGCATCCGAGTATAACCCACCTCTCAACCTCACGCGATGGGTTTTAGCACCTCGACATGTTCTTGACCTCCAATCATTGATCCAATGAACATCACCCCAGCGTTGATTTTGATAACAGTGTCTCCCTTGTTATTAACGGCAATTATTCCGGTGCAGTTTCCTCTCAGGTCTTCAGATATGACCCTCTGACAGGCCTCCCGCAAGCTGCAGTCCATGTCATGATAGAGACTGGCCACTTTATGAGCCGCCATACGGCTCAGTATCAGATCTCCGTTGCCAGAGCAAACCACGGCTAACGTGCCGTCCGCATGAACCCCCGCCCCCGCCGTGTGCCCTTCTCGACCTTTCCGTTCGCCAATCGTCCCACCTGTGGAAGCCGCAGCGGCCAGATTTCCCCAGCAATCCAGAGCGACAGCTCCCACACTTTGCGGCCAAGCATTGCCACCAACGCCCTGTGCTGAAAGCTCCTTCCATATACTGCTCTGGAAGTACTCATCCCCTGCAAGTTCATCGCTTTCTCCGAACTCGCTCAGAAAATCCACCACTCCCTGTCCGGCGAGTAACGCATTGGGACTGTTCTCCATGACTTTCCGTGCAGCCTTTACTGGGTTCTTCACACCGTGCACACAAGCCACCGACCCGGATTTCAAACCAGTGCCGTCCACTATGGTCGCTTCCATTTCATGCCTCCCTCCCCTGTTTAACACGGAGCCCTTACCAGCATTAAACAGGAAGCAGTTTTCCAGTGCAGCCACACATCTCTGAACTGCATTGAGACTGCGCCCCCCTCCTGCCAGCTCTTGTGTCCCAAGGACTAAAGCTGTCTGCAGAGAAAATTGAATCATGCCCACAATATTCTCATCCATTTGCATCTCCTCCATTGCTCCGCCGTGGACGATCAAAGTGAAATCAGAATTCAACATAGCATCGGGGGGGACCCCCTTCTGGTCAGCTTGGCCTGACCCCTGATGACTAAACTGCACTTGTAAGCCACCGCAATCAGTTCCACCCAGTCCTTCTACCTCCTCTTGCTCCAGCAAGCAATCAATGGCTTCCATCTGTCCAGCAATGGCATACCTAAGGGCCAGAAACTTCATCACCTTGAGGTCTTCCTGTAAATTCTCCTGAAGCTGACTTAGGATGTTGGCAAAGCTGCCTTTAGCATTGATGGCCAGACAGATGCTGTCCTTCTTCCCAAGGTACGTCAGAGCTAGCTGGTCAAAGGCATATACATTTCCCACTGCACCATTCAACCCCTCTGTGATGTCTTTTCCCGTGACGTAAACAGATGGACTCATGAAAAGATCTAGGAACTTTCTAAGAGGGTTTCCAGTGGACAAGGCCCTGTGCAAGGCAGCTAAGTGTGGACCCACACTTTGGCCTTTCTTGGTGACCTTAATCAGATGTTTGTGCTCCTGAAAAGCTACATGAAAAAGGCGAAGAAGTGCCTTCGTGTATGGGGCAGATTGGCTCGTGCCCATACAGGACATCAGAGTTCCAACTAGATGCCTGGACTGCGTGGTGACGGGATAAGTTGGATCACAGCGGCCATGTTTGTAGTGACGCATGTGAGTAGGCGTGACGAAGATGTAGCTCATGGCTGAGTCTCCTACAGTTTGCCTGAGAGCCAGCTGCAAGGAGAAGTTGACCCACGCATCAAACAGGGCCCTCTGACTTCGAAGAGTGGCAAGGAAGTCTGGGTAAGATGGAATTTCAAATGTGACAATCACATTAGTGTCTTTAGGGGAAGGACTCAGGGATGAAGGGAGAAGGTTGGTGACGTCAACATTGAGAGGCTTTGCAGCAAATAGGGTTCTAGGGTTGGGTGATCCAATAGTCCTTGACACTGGTGGGTTGGGGTCTACGGTCAATGATTCGGAAACACACCAAACACTATAAGTGATGAGTCCAGCCACCATTCCATCCAGAGCACTGTGCTCAAACAGCATGCCAGCGACACCGTCCTGGAACACCACCAAATTCACCACCTGGATAAAGACAGAATAATACGTGAACAAGACCATCAGCAAAATTAAATCTGACTACCCGACTACCTGTCAATTTCCCAATATGCTAGCAAAGTGGAGAACAAGGCCAATCAGGAAACTTGTAAAATGAATGGTTGGTCCTTCTAATCACAGGAAAATAGGGACAGATCAGAGTTTTCATAGGCAAACGCAGAGATCAATTAGAACATGATCTTCAGCAGTACGGTGCCCCGTACCTTATCGTAATATCTCAGGCAGTGGCCGTCCCCCCTGCCCAGCCTCACGACGTTGAGGGTCTCGGCCAGGTTGGCGGGTGCACAGCAGTCCTCAAGGGCGACAGCCAGCACCGCGCTCTCCATCAGCCCAAGCGATGCCGCCATAGCTTCACCTCCCGCCTGGATCTTCTCCCGCGCGGCACACCACTCCTGTCGGGGCAGGGCGGACAGGCTACAGAACGGCGAGGGCTCCAGCCCCCTGGCTGCCGCCGGCTGGCGTGCAGCCTCCGCTAGCTGGGTGTAGATGTCATTCACGGACAGTGGTGACATCGGTTCCCCGGGGTTTGACTGGTGCAGGATTTGAATGGGGAAAATTCCTCCTGTACAAAGCAGGATGGCGTGGAGGCTCTCGGGGTATACCTAGAACAGGACAATCATGCAGAATGTCCGATACCACACCAGTCAGGCAAGAAAACACTTTGTTTTATTGAAATCAATTTACAGAAATCATGTATACCAGAGGGTGTTTCTGTTTTGTTTTGTTGTGTTTTCCACTGGCATACAGGAACCAGGCCGTGTCTGAGCCTTGCCATGAAGAGACACTAGTTATGGCACAGTTCCAGATCGATTCAGTTTTCCACTGCCGAAGCTCAGTCAGCTCAGTAAATCTGCTCCAGGGTTTGGAGAGCGACAGTAACGCAAAACTGAAGAGATGCTCATTTACTGTTCGCACGGCGCACGTCATGATTTACTATGTGCTAATTTCCGCTAGAATGTCTGTGAGCATCATCGTGTCATGTTAGCATCAAACACTAGCGTATTTAGCCTTTGCTTGCATAATGAATTCATTCCGTTCAGCCGTTCTATAGTACTTTTTCAAGTAGTAGGTTGGAAAATTCTCAAGTTCCGAGTCATGGAGCATACATCAATACACTGTGATGTGCGACGCTACTAATCCATCCACATCAACATAGATCACTGTTTATTTTCTTGTCATCGTGCATTTTGACCAATCAGATGATGCTGATGCAATCAGCTTGGTTTTGTCGTGCTTTTGGCCCTGCTGTTAGTACGGCGGGTACGGCTCGCGTAATTTACACTGGAAAATTGGAAAACCGTCTTTCCAGTCTGGCTCAGTTTTGGTGGAAGGGGAAAATGCCAGATCTGGTCATGTGATTTGAGGTCCATACGCTGAAATGTGTAGGCCGGTATCGTCACCATCCTTTAACAGATGGACCAAACCTGAATGTGATCCTGCCTCCTTCCAGGTATGCGGGTGGCGGCGAATACTTCTGACTGCTGGGTTCGTTCAGTCGGCTCGTCTCGCTCCACCTGCCAAGGCTCGCTGTGCAGCCGGGCCGCAGCCCAGAGCAGGGTGGCCGCGCGCTCCAGCTGCACAGCCTCTCGCTCGGCGGCCTCGACGGGAGGCAGGATCATGGGGATGGACCTGGAACAGGGCAAAGAGTCGCGGCAAGACAGAATGTAGCTCTTGAACTGTGCCGTGGCCCAGTTCTCGCAGCCCGCGATGGCAGCAGATATCCGCTGATGGGCCTCTTGCAGAGCCTCCTCTTCATGCTGTAGGGCGTTTATGTACTGGGGGTATCGCTCTGGACTCAGAGTGAGCTGAAGCACACGGCTGGCCTCCTTCAGAGTGACCTCCAGCTCTGGGGCAGGGTAGTCTGGTAGAGACATCCTAAACAGAGGGAAACAGTGAGATGGGCAAACAAGAATCACATGGATATTTAGCTAAAACATAGACTTCTGAAGGAGATAATGACGGGCATTTAATGTGGCGTGGATGAATGCTTCTTAAGAAAAGGAGTACAAATGAAACTACAGTTCTCATAATGATGTGATTTGAGTGATATACACAGACACACTCCTGTTGCCTTTGGAATGTCCCCCATGCCACATAACTACGTTTAATAATTAAACCTAACATATCCCTCATTGTATTTTGAAATTATTTAACTTTTCACGGACCCTGATAATCTTAATTCTTAAATTCTAACTGTTGTTGACCGTCGTGGCTTTTTTCTTATTTAGTTAACGATTTTAGCTGAGATGACTGCTGGGTTTCATTCGCCTGATGTGAGAAAGCAGGGTCTGACCATTAATTTTCGTTTTGTTAAAGATGAAATAGCGTGAGCAGAATGGGGACCTGCCACGCAGAGAATGGCGCCCCTGTTGCCCTATTAGGATGGGAATAAGTTTCACGCGGTCATTCTGCATTCCAAGAATTAAAACCTCTATTTTATCTTGTATTTTAATTTATTTTTTGCGGTAAGAGAGAGCTACTCTTTGGTCTATGAAACGTTATAAGTAAGCTGAGAAGACCGCCTCCACAACGGCAAATATCAATCCCGTAATTTTCGAAGCCAGTCTGCAAAATAACCGTTGTTATAAAAGTTCATAGAAGAAATGTTCTATAGTAGCTTTCTCTTCTGTATAAGCTATACATATTACACCGTCTGGGAGAATTATTCCAGCCGTCGTTGAAGCCGCAGTGGGACAATGACATCGATGCATCGTCCCACTAGTGTTAGAGGAATTAAGTGAACAGCAATTAAGCCAGATAGATAGATAGATAGATAGATAGATAGATAGATAGGATGCTGGTAACAAATTAATTTTTGTGTCAGCCTTATTTTTTCTAGATTTTGTTTTAGAATTATTCTTGTGTCAATTCCATATTAGCTGTGCAAATAGCAAAGCTACTTTTTCATTGGACCTACCGTGCATTGCTATTGTACTATGAACTTAAGATCTATTATTTTTTCAAGGAATACTGCAAATATTTATCACGCTGCAGCTAGTCGTAAAATAATGGCAACATATTTCAACGCAAACATACACACAGAACAAGTGATAATCCATGGAAAATCACCAATATTCTATATCTATCCATCCACCCATTTTCCATATTTGCTTTTTCCGCTCGGGACCACAATGAGCCTGGAACCAAGTCCTCGGGGCACTAAGCAGGGAGCCCCTGAGATGCCGTGCCAGGTCATCACAGGACATAGACTCACACACAAAACACGACACAATCTAATGTGAACACTTACTAGCAGTACTTAAACTATACAACTAACTAAATATATATTACTCAATATAATCAATAATGTTTTAAAGGAATATATCCAATATCCCATCACAGAAATCATATTTACTCACCTCACAACCAGATACAGATAGAGATGATACAGAAATACAGCTTGGTAACTGAAAATTGACTGGACTGAACACTGGGATTTATTGTATATATATCAAGTGACTCCAGTGACATCACAATGGCCCCATTTCAGCAAATAACGCTGAGCTGGCTTCAGCTACACACACTAATGTTCTGTTTGTTTTGGAAGGAGACGATGAAACACCCATGATACACCGTATCCGTCTGGGCAGCAGGTTGTCTTATAGTGTTTGTCACCGAAAGGAAGGTACCTGCTGAGCTAGCCAATGCACCGGAACATTCCAAAGAGGCTAATCACTGTTCACTTTTACCCTGACCTGGGTTATCCAGCTCTGGTTCCTATGGATACCTGCATGCACAAGATTTTATACCAGCACCCATAAAGGAATCTACTACTCTTCATTAAATTTGCAAGGCAAATGATAGTTTTGCCATGAATGTGAAAAATGCTGCTTTGAGTTTATCCAGGCTCTTTATAGGCACAAGGCGCTGCTGAGTAATTCATAGCTAGTTAGGACATCCATCCATCCATCATCACTTAATCCCAACTGGGGTTGTGGGGGGGACCAATGCCTATCCTGAGAAGGGGTGCAGGCAGGAACCCATCCCTGGGCAGGTGCCAACACACCACAGGGCACACGCAATTATGGGAGCAACTTAGATTTGCTGATTAACCTACCACACACACTTTTGGACTGTGGGAGTAAACTGGAGCCCCTAGCGGAAACCCACGCATACAAACTCCACACGGTAAGGTCCTACGTCCGACCCAGGGATCAAAGCCGAGACCTTCTTGCAGTGAAGCAGCAGCACTAACCACTGTGCTACCATGCTGCCTGCTAGTTAGGGCATTTGGAACCAAAATCCTCAAACACTGACCAACAGGCTTAAGTGCCCATAACCTTTCAACCAATTCAATAAAAGACCAAAAATACGATACATTTTTCTAGATTTCTTTACTGTAAGCTAATACTCAGATATTTCAAATTCTCTTTATTACTATGCTAAAGAGAAAATTCTCTGCATTACAAAATACTGTTTTAAGACATTATGCTATATATATATATATATTTATATATAAATATAAATTTATATATAAATATATAGACTTCCGCTTCCTGGGAGTCACCATCAGTGAGGACCTGACCTGGGGGACACATACTGCAGAGGTAGTGAAGAAGGCCCAAAAGAGACTCTACTTCCTGAGGGTTCT
>JAODJU010000095.1:5929659-5961128 GCA_026776725.1 Gnathonemus echidnorhynchus
ACTGGAGAATTGCACTTTAATTTCGTTGTACAATGTCTCATTGCTACAATGACAATAAAGATTCTATTCTATTCTATAAACTAATATAACTTGTATTAATTTCACTGTCTATCCATTCAGCAAGGCTCTAACCCCCCAAGCACTGCTTATGACCTGCCAGATAAGTGCATACATATGTGTCTGTGTGTCTCATAGGAAATCATTAGCTAAATGCACTTAAGCACTACCTGCTTGCATGCTTGGTCCTGCGAAGTTTTTAAAAACAACAGCACAGCAAGGTGTGTGTTACCTGCCTTCAAAAGGTGCAAAGTGAAAGAACCACACAGCCAATTTCAAAAACTGGTTTATAACAACACTTATACAAAAGCACAGAACAGAATTTCCAGTAGTAAAATTTAAAAATATTTTTAAAGCAGAAGGTCTCAGACCCACAAACATGAGCATTCATACCCACTGAAGATCCATTTATAATCCCACGAAGACCAGAGGTCCCAGCTAGTGCTTGTTGCTTTAGTAGTAACAGAAAACTTCCAAATATGTTTATTTTGCCACTTGTTTCACCCCCCTGCATACGTGCCTTAGATTTCACCCAGCATTGATATTTAGCAGTACACATTCTCACTGCGGTCAAAAATAACTCACAATCATATGCATAATTGGTAAATTGTGTCAAATCATCTCTGAAATTTCCATATATTCGTTCAAATGATGCACTCCTCTACTTTGTGGGCGCAAAGCCCACTCGGTCGGCATCTCTGTCAAAGACACTGTAGTAGCGCCCAATGAAGACATCACCCAGAATCCACAGGGGGCCGGCTGGGGGGGGGATGTCCATGGCCATGAGCCCAGACAAACAAATTGTCCTTCCCAGTATAGTCTCCTAAAACCAAAGTCAAGACAAAGACTCTGAGCTGGTTCCCAACCCAGTACACATTCATACTTGTTCATGCAACCAGTACTGTAACAAGTATAGAGCTATAGTTTAATGCACACACACTAACTTATGGGATTAGTCATCACATCAGTCTACCTCTTCTGGGGACACAATTACCTTCACTACATAGTCCTCTCCAGTGAGATTGAACTGCTTCCCCCCAAGAGTGAAGGAGATGACTGGGAGGGATGGGACCTTCTTGCAGTCAATCATGTACTAAAAGACAAGAGGACAAATCAGAATGACAGGACATCCATGTCGTTTCGTTACATAAAGTGCAAATGACCTCGGCACCGATTTCATGGACATGGCTAAAATGATAGCAAATCGGCAGTGCTGTGTTTGGCCCCCATTCAAGCTTCCTTACCTCTCCCATAAACAATGGAAATGCCCCGACAGCTTTCTGTAGAGCACGGATCTCTTCTGCAGGGCCTGTGATGAGGGAGGTTCCCGTGTCGACAATTGCCTGGCAACCACCCTTGCACAGCATCAACTGGTTGCCAACGGCAACACTGCAAATATGGGTGTGGAGAACAGACTAAAGTGATGTGTATAAGGTACCAGACACTGCAACCTTCAAGCCAAGCCAGATTGTTATTCTTAGTTATCTTAGGGCATTTAGAATTAGGTGGTCAGTGGTCATTGTTGACACACCACAACAAAATGTGACCTCTGCATTCAACCCATATGTTTTCGTGACATAGCAGGGGCAGCTAATTCAGCGCCCGGGGAGCAGTATCTTGCTCAGGGTACCTCAGTGGTGTCATGCTGGGCAGGGATTCAAACCTGCAATCTTTTGATTACAAGTGCACTTCCCTAACCATTAAGCCACCACTGCCCACCAGTTAGCATATCTCCCATGCTAAAATAATACCACTTGGAACGATTAAACAAAGAAAAAACTAGGATGAAACGAGTCAAGCTACTTACCCATCCATTTTGATCTGCCAGTAAGCTTTGCGAGTGACGTTCACGTAAAACAGCTCACCATCATAGTATTTCTCATCCGTTCCTCCAAACATCAGCTCACCACCCACAGGAGCTTTAGGATTCCTGATGGAAAGAGGTCAGCCAAGGTGACTCTGCTGCTCTCACGCTGCTCTCGCGCTTCTTAAATGGTGACACTGCTGCTCTCGCGCTTCTTAAATGGTGACACTGCTGCTCTCACGCTTCTTAAATGCACCATTCATATTGTTGAAGGGTTTGGTTGAAAAATGTAGTCTGCTATGATTTGCTTAAAAGCAGAAGCTGGCATTTATTATCATTATTATTATTTGATTATTATCATCATCATCATCATCTTAAATCTAATTATAGCCCGGATAAATCATTTTAAAAACAGCTTTTTCCCCCAGAGAGGTGGATAAACTGCTTGACTCTTAAGTGGCCACCTGACGTATATTAAACACGTCATCCAACTCGGCAGGGACAAAGCGTGACCTTTTCTAATCACTGGTACGGCTCTTATGAACTTTTCTGAGATGTGATGTATGGATGTACTCTGCTACTCTGATATGGTTCTTTTTAATAACTGAAACAGATTTTAATCACTGATACGGTCCTTCTTTCTGATTTGATGCATGGACACACTGGGAGAAAGAAAGCGGATAAACACTGGCGTGAACATGATGTGTTCTTACACCCTGATGTCAATGATACGGGTTTTATAAGCACTGATATGTACTATTTATTACTGACGGATTTATTACTGACTTTTAAAATGTGATGCATTGTTGAACTGTAACGTGAATAATATGGACTCATAATCACTGATATTAACTTTAAAAGATGTATTGCAATTTGCATTTTACCAGTTGTTTTTACTTACATGGCCTTATTTTTATCTTTGATATTTATGCCATTTTAAGCTGCTAAGTTTAACAATTTGCTTCAAAATGAATTTTGTTGTGTATTAATATGGAATGACAATAAACTATCTATCTATCTGTCTATCCTAACATTACAGCCAATGTCCACGCAGCCTATCACACACCATTATTTTCTTAAAAAGGAATCAGTGGAGACCTGTTGATGTAGAACGAGAAGATGTTCTGTGGCAAAAGCTTGGCAGCCATGATGGTGTCGAAGACTGGGGTGACGCCATCGACAGAGATCGCGGGGTACGCCATGCCCAGAATGCCGTCAAAGCGCGCCAGAGCGAACGCGATGCCAGGCTGCTTGACCGCTTCTGCAAACTGCTGCCCCCGCACTGCCAAACCTGCCACCTAGATTTGGAGGTAAGAAAAAAAATAATAAATCAACGCTAGTCTAACACACGGGCTTTGTCTGCACGCAAGTCCTCTCAGATACCACATACATAGCAGGACATTCAAAGTAACAGTTCAGATAAACCACTTATTCATTACGGCTACTCCACAGGAGGGAAATGGTCTGTCTCCTTAACCACTACTCCACCTAAAGGTCAGATCTCGGAAATGCACTCTAACCAGTTCTGCTTTTTGGGGTGCAGCACTTCGCATGTGCTTATGGCGGAACTGAAACACTGGGAATGTAGACCCAGCATGAGCCAGACGGTCAGTTTTGACATCACACACACCGAAACTGTGTCCTGGCTGATGAATCCAGACAGACTACCCCTGCCATAGCGAACGGAGAATTCTGTGCCGTTCTTCACGTAGGAGCTGGACTTACTGGAGTTGTACCGGTGGTGGAGCCCTGAGCATGGGGGGGGGGAAGAATGTTGGAGAGAACAGTTTCAGGTCGATTACATCACTAACTGCCAAAAGAAGAAGGCGTGTGACAAAAGCACAACCTGCGACCAGCCCAGAAGCACAAAGGTTTCCACACACATACAGAAATCATACAGCCAGCCAACTTACAGCAGGCGATATTCAGGAAGGAGCAATGAATGGAGGGCACCCAAAGATTGGAGGATCCGGTGTCAAAAATCACAGTAAAGTTCTGCGGGGGGGTGCCAATACTGATCACGCCATAATACTGCATCTGGAAAAGCAGCAACAACGAGGCTCATTAACAAGCTTCCTTTTGCCCGGGGAAAGTACATTTCGGTGCTTAAAAGAAAAGTATTCCTGACCTGCCCCGAGTCAAACTACTACACATTTCCTGAACTTACGTCCATAAACTTGGTCAAGACCTCCACGGGAAAAGCAGCAGAAGCTGAGGATTGGTCTCCATCGATTCCTGTTACATCCCCAGATACTTCGGCCCCTTGCTTGGCAGCAAGCGAGCGCAGCTGCTCCAGGGAGGTGATGCCGTTATCGTAGAGAAGCCACCGCACACGGCGCGTCTTGTATAGCGGTACCCTGCAGGCGTAAAGACCAATTACCGTAATACAGCAAGGTGAGCGACCCGGTTCGCGCAAATTCCTGCTGCTTCCTGTTAACCAAGGCATCGGATTTACCTGCATATTTATTGTAAAAGTATTGCATATGATAGCAGTTACAGAAGGGCAGTGTACATACACTTGGAAACTGAAATATATTTTGTCTGGATTCAGAAGTTCACACTGCTGTGGTCGAAACTAAACTTAATTAAACTCCGTGGCGTGTGTATTTTACTTCCGCACCACAGAGGAATTAACGGATCAAAATTTAGGTTTAACGTTGAATTAAGTTTTATATAACTGTCATACACAAGCTATACAGTACATGCCATTCGTACATAGTACACGTTTTAACTGTAAATTGATTTAAAATGCATAATTTTACCTTATAAGAGCATCGTTGGAAACTAAAATAATAATCGAAACTAAAAGAAAATATAACTTATGTTGATACATTTTTTAGTCTTGGCGAAGCAGTAACCAATAAAACAGTACGAATGTTAAACTCAGATCTGACGCAACTGTGTATCGTTAAGTCTGTTGATTTATGTTGTCAATATTCGGAAGCTCTACAGCTTCTTCCCTTTGTTTTCCATTTTGATTGGCTGGGGCTCGTAAATATATGCAACGCAATTGGATAAAAAATAGCTTCTCTCGTTTTCATACCTCCGGTCACGAGTCGAAACTTGGAAGTTCCGGAATTTAACAAAATGTTGTGCGTACGTGTTTGTACAGTGTTTTACACTTAATTATTTTATATCGCCATACAATTTTCTTAAATTAAATCATTCTTTCAGATATTGTATGTCCCAAAAAAAGAAGCCAAGTCCGGGAAAAATAGAACGTATGGTCAACCTAATGCCCGCAGTGTGTTATTGTATGTACCCTAATCGATTGGGATTCTATCCGGGTATTACCTGGGGAATGCAGAAAACTACCATTGAACAGTTGTACAATAGAGTACAATTACTTGCAATTTGAGAAGTCCATTGATATGTTTTAGAGAAGAGATCGATCGTTAAGTAAATACTAATAACAAGTAATTTATCTTAAAATCCTCAAGCTGCCTCCTGAAGTTTTTACATAATGTGATTCTAAATCCAGGCCAATTTTTTTCTCCTGATTTTACTAATTACGTTTTACCAAACACTGGCTCAAAATACAGTAAAAGACACAGCAGCACAAGAGTTTCCTATAATTACTATTGAAGAGTAACACAAAAGGATCAAAATCAGCTTTGTGGAAAAACAAGTCAAATACTTCCTTTACAACTCAATAAAATTTATAAAAATTTCAACAATCAGATTTTTGTGCGTCTGGTCATGATGATCTCTTGCGTGCTAAGCATCAATTGGATTGTGGCCATGAAAGCATTCACCACATATTTAGGCGTGAGACTTAAAAATGCTTAAGTCTGGTACTGTTAAAATGTCTCCATTGGACTCTGGGCTGCTATGCATGAACATCACCAGCAGGTGGCAGGAGCAATCAGTTTTTAGTTTTTTTGCCAGTGTGCAGTATCTGGTGCATATAGCCTCAGTGGACGGGGTAAAGCCAACACAATCAAGAGCGGTAATGGAGTGACTAACCTCTACAAAAGAACTGAGGGCCTTGCAGGTAATGAAGATCCCTAAAGCCACAGGCAGTGTGAAAATCATAATGCCCTTTCTACTGTACATTATGTTTTTATGGCATGTATGCAAAAATATAAAGATGCCCCCCGTAAAGAAAAAGAGGAATGCGTTTCTCTGGTGAAACCTTGCTCATTAGCTGGCAACAGTGATAGGGTATGATACTGATGAACAAACGGTCAGTTGGCCCTCGCATTATAAACGCCGCAGGAAACTGAATTGTACGCAAATGGCTGTATGACTGTCAGTCAATTTCCAGTAAAGTTTGGAGTTATGATGGTTCACATCCAGTACGCGGCAGAAGCACTTTCTGCTGATGTACCACAAGTCTGGATATTACATTAGTACATTGTTCATTTATTTCCTGTAAACAAAATAAAAGTGCATTCACACCAACCATGGGGTTATTTGAGTTTAATTAGATAGATAAACCCTACTCAATTATTTGGATAATGTTTTATTGTTTTTTTAATCAGGTCTTCAAAGCCTATTGGAAATCCTATTTTCTTTAGACTCAGAAATATTGCCTTTTTTAAACCTCTGCAGTGGTACGAATTGTAACCCTTCCTTGGTCCGGTTGGTTATTGTAAAATAGTTTTTCATGCTTGTACAAGTGTGTCAGTAGTACATATCGATTCGCACAATGCAACTGAGCACTATCCGGGACAGCACTCCTGCATTCAGAATCACCAGCAGTATCTTCAGTATGTCCTTGGTTGCTGTGAAGAGCTGCTCAGGTACTTTCCACCTAATCCATGTCAGGAGGGACTATGAGCTACTTCAGGTTTTACAAACTACATTAAACCTGAAAGGCTCCTGTGCTCGGCTAAATTGTTTGGTTTGTCTTGTACTTTTACTGGTTTGTTTCCCTGACTGAAAGACTCATCCAGCTGTTTCACATTAACATTAGTGACATGTGCATGACAGAGGTGGGAACTCGAGTCGCTGACTCGCGACTCGACTGACTTTTGACTTGATTCAGCAAAATAGATGGAATGACTGGGACTCATAGCTCACAGAGTCCCTCCTGACAGATTAGGTGGTCACACTAACCATGAGCAATCTTCTTGAAATAGGTTACTACTTTTTATCATACTTTGTAAATCATACTTCAGAAAAGTGTCTTAAGCATGTCAGTCATACTACTACAAAAAAATTCAGACAATAATACTGTTAATTTAGTTTCTGTTATTTTTTTCATGTAACCACTCTGACTGATACGCTCATTTCTCTGCACATACTTCTAATATAATGTCTCACAGAGCTTCTTCTGAATTTTACTAACTGTTGAATTGCGCTATTTGTGTATATTGTCCAGCTGCTCAGAATAATATCAGACCTCTTAATATCAGATCCCAGAGCAGAGCCCCCCCTCCTGGATACCCTTAAGCCTCGAACCTTGGGCACAGTGCCCCCATCATGCCAGAGTAAATCTTTGGCAAAAGGGTTGGTATTGACACCCAGCGTGTGGGACTGAATTTCAGCCCAGGAATGTCAAACCCTAGACTGGCCTTCGGGGGGGAGGGGCTGTCAGTATCTGTGTATGTGCATGTTCGCTGGTGAGCACAGAGCACAGCTGTGGAAAAACCGCTCAGTCACTCTGAAGCGTTTTCTATTAACCCCCCCCCCCTTTGAAAGTAGCACTTTTACACCCACCCCCATCCTGTATAAACTCGAGTGGGTGAAATTTTGTTGAGTGCAGGGTGGCGAATGCCAGCAGTGAATTCTGTCGAGCGGTCAACATGACAAAAACATCAAATTATTGTGCCAATCCCCCCCCCCCCCCTTATCGCCAGCTCCAGACACGGGCTGCCCACTGGGAATTTTCCGGATTAACCGCACTGGCACTGATGGAGGTGTTCAGGTAAGGGAAGTAAGAACTTATTACCCAAAATCACTTCAGCAAAGATTTCTTCATCCTGAGAAAGTGACTGGTTTGTTAATTAAATTAATTTAAATTAAGTTGATTTCATAACCACTAAGTTATTTCATGTGCAATACGTTGGATTCCTCTGAATATGCTTTTGATGTTGCTAGACTGCTGGACCCTGAGTATCAGATTCCTAGCTATGCCAAGCACCCTCCCCCAACTGTTACAACAGCAGGGCAGGAATCTCAGGACCAGATCTTTGGCCAAAAGTGCAGATATGACAGCCAGCAAGGGTGAGGCTTCACTGGTGTGGTGCAGGTACAGTCATGAAGCATGTATGTATGTATGGAATTTACTTCATGGGGGTGTTGCTTAGAATTAACTTTGCCTTGAATCCAGACTATTCCTAAATTCACAAGTTCTTTTCCAATTTAGTTACATGCTGACTGGCCCCCACCACACACACCTGGAATGTCAGGATTCAAAAAGTTCACACTATTTTCAGTCGTTGCATTGGGCATATGGAAACATAAGTGGGCTGGAGAACATTCTTGTGTGACACTCCTTAATTCATTTAGATCATCCACATAACCGTGAATGGCTGCTAATCCTGTTCTGTTACTTTTTAGCACTTGTCAGCATGAATTGGCTCATTTTACTGTTCATTATACATACATTTTTTCCACTACAAACTACGAAGACACACAAAATAACTTTTATGTGCAGTTGTCCATTTTCAGTCTTCATGGTGGATGTTTAAATCAAAATGCCTTTGCCACTGTCCCCTCTATCACCTTAGAAATGGTTAACGCAAACTCTGTCAAAGTCCTAAGGAAAAATACAGGAAGATGGACGCAATGTTCTCATTTATGCCTTGGTGAAAGCCTGACAAATTGGAGCTTAATAACATTAAGTTAGATATCTGCTCTCAGTACAGTATTGATGCGTGAAGTATTTCCTCAAAAAAAAGATTTTTTTCAATCAGTCACAAAGGTTAAGAAGGCCAAACTTTGTACAGGAATGTGACATTTCTGCACCAACAAAACACCGTATCAGAACCAATCATTAAACAACCCTACAATCTCTTGAGTAAATCCTCTTGCAGATGAGGAACATAGCTTTGTGTTATCAGTGGTTTCATAACTTCAGCGCCTAACGAGTCAACTCAACAGTGACTCCTAACGAAACACAAAGAGGCCCTACAAAGCCACGTATCCGGAATAAACGACATTGCAGGCAACATATTGTATCGCCGAGCAGGCCGAGGTATGGCGGAAGCAGAAAAGGCCTTTAAGAGCAGCCTTTAACAGGACTTTGACAGTCACCCAACGAGCACTGAACCAAACACACTGAGTGGAAACACAAAGTTGTCAAACGCCAAACTGCAGGGTGCAAACACGGTGAGAGATTTACACAAGCTAAATACACACGAATTTCGGACATGGTGCACGCAAGACATGGGCAAACACATGTGCGAAAATAAGGAAATGCAACCAATAACAACACAACAATACAAGGCCTATTTACAATTGCATGTGGGGCATGCTGGGACATGCGCCCAACCTGGGCTATCATAGAGCCTGCGGTCACGGCTGTAATCATTGTTGCTCTGGCGATTACAGGAGAAGCTGGACTGCCACACTCTCAGAAAAAAGGTAAAAGTTTGTACCTTTGCTTGTCACTGGGGTCGTACCCATGTATTTGTACCTTTTAAGGTACAGAAATGGACACGGAGGAACATTCCAAAGGTACGAACAGCATTAATGTACCATGAATATTACAGAAATTAGTCCATTTCTGTACCTTTAAAGGTACATTTACCTACAGCTAAGGGTACAATTGGTAGACCCACGAGGGTACAGCCCGTGACAAGCAAAGGTGCAAATTTTTACTCTTTTTTTTTTCGAGAGAAGCAGTGGCAGGTCAGTCAGGGCCATCTGCCTAGATCGCTAACAATGTCTGTGGCAGCAGCAGCATGAAGAAGGTCATTAAGGAGATTAAGGTCAAGATGGTGGACACAGACAAAAACTGGAAATTCATCACAGTTCCAGCAGGCAGCTTGTGCTCCGTCCTCATGGACAAATCTGTCCTGGACTTAAACATGTACCTCACAAAAGAAGGTTCCCATAACCCAAAGACTGATAACCAGATCAAACTTTCCGGAACGATCTGAAGGCTAACCAGAGAGCTACAGGCGGAGCAGAACAAGCCGATCAGCATGCAGATGACACTGCAGTTTGGTAATGCAATGAAAACTCAACGGAGTGTGAAATACTGTGATAATTCATACTTAATATACTGACATGTTTTTCTTTTAATTCTTGAAATGTATCTTGCATATTTTCAGATAAAAGAACATTTTAAAACATATTATATAAATGGCAAAGATAGTTTACCAAGGTATCTCATGTGAATAGTTGGTGGAGCTCATAATAAATAAACAAACAGATTACATATCTATTATTTAAGGGCAATACGGAAACTCAGTGGACAGATAGCCCTGTTACGTCGCACTTTCCAGAGCTGTTACGTGAAGTCAGCCACCATCCTGTGTGGTTTATAAATACGTCTGTCTTTATTTTCAAATTAACACCTGCATGGCAGCCTTGATTGCCTAATTTTAAGGTCTGTCCTCTATCGGATGAGGAATACAACTTCGGGTGTTCACCAGTTTCATAACTTGTGGCTCCATTTCAGCACCTTAATGGGCAATCACTAAAAGCATCTAAATCAACTGTGACTTAGTACAAAACACATTCTGCTGTAAAAACAGTGATATCCTATTTAATATAATTTAGGCCTAATTGCACGATTTCCATTATACTGAGCTAAATTGCTAAAAAAGTATCTAAACAATTTGCAGAAACCTTCAGCTATGAAGAAAATGGAAGCAAGTACAGCTCACTGCATGAATTAATGTGTTTTAGTACGGTTGGCTGTTTGATAGAAAATGCAGGATGACCCCTGCACATCCCAACTAATAAAAGAAAATCCAAATAGTAAATAAATCAACTATATCTAAAACTAATAAACACACCACACCTGATAACCAATTGGCAGCTGTGAGAATGGAGTGAAGCTTCTGTGCGTTTTGTCCTTTTTTCGGTAAGTGATCCTGTATTAACTAAACAAAGACTGTAAATCCCTGTCAAACAGGCAGGGTCCTTTCACACACATAAACGATTTGGAAGGATTTAACCAGACACACCTAACATCTTTTGTAATATACAGGCCTATATACGAATGTCAATACATTGCGGGTAATAATTTTCCTTAAGCACTTAAGCGCGCGCCATGAACTACTACCACGAGACTTGGAGCACCAGCATCCTACTCAGGCACTCCGCCATGGCATATGTTCCTTTTTTTATGGAAAGGCGTTCCGCAGCATTGTCAAGATCTACCAACCCCCAACAATTAAACCCGCCAGACTAGTCGTGCTTGTCTTCTAACCGCCAATTCAAGTTTAGTGTGAAAATACTTCTACGCCTCAACTTGCATCTCTGATACGATGCCAAGCGGACCACCTAGATATATCAAGTCGTTGGTTGACAAAACAATCAACTATATTCCATGGATGTTTTACAGTAGAGAAAACTTAATTTCCTGGAGCCGACATGCTTATTTGCATCCTCGCCGACGGGCACCACCTGACTACAGTGTCCAATAATCGTCGAGCCTCATGTGCGTGTCTGTAACGTGACGTAGGCTGCTATGATTAAAATGTAGAGAGTTTTTGTTCTTATTATCGTTAATTTTTGATTGACTGACTCCTCTATTCTGTGGAATAGTTGCGACATTATCGTCAGTTCCCATGTGTGGGCACAGTTTCTTCTACAATAAAGGTTGTGGTAGTACAGTTGCAACATTAGCAATTTAACATAGTTTAACTGAAAAATTAATGGAAAGTGGCAGCCCGCGGTATACATTAATTCAATCACAAGTTGTGCATCTTTTAGTGAAATGGACGAATGAAAAATGCGAGAATACAGTATGATGAGACAAAAAATGAAGTATATTTACAAAATATAAATGCTCCCCTTTACAATGGAATTACGATAGATAGATAGATAGATATATCTATCTATCTATCTATCTATAGATAGATAGATAGATAGATAGATAGATAGATAGATAGATAAATGCAATCAAACTCACCAATTATAAATACCATAGTTCTTTATTCTTTCCCCTTCGGGAAATTCCTCCTGAAACTACATGACCTTTTCAAGTACATTCTGATGAAATGTGAGAAGTGAACTATTCGTTACTCACAAGTACCCTACTGGCTCAACAAACCACTGATTTTAATCCAAAATTATAGATATGGTTCTAAGTAATACAAAAATTTTCCCAAATTGGACTTTAATTATCACTAGGATCCATATTAAATTTTAATTAGCCTGTCTTTGTTCTAAAAGAACCTGATATTACTCTTTAGATTAAATTATACAGTGTACGCACCCCTTAAGGTTTTCTTCACGTTACGTGTTAAATATACAGATTCAAGATAGGTCACTTGCTTCAGAACTGATTTATCCACACTGCTTGTTGAACGTGTTCTAAAACTCAAGAATCTTAAAATAAAGATAACAAATGGTGCATTTATTAAACAGCAACAGTAATCTTGAGAAGACACAAACGTGATTAGACGAGGATAGTTTCCAAACTGCTGTTAAAATTCTTTGAACGACACGTACTTCCATTCCGTCAGTTAGCTTTTGAGACAATTAAAAGACGAACTAGTTGTTACATTACAACCTCTATAACACTGAATTCAAAATATATGAATACAATAGTAATTCATATGTCGTTTTAAAACAGTACAAAATATTGTAACAAAGGAAACCAAAATATTTTCTGTGTGTCCTTTACCCTCTCCCACCAATAAACTTTCATATTTGAACACGGATATGGCTTAAATTTTTTTTTGTCAAAGTTACGGGAATATCTCACAAAGTTGTACTTATTTGCATATTTAACATACATTGGCTCGTTTGCTTAAAATAGGTCGCGAGGGACAAATACAGACAAAGCTTTTAAGGTGATCGCGGACTAATACTACGAATACCAGTTGAAGCGGAAGGTTACTGTGGGCTGCATTGCTACTGTATAAATACTCGTGCGAGTTGAGTGTTTTGTGTATTTCCTAGGAAGTCTAAGAAGAAGTAGTACTTGATATTTAGAAGTGTATGTGAGCGCTTTCGCTCCCGGCACGAAAATGGCAGAATAACGATTTGCAACCCAGCAGCGGCGAACCCAACAGTGCAGCGGTGCAGTGCACTGGCTTTATATTTGGCAAAAATGGCGTAAGTATTTTTGATATTATCTGTTGACCGGATGTCATTTAAATACTGGTTGAGTTTAGGTAGGTCGAGACTGTCTTAACAAAGGGCGTTTTACATTTATCGCTAAATCAGTTGGTAATCTTAATTTCTTGAGGGAAAGAACTGTAGTGAACTGACTGCTGTACAATAGCAACGTGGCAAAACCAATATGGCGTGTATCTGCTCTTCCCGTACAAGGGCGTTACACTACAGTGTAAATAAAATGGCGAGAAGGAAACTCCGCCTGGCGGGCTCGCGCCTGCCATGAAATACGTCAGCTGTACAGTAACTGGGTGATTTCCGGAAGGCGGAGCATCTTAGGTCATGTCCATATTTGGTATTTCAGCCTGTTTTGGGGGCGGGCTTGTCGAAAAGCCCAAGTCAACACCAAGGACGTCGTAGTCTAGCAATGTATATTAATATGCCTGAAATCAACACGTGTTATTCGTTACATTTATAGAAGGGGAAAAAATATATCATCTACTTATCCTGAATTCAATAAGTGGATTATAAAATTTTTCTTATAATATGAAGATACGGTTTATAAGTCCAAAAATGGCATCCAACTTTAATATACATTCAAATTAGGCTTTATGATCTAATTATGGTTGACATTACGGTTATGTGGTATTTGCATTAATGTCCAGACCCACAGCCTACCCATTCACCCTGTTCTGACTTTTCCCTGCAGGTCCCTCAAAGCATCCATCAGCATTGCTGCAGTCGACAGCATAGCAGAATCCCTCGACTCCTTGTCAGCCGAAGACTCTTTGCTTTTGCAACCACAGTTACCACTGTTTGCCGTTTCACTGATCCCTGTGCTTGCCTGCCATGTCTCTGAGTATGGAAGCCGGCCTGGAGGATGTGGGGGCCCTGTTCTCGGGGTCCTCATTTCTGATGGCTGACCCCTTTGGCCCCCTACTGGACAAATATGAAGAGAAGCCTTCCTTAGAGGGGCCTATATCTCCCCTCTCTTTCTCTTACCCTGACTCTACCTCTTCACTTCATTCTCTCTTCCCGCCTTCCTCACCACCTTCGCTTCTGGGCATCAAGGCTGGGGATGAACTACTGGCCCTCTCCTGGCTGTCTGAAGAGATCCTAGATGCTCCCGTGAGTGCAAATAATGGCAGAGGTGAGGATTTTTAATATAAATTGGCCTTGATTCTGTGCCACATGGGATTAATAGTCAGTCTTTTATGAAAGTTCTAGTGCTTTAATGGCTAAAAGATGCATTGCTGTAAATTTAAACTAGTTCTGAATTTAAGTGTCATAACTTAATATGAAATTGACTTTGCAGGGCTGCCAAGAACAGAAGAAATAATGTCCATAATATGAAAATGACTTTCTTTTTCAGAGGATGCCTTCTCTGGAATGGACTGGATGGCAGAGAAGATCGACTTCAATGAATTTGACCTGGATTCCTTGATAGGTTCCTGTGATTCGGATGAGTCTCCCAGCTCCCCAGAAGATCTCATTGCTTCTCTTGAGTCTGAAATGGATCTCGATTCCCTTCAATTCCCTTCTCCTACTTCCCAGGAAGAGCTGGGCCTTGCACTGCCAAATATCAGTTCCTTGCCCCCCTCTCAGAATGAGTTTGATGTCAAGTTGGAACCAGCTTCCCCAGCCCCTTCTCAGTCACCCTCACCTAGTCCATCGTTAACCTCAACTTTAACCTTGGAGCTGGGTAGTGAGGTAGATGTGTCTGAAGGTGAGAAATTGGCTCCCTCAGAGGGTGGAGGTGCACCCCACATAGTTCTTTCACTTCCAACACCCCACATTGTCCTTGTCCTGGCACCCAAAGAAGAGGAAGGAGTCTTGGGTGTGGTGCCAGTCTGCTCAGAAGACCTCTCTGATGGTGACAGTGGGGTAGGTTCTGACACCGGTTCTCCGGAACACAGCCCCTGCCTGAGCTCACCGGGTCTATCGACCAGCTCCCTGACCACAAAGCCATACTCGCGTCCAGTACCTGCTGTGCAGTCACCAGTGACTGCCAAGGTGAAGTCCATTTCATCTCCTCCAAAAGTGGTGGAGAAGAAGCTGAAAAAGATGGAACAGAACAAGACCGCTGCCACTCGATACCGGCAAAAGAAGAGGGCTGAACATGACACACTGAATGCAGAGTGCAGTGAGTTGGAGAAGAGGAACCAGGAACTAAGTGAAAAGGCAGACTCTCTGAGTAAGGAGATCCAGTATCTGAAAGATCTCATTGAAGAGGTGCGGGCTGCCAAGAACAGAAGAAATAATGTCCGTAAAGATGCATCGTAGATCAAGGAAGGGCCCAAGTGAAGAACCCACCGTTATGTAGAATAGTGTCATTTGCTCAGAAAAGATCAACTCCAGTGCAAGGTTAATTTTTCAGGGTTAATTTGCCAGCTTTTCCAGTTTCCTCTACGTTTTGTAGTTTTCCATTTCTGTTTATTCTGAATGTCCAGTAAGGGGTCACATTTCGCACCTTTGTTTTGTACAGTGCATTACTTGAATTTATTTAATATGAACAGTTTCTGTACATAGTACACGTAGTGCCACTGTTTGCTTGTAAAATGCATCTTTTCTAATAAAGCTTTGCTGAGACATTTCCCTCAACATCTGTGGAACATGGTGTATAAACTTATTTTTCAGTACATCCTGATCTGCCACATGGACTCAAACCTTCCCAGTGAATGAATAGGCCTGCTGTGTGACTTGATTTTAAATTAAAGTAGTTACAAATGGGTGGGGCTGGGGGCATCCTTAAAGTCAATTTAAGTGCTTGTGGGTCACCAGCCAGGAGTATGAGTTTTCAGCTTTCAAATAGGAGATTCCAGTGTGAATTTCCCTACGTCTTATAGCATCTGCTAGGGGGGTGCTTCTGAGAAGGAACTAAACTTAGAAGCTGGAATGTGGAACTGAAGACCTCTTTCTCTCTCCTAACCCTCAGCTATGCTAACAGCTGCGTTGCTTTTAACGCAAGCCAATTGAGTGTGTCAGTGCTAGTCTGTACTAAGCAACTATATTGAACAACTATTCCTAAAATACATCAGCTCTATAAGTAGCCTTTTAATACTGGTTACTCCTGTATCAGGTTTATGTCCTTGTATTGAACACATGGAAAGTCTGGGCCTGCGGTTCATCAAGCACATAAGTCTCGTATTCCTGTTGCGCCAGTTGCCCCATCTGAAATCGGCTAAGGGATACATAACTCTGAACGGTGCTTTTGGTGGCACTGATCAAGGTATATTAAAATCTCAAATTCTTTTCATTTTATATTTTCGTTGCAGTTTAAGATAATTTAACTAGCTTTTCGACATATATTTAAAAAATCTCTGGGATCAATTATGATAAATCATATCTGATCTTAATTCCCGGCAGTTTCACGGCATACAACAGTCAAAACTTCTGGAAACAAAGTACCCACAAGCACATAACGATAACCTATCTGTGAACCCCGTTTGCTATACTTTACAAATGTGTTAGCGTATTTATTAAAACACTAAATCATTTAACTAAAAATAAAGGAATACAGAAACGCTACAAAAAACCTCCAACTCGCGCGATAAGGGGACCGGAAGCCCGCGCGCATCGACTTCATCGGCGAGAGGCGGACCTGATGTCACGTGACATCCGCGGGATTTTTCCCAGCCTCTTATCAGTACGGGGACAGGAAAATCTGTAGGAAGTCAAACTCATAATAAACATTTAGAGCAACTAAACATTTTCCGAAGACACCACAGCACTTTAAATGCGATTCGTAGTGTATGTTTGTAACTAAACTGATACGAAGGTAAGTAACGCGAGTTTCGTTTTCTGTAATTTGTTATGTTTAGCTGTTCTGAGAAGCGGTATATTAGAATACCATGCACTTTGGACAATATAAGTATTTTGCAAACTTCCCACCTTAGGGTTATATATTTCATGGAGGCAGTTGAGGGGCTAGAGAGTGATAAAATTTTGGGCGAGGTTGCAGGGGTAAAACTTCTTGTTGGTTAATCTTACCTCCACTGAATAGCAGAACAACAGATGAGAGGCGTTGCATCATATTTTGTGACCGTCGTACATGTTCAAGTGCACGAGCCCTCTGCGCATTTCACGTACTGTAATTATTTTACCATTTTCATTTAACGTACCACAGTTAATTTAACTTTTTCAAGGCAGCAGCGTTTCTACTTTCTGTTCCGTCCTCGTGTTTCTTATAGTGTTGCCTCAGGAGCTATGATTGGAAATAACACTTCTGCATGTTGTTTCAAAAGCAACATTCGCCAATTATATAGGTAGCTAAAATAGTGGGTAATTTTGAGCTGTAAAACATATAGCCGATGTTGCGACTATTTTCCACGATTTCTCGCTTTTATGTTTAATGTAGGCTATTTATTTCAAAGGGGGTGCGTGCGAGCTAAATAAAAATATCGACCAAGAATATATCCATGTACGTAAATGCAGATTTCAAATAAATGATTGTTTTAAAACGACACGATAGTTATTCTTTCTGATTGTGTATTTGACGTTTTATGTTGTGTATTTTGCGCAGACAGCCCGTGCTCATGACCAGGGACCTTGATTGAAGGGTTTTGTTCTAACTTATCTAGTGTCAAGATTACCATTAATAGGAGTGGCTGCAAATGTAACAGAATGAATGTCATCTGGTTGTGGTTCATTTAGGGGAAGTATTTTCGATGTTTCTACTCTGCTCAGGATGGCATTCCTGAGCTCCACTGCTCATAAACAGCATTTGATTTGGGAAACAGACCGGCTGGTTGCCTTCCTACACCCCGAACCCTGGACTCCAGGAGCTGCTGTCCTGACTCCCAGATCTCCCAGCGGCCCCAGCAGCATTTTTCACTTGGCAGAGACGGAGTTTCTGTCTCTGCTGCTGGGTGCGCGGGCGGTTGCGGCCCTCCTTTGCAAGCATCTTTCGGTGCAGCGCTGTGCCCTGGTGTTCAAACCCGAGCCGGAGCGGCCGGCTCACATCCGTGTGCTGCCCCTGCATGGGCTGGATCCCAGCTGGAGGCCCCACTTGGCCGAGGAGGAGGACTTCCAGCCTCACGATCCCGGTTACTGTACCTCCAAATGTGGGCCACGCTGGCAGGATGCAGAATTGGAGAAGATCCGGGGTAAAATTCGGGCCAAGCTCTCGAATCCCGACGCACCTCCAAACTACAGTTTCCTGGGCGATCCCTCTCACAACGGCCTCTTCTCCCGCATTGTGCGCGGAGAGGAGCAGCAGTGGCGGGTCTGGGAGGATGAGACCCATGTGGCTTTCCTCACACCTTTCCCCAGCGCGCCAGGCTTCACTGTCCTGGTGCCCCGCCGGCCGCTGACCAGCGACATCTTCCGCCTGGATGAAGATGACTACAGGGCTTTGGTTCTGGCCGCACGAAAGGTGGCTCTGCTGCTCGAGGAGGGGTTGGGCGCCTGGGGGGTCGCGCTCATCTTTGAGGGCTTTGAGATTGACTATGCTCATGCCAAGCTCATTCCCCTACTCACTCCACCTGACGGGTCTGTGCCCAGATCTGCCCCCGAGTACTGCCCTGCCTACCCCGGATATGTCACATCAGTTGATGGTCCCGCGGCCAGCATGGAGACCCTTAGAGATCTCCATCTAAAAATAACCCAGCCATAGCTGCATATAATAATTCATTTTGAATTAAACAGTTTTGTTGTTATGATTGTATACAGTGTCATGGGTAACCTAGAGCCTAGAACCTAGAACCTGTTCCAGCATACATAGAACACATGGGGCACAAGGCAGGCTGATTGGGAAGATTTATTATTATTATTATTATTATTATATTTTTATAATACTTTCTACCCATGGTCTCAAAGTTTTATTCACACCACTCACAAGAAAATCAGCAGCAACATCAAGAATGACTTTTTGATTCCTGCCCCTCTCTGGATGGGGACGGTAATGTATTATGGTTGGAGCTCCACCTAGAGGCAAGTAAAAGCAGAATGTGTGGGTATGGGCTTCAGGGCTCAGGTTCAATGCAGAGAGTCTGGATGCCGGATTGAGCTGATTATCATTAAGTTACAAAATTAGTATGAAATATTTCCTGCGTTGATCTGGGACTAAACTGGAGAGGTTATGGTGGTGGAGAACTAGCGCTGATGTACCAGATTATTTCACTGAATCCAATCTGTTCTATGGACCAAATTATTGCTGTCAGTGCTTTTCCCCCAGCTGTAAGGTTTTCCATTTATATAATGCTGTTGTTTTGGGTTTAATTGAAAATAATTTGCTTGATTATGGAGCTGCTTAAAACCAAACATTACATTTGCAGAGGTCCACTCACTTTTGAATTAATAGTATAATGTTCAGGTTTTTTTTTACCCTGAATCAATTAATCTAATTCAGGGGTCTCAAACTCCAGTCCTGGGGGGCCGGAGCCCTACACAGTTTTTGGTTCACCCTCATTTAACACTCATGATTCAACTCCTTGTGCTAATTACCACACAACTCTTGAGCTGAATCATTAGTGCCGGAAGGGGGAAAGAACTAAGCTACACAGGGCTCCGGCCCCCCAGGACTGCAGTTTGAGACCCCTGATCTAATTGCTTATTAAATTACTGGAGCTTTCTTCAGCTTGCTGCTCTGTCTACATTACGTGGGAATTATTTTCTTCTACCGCCCCCTAGTGGTGCAGCATGCATTGAAATTCTGCAGAATCTTTTGACGTTGCAATCCATTTGGCACTTGTATATTTTAGCACAGCATTGTTTACACTAACTGCTCCTGCACTATATTAATTAAAAGCAAAATATGCGTATTCTTGTTTCACAGATGGGTTATGGATTGAATGTATCCATTTTTGATTTTCTGGATAAAACGTTCTGCTAAATGAATAAAGTATGACCTTTGATTAATAGCAGATTATTCTGGCAGGTCTGATGTGATTGCTGCTAAAATTTTGGCTAAAAACTTTTGAAAATAACTTTGACATTTTACTCTATGGAAGAACACGTTGGTAATTCTTATAAGGCAAGTCAAACAGTTTAATACCATAAAGGAAAATGTCATATTATTTCTATTAATAATGCATATTCAACTTCTAGAATAAAAGACACGAGATATATATCATTCATTTTTATTTGAGAATGTCGTACTGAAATCAGTGTCAAACCAGTAACACATTCTTTCCAGAACTGCTTTTCACATTGAATTCACTATTATAATGAGCAAAATTATTTTAATTCAGAATTTTAGTTGCCCAGTTCTTCTGTTTGAACTACTTGAGTCAGTCAGTTAGGGGTTGATTCACATTTCACACAGTTCACAGTTCTAAATTACAAATATCTTACTTTTAGAAATATCTTCTGACACAGAAATAGTACATATTCTGCAATATGATACATTAAATATCAATTTTATAGATAATTTTCTAGAAGTGTCTGTTTACTTCAAATAAATAGTAAATTGACATACTGCTACTTTTATCACTTGTTGTCTTAATATCTTTTGAAATTTACAAAAGCTAATTATACTAATCAGGATACCCAGGGACTGATCTGAGGCGCTGATAATTAACTAGGTACCACCTCTGTGTTTGAGGGTAAGGTCCTGCAGCCCTCTTTAAGTCTTTTATTTTATTTTATTTTATTTTCAGATAACACATTCATTAAAATACATATCATATTATGTATTACAGTTTCAGAGAAATATCGTTCTACTTCTGTACTAGTCCTGATGGACTGAATTATTAAACCATGAAAATTTGTTACGTTTAAAAATTCTGAATCTGAAGAAAATATATATGTGAATTTTATCTATGTTTATATATGTTATATATATATATATATATATATATATATAAAGGAAAACAAGTTGTCATACTTCAGTAGTATGCTCTGCCTTAAAAGCAATTTCTCTAAATAAACACTTTATTTACAGAATTATTAATTATGAAGCTTACCCCATCTGTCCGAGAATCTGAACATTCCAGCTCTGCTGACTCCTAATTAATCCCACAGGGTCTCAACTGCCGGCCCTAATTAGCTATCTGTTAACATCTTAATTATTATGTGGGAAATTACTCCTGGGATGAAAAAATCTGAAAACTTGATGACTCCTGTGGATGTTGTGGGATAAACAAGTTCCTAAGAAGGGAGAAATGAACAAGATTCAATCCTCACCATCAGAATGAAGCTGTAGTCTTCCAGCTAACCAAAGCTACTGTAATGCTACATATATATAATTTCATATAATTATATATATAATTGTTCATCTTATAAATATATGTATGTATGAGTAATCATGCAATAATGAGAGCAGAATATGGATATAGAAGAGATCACGATAAGCTTCCTTCAGCAAAAGGCTGTACAGGAATTGACCCGCTGGGTCTCAGCTGAATCAGGCAGTACTATTAACAGGAATCTTACTTGTACTGGACAGGATGTGACTGGTTGAGTCTTGGCTGGATCAGGAAGTAACATGAACGGGATTCTTGCTTAGACTTTGGCAGCATATACAGCCACGGAAGTCCATAAACGTCATCTTGGATATGTACAGCAGAGGCTCGATGCTGCAACTAAGGTCCATGATGGCGAAGACGACGACGCTGATCTTGCAGTTGAAAGCAACAAAGCTGTAGAACCTCGAGAAGGGGAAGAGCGCCACAGGGGGCAGGTACAGGGCCACGATGATGGCCAAGGCGATCATCACCATCCTGAACGCTCTCTTCTTCGTTGGGTGCATCTCCTCTTTTCCAATCACTGAGCGCCTCAGGACCCAAATGATCGAGATATTGCAGAAGACCATGATGCTGAAAGCCGACAGGATCAGTCCGGCAAAGACTTCATTGATGGTATTGTCGTTCACGATGGACTTTGACAGGGCATAGGCGAGGATTAGGGTCCATACAAACGAAGACAAAGCTATTCTGATTTTGTTGTCCCTGACTCTACTGAAGACGATCGGATGGACCACAGCTACGTAGCGGTCCAGGCAGACACACGTGAGGAAGAGAGGAGTGACATCCTTGACTCCGTACGCTAATCGTTGGAAGTACCAGATCCGGTCATCACCCAGTAGGAGACGGTTTACCAGCTCGATGGGAGTCACTAAGCTAAAAAAGGCATCGAGAAGGGCCATGTTGAAGATGAAGATGTCGGAGGTGGACGGGTCAGCCCTCTTCTTGGTCACATGCCACATGACCATCACATTTGCGGGGATTCCCACTACCATGTTCAATATCTTAACGAAAAAATAGAACACAAAACCGTAAGGCTCTGATTTGCACACATCAAACTGGTACCAGAGTATGGGTCCAGAACTCAGAGTGGTGCCGTTGGCTGGATGACTGTCGTTGACAGAGATGTTCATTCTTACACAACGTGCTGTGATCTTGAAGAAGGATCCTTAAAAATAGAGAGAGATGTTTGGTACGTTCAGCACATTCTTCACTCTGCATATAACCATAATTATATATAAACAATTTACAGAAAGATGAACATTTTGTCTTGTTTCACACCACATTAAATTTCATAATGTAATTGAAACAGAAAATGGTAAAACTTTGGTATTGTTGTTACTGTTTCATTCTCTTATTTTTATAATTTACCATGTCTCTACAGCAACATCTCCAGAGATAATTCATCAAAACTTTCTCATACAATCATTGTTCAGTAACTGACATATAGTACTTATGGCCAAATTAAGCATGCTGAACTGTGCTGGCATATTTATTAAAATAACTTAAACAAATGCCTTACCTGAAAGACGGGAATGTCTTTCATCAGAGTTTCCGCTAACACTATCTTGGCACGCTTGTAGTCCTTTTCTAAGTATAGTGCAAGTTCACATTGGGTGAAAATATATAAACATACTCTTGGGAGAACAATGGAAAAAATATTTTTAACAGTAACCAACCAGATTAATAGTGAAATGGTGCAAAGTTTCCTCTCTTTGAGGGTGCTGATGTAATCCCCCTTGCACTCGATCGGCATTGGTCGATATTTCTGGTGTCTATGTGTGTGAGAGTGTGGGGCGTGGAGCAAAGCTGCCTGTTTATCACCCAATTTCTTGGTAGGGCCAAGCGAGGGCAGGGGTGGTTGGGGTAACAGAGAGTAGATACCCCCATCGCATCACTGCTTGCTGTTGTTCACTGATGCAACCAAAGCACTGAGCACAATGTACGGGCAAAACAAGTGATGCAACTCAATATGGATGCTCAGGTGAGATATTTGGTGTAACATGTCGTAACGTGTTACATGTGCATGACATGGAGGTGTGACACAGTAGGTGCAATTGGGACTGGCTTATCAGGTGGACTGTAAGAAAAGCAGCTTTCGGGACACCCAATCGTAACATGTCATGCAATAAATCACTCATTATCTTTGACTTAAGTGGGCTGAGCATTGCTTGGGATGAATTAGGGTGAGTTAGGGATCGACATGGATTTTCATTGAGTTCTCCGTCATCACCTAGATATGTGATCTTGAAGAAGGATCCTTAAAAATAGAGAGCGATGTTTACTACTTTCAGCACATTCTTCACTCTGCATATAACCATAATTATATATAAACTCTATATAGTTATTGTTAGTTAGATAGTTGCTATTGTCGTGATCAGGGTGGCTGATGAATGAATGAATGAATGGTGACAGAAAGCATCCTCTTTTTGCATCTTACCCAAAGAAGCATTTGAATGTCTGACCAGAGGCAGATCTTAGGGATGCCCAGAGGTCTCCTCAGCAGAAGCATGCCCCCCCCCCCCCCTTGCAAAAAAAAAATCATAGACAGCAAATATCTTCAGGAAAACTGTCAATGCGTGCGAGAATGTCATGGCGTGCTTTCGAGAAGAAACAGCCCATTTGGGGAAACCAGACAGTATGGAACGCAAAGCTCACGTCAACAGTAGGGCGAGAGAATTTATGAAGTCTGAAGTTATTAATAAACATAAATGAAGCGAAAAGCAAAGTGACCCAAGAAGAATGTCAAACACAAACACACAGGAACTGTAAAACACAAAAAGGTTAAAAAGGATAAAAGGGATTAAAAACAGTGTCAGTCGTGTAATCATAATATTTGTCTGCACTCACAGTCCATCCTGCCCACAGTCTTAGTAATAAATTAAAACATTTGTACAGCACCTTCATCTCAGCAAATAAGACATTAATCTCAGCATACAACAAAGCATGACCTAATGACTGCAACCACTGCCAGATGTTTCAATGCTGTGTTTGTCTAACTCGTCACCATGGAAACTGAATCGCCATTCAGCTCATTTAAGTTGTGAAGTAAATCGATATGCCTCTCAGGCCTGTGTTTCTGCTTGATTTTCTTTGGCGTGTATATCACACTGAACAGTTTCTCTTGAACAATTTCTGGATCCTGGAGAAGACACAATAACAAGAGAACAGCACATATCTACTTTATATTACCATTCAGCAATATGCTGAGTAATATCTGCCACTACTTGATAGCATGCGCTGCGAATGTCGGTATTGATTGCAATGTATGAGTTAGAAAGGACTGCATTTGCCTATGATATTTTGAACAGGCTTGCAAGCTGTGCATCCAGTACTTTCTGCAATATGCTCCAGGCTTGCAGAAACCATCTACTGGTATGAATTCTGGGCACTGCTTAGCCTGTAACACATCACAAATAAATATTTTACTATTTTGTCTCCAATTCTGGTTCACGATGCTCCTCAAGATGTGAAGTCTTACGCATTTAGGTGTGTAATGATTCCGCTTCTGGGACCCCAGAGCAAAAGCTCCACCCAGCAAAAACAGGAGATTATGCATTGGTTGGTGATTATTGAACAGGTCTCTCCTACTTGGACCATCTGCTTCCAGACTCACCAGAGCCCTCTACTGGATATGCGGTTATGTATAAATGGGTCATTATTAAGCAGTGTGTCTCCTTACTGAATACAGGGCATATGTTGCACAAAATGATGAAATGCAGAATTTAAAGGCTTTTTGGAAACACCAGGCACAGCATGTCTTTGAATCATAACAGGAAACCTAAATACAGCCATACTGACAAACAGGGACATGCAGCTCCCCATACGGGGTGGGAACTGAACCCACTGAACACTAACACTGCCCTATTAAAAGACTTAAAGATAAACCAGTTAATTGACTCTATTTGAATCCCACCGCTGGTCTGTGAAAGTGATTAGTTGCCATTGCTGCCACACATCACAGACCACAACAATGAAATGTGTCCCATGCAATTAATTAAAGAGCAGGGGGCAGCAGTACCTCAGGGGTATTTTGCTGAGTAGGGTGCTTCCCTAAGCATTAGGCCACTACCGCCCCGGTAGTATAATTACCAGGAGTGGGGCTTGAACCCACGCAGACTCTTGTCCATTGGATCTTAAGTCCAACGCCTTAACCACTCGGCCATCCTGGTCACAATAAGTTGTGTCTGGGTCACTTAGCTTTCCTTCTGGAATCTAAAGACATTCAGTTTACTGGCGTCGCTATATGTGCCCATAGCGTTAATCCAATGCGTTTGCGATCCCGCTGATAGGCCGGGACCTTACGTTATATGCTACCGGACTCCTCACTATCCGCTCGTGTATGTTTACTGGTGCAACGTCATGTAACTGTTCTTCCATTATCTGATTTTTGCATTTAATTGTATCCTGTATGTGATTGTTTACAGTCATTAAAAAATATTGACTTCTCACTATAAAATACCCCTCTGGCAGCTTCCAACCTAAACCAATAATAAAGCTTCATACGGGAGTTTTTGAATTCCAACCAATCAGATCATTGCTTTTGTTAAAAAATCCACAGAGGGCATCCAATTAGCGCACAGTAGTAGTTTTTCAAAACGACGCCCGCCATTTTATTGTTGTTGTAGTTAGTCGTCGGATCGAAATAGTATAGTGAGTTTACTTCTTTTCTTTTTTTTAAACTCGGATATACCACCTGTAGCAGGTAAGCTTAATTTATTACGTATCTCAGTTTGGCAGATTTTCGATGAATAATCTGTTTTGCCGTGACTTTGGGCTTTTTGAATGTATCCAGGCACCCGGTGTAAGCGTCTTTTTGGTTTTCTTGCGACAGTAATACAGTAACCGTGTTGACAATCTAGCGTCTTTTTAGCATCTCTTGTCGTTTAATTACTGGTGGGGATTTATTGTGTGTCAGTTATATTGCGGTCTAGATTCTGTTTGTTATAAGCAACTGTCTTGTTTTAAGGGGATCCGGAGTAACTCAGCGATCGCAGTGTTTTGTGTTCACGCATGGATGTGTAGCGATTGGTCTATATTTTACACCTTTCTGAAGGTTTTTCGGACCTTGATTCCGAACAGAGGAAATGCACTGTTGGAGCACAGTTATAGCCACTGTCCCTGCTGGAATCTTCGCTTGAATGTCGTTTGAAATGGTGCTCAAGATACCAAACAGTCTGGATGTCGGGCTTAGGTTAACCCTAACCTGACAGGGATGGGTGACAGATTCCCAAACCGGGACGGTTATGTAGCATGTGTCTGCTACACATACACACACACACACACACACAAATGACGTGTTAAAACTGGGGCATTATTATATGTCAGTTATTTCTCTGGGCACCTGAGCAACAGTCTAAAATCCAGACTGTCCTTATCAAACCAGGAAGGCTGGTCACCCTACACTGGGGGCCATGTTACTCTTGTGTGTAGGGTTTGGACCTGATACTGAACCGGCCACTTGTGTGAGCTGTGGTCCTAGACCCCCCATGAGACCGAACCTGGGTGATGGATGAAGCCGAGATTGGTTGATGAGGCAGGGGTACCGTAAGCCGTGTTAATAGACCGCTTGGGTTTCGCTTTACTGCATGGTCTTAGGCATTTCACTACACACATGCTTGTATGTAGTGTATGTTTGTATATGTGATTGATAAAGTGAAGTGTGAATTCTTCCCCCGAATCGTCATGTCCGCTAGGGATGGAGTCTCGCTTCTCATACCTGCGCCAGCCGGACAGCAGCGTCTCCATGCTGCGTGTCAAGATGTCCCGGCGTCGCTCGCAGTCCCAGAAGGAGAACCGCGACCGGGCCTTGACCCGGCTGCGACGCCTCGACAAGCTGCCGGAGATGGACGCATCTGCCCTGGACGTGTCGGCCGTCGGTCAGGTGGCGGTGTGTCGCCAGGAGACAGCACCCACAAAAAAACAAGGCAGAGGTGAACTTGCTTCGCCCGGAGTTGTTTGACTAATTTGTCTGATCTCGGAATGGGATCAAGGTACCTGGGACTGGTTTAAAATGTAAGGATTGTATATGAAATGACTGACTTATTGTGTCAAAGCCATGTATGTTTCAAGTTCTTTATCTCACCCGGTGCATGAGTCGTTCAAGACTCGTAGAGTGCAAAATATGACCGTCTAAAACTAAATATGTAACCAGAGGCTTATAAAATGTAACGGATATATAAAGCGTATGTGGCGTGAACATGCATGGGAATGTAGGGCATCAGACGCTGTCTGTTATGTTTCTGATGGTCTGGTTTTTGTATATGTATGTGTTATGCAGGTTTCTGTTCTGCTTTGGCAATCAAAGCAACAAGGAACATTAGAACTCATTAACTGGGATTCAGAAAACCTGCTCACCCTGTGCTGTGCTGGGACCATCGTGAGAAATACCCCATGTCTGTCTGTCGGTCATTTTTCTTTTTTTCCCCCATGCTGCTCAGATCCAAATGCTGCCGTGGAGGAGAGGAAGAAGATGCTGAGCCGCTACAAGGAGGCCAAGGAGCTACAGAAGGAGAAGGAGAAGAGAGAGCGGGAGAGGAAGGGCGGAGTCTTTAAGGTGGGCCTGTATAAGCCCCAGCCCCTGGCCCCTCTGTCCCAGGTGTCCGGCGCCCCGAGCAGGGCCAAGGTGAGTCGTGGTGTCCGGCTTTTCCAAATACACACTTGGAGTTTGTCTCTCTGTTCAGACTATTGCAGAATATCAACTTTGGTGGTATCAGACACAGGCGTTCAGTGTTTTATTTGTATGATTATAGAGGTTATAATCTATGGCAAAATGTTCCTCCTTGCTTTTTACAATATGAATTAAACTCCTGAAGTCAGTTCATGAACTGGTGTTTTATCTTGTGTTTCTGAAGAGTGCTACAAAAATGTTCTGTATTGGAGAAACCTTATTCCCAGACTCTCTCTCTGGTAGCCTCTGGTGCCAGCTTCAGCGCCGGCTCCGTCCGGCCGTGTGACGCGCTCCATGAAGCAGCAGCCGCTTCAGAAGGTGCTTCAACACTTTGCTGTTTTTCTTCTCTGCTGTTTTTCTAATATCGGTCACATTTAGTATCACTGTCACCAGAAATGTTCCAGTCGATTTCTGTTATTGGCTGTGTGAGGTCCTTCACCCTGTGGCTCGATATAATTTAAATGAATTAATTCTCTTTTCTAACTGCTCAGATTGCTTTGCCTGTAACACAGAAAGCTGTACCCAAAAAAGGTTTGTGCACCTGCCTGTATTTTGGTTTCTTTCTCTCATTTAGTACTTGATGTATTAAGCTGCTTCACACCAATCTTTACCACTGTGTCTCTGCTCCCTATTTAAAGTGGAACCAGCTGTAGTCAAGGCACCAGTGAGTAGAGTAAACAAACCCACAGCGCCCTCATCAGGAAGAGGCAAAGCGACAGCAGGTAACATGGAACCCTACTCCTGAAACATTTGATTTTCCATATTCTGTTGATGTAGACATTTTTTTCCCCTTGTATTTGCAGTGGAGGCCGCTGTTAGAACACCAGTGACCAGATCTGCCAGTGATTCACAGGCCTCCGCCCAAGCAGGTCTGCAGAAACCAGGTGTGAGAATGCAGGTCTTTGTTCTGCAGAGGTGACCTGGATATGTTCGTTTTAGTCATTCAGATTAAAACCTTGGTGTTAGCAGAAGGTGGTGATGTGGTCAGGAAGGTCTACTGTGGACAGTAGAAGATAAAAGTCAGTACTAATTGAACCGTGTCTAAAGGTGCAACTGTCATACTTTTCTCTCCCCAAAAGCTGGCCCTACAACCAGAGCTTCCAGTAAGCAGCACATGGCGCCCCCTAAAGGCAGAGCCAAGCCAGTGCAAAGTATGACCTCCTTAATTTCCCAACCATCCATTTATACTTCGTCCTCAAGTGTTTATTTTCCTGTCGTCTTTTACAGTATTTTTATATTGCCTCTAAATTAACGTAGACCTAAGCTTTACTGGACTGATCATGCCACATGACTTTTTCTCGCCAGGCAAAACTAAGATGCACACCAAAGAACAGAAGGTGAGTTTTCATCTTTATATTCACCAGGCTTCTCAAAACGGTGAGATGAATGGAAACTGTCATTACCCATGATGACGTCTCAAATTTACCCATTTAATTTAAGCAGGCAGATGCTTTGTACAGGTGCATCAAAATATTGCTTTTCCCACACCGGGAGTCGAACCCGGGCCGCCTGGGTGAAAACCAGGAATCCTAACCGCTAGACCATGTGGGATATGTGCAGTTTGAATATTTAACGTTCTTCTGTTTCAGGCTGCTGTTCAAGATGAGAGCCAGAAATCAGAGGCTGCTTCCTCCCACCCCCCCGCAGGACCTGCGCGGGGTGCCAGGGCAGACGTACCTCCCGACCCCTCTTCTTTTGCACCCCAGGGCTTTGTGTTCCATGCGCCGGCTGGTCTGAAGCCCTTCCAGTGCGCCCCCCTCACTCCACGCTCTGCCGATGCCTTTCTCACCCCAAGGTACCCTGCAGCGCTGCATTTGAAGCACTCCTGCTTAGAAACCAGTCTCTGTTACAGTATTTATTCTTATAGCCTTGCAGAGTCTTTGAATTTGCTCTCTGATAAACACTCATTACTGTCCTCATCTACAGCTCTGCCTCCCCAGCCCTCTCCTTTCTCTCCCCTGTGGTTTCCCGGCCCTCCATAAAGCCGGCTTCTCCCCCACCTCTGAGTCAGACCCCGTCGCCCCCTGCAGGTCCGCAGGAAGCACAGCACGACGTTCCCTATTTCAGGTGAGGGCTCGCGCATTGCATTCTGCTGCCTTGTGAATGCGTTATCCAGCTGTGAGCTCGCTGCTGTGAGCTCGCTGCTGTGAGCTCGCTGCTGTGAGCGGCCCACTTTTCCTTGATAGCACAGGATAAGCACAGTTGCCTAAATATTTGCTGTTCAACCTCTGAATTTGTTTACCTACTGAGTGGATTATCGATTTAAAATCTTCAGTAGATGAGTATCGAAGGTTTGCAGTCTTTCGGGGGCGTCTCTAGCCCCCAGATCGCTATCTCGAGTGCACTTGGGGTGTCCTCTCTGATGTGGTGCTCCATCTCCTGCAGGGCAGTAATGGCGAGTGAGACCGAGCGGCTGAGCGGGCTCTGTGAGCAGTGGGAGGCACGAACTGAGGACTCCTCCATTCCGGAGGAAAGTGAGTATCTCCTGCTAGGCAGAACGGAGGGGTGCTGCTCCAGGGAGGATGGCTTGCTGTCTGGTGCCAAGTTAATCTCTTCAGGGTCTCTCTCAGAAGCTCTGTTGTGAAACCCTCCTCCAAATGTTGCACAGGTGATCTGTGTAATAGGTAACAAGATGCTCACAAATGTTCAGGTGCTTAATTACATTAATTAGTGGTGAAATTAATCCAAAGAACTCAATGATCTAAATGAGTTTAAGTTCTTTATTTCTTGTGATGTTTGCTTATGATCCCAGTTAACTCACTTTTAAAGTGATTTAGCTTCACTCATCAATCAAGGGCTCAGTTTAGTTTGATACCATCCAGGACTGATGTTCAGGTGAATGACTTATTGAATCCCTCAGTCAGGGATGGTATGCGCACGGCCATTGGCCAGGCCCGCCTGCTGATGAAGGAGCGCTTCAGCCAGTTCGAAGGCCTGGTGGATGACTGCGCCCTGGGGCGCGGCGAGAAGATCACCACCTGCAGCGATTTGCAGGGCTTCTGGGACATGGTGTACTTCCAGGTGCGTGCGCCAGCCGCCGTCCCGTCATGGTGTCGTACGCGTGTCTACGGCACGTCCTTGAGAGAGAGATTCTTGGCTCAGGTGGAGGATGTGATGAAGAAGTTTGACGGTCTGAAAGCAGCAGAGTGCAGAGGATGGCAAGACGAGCCCAAGCTTCGGCCCCGGACGAAGCGGACCGTCAAGGTGCGTGAGATTTCAGGGGAGCACATGTCCTGGACACGAGCTTCCTGTCATCATGTGTCCAGGAGTCCTTATTTATCCCAAGTGGTTACCATCCAACATTCTTCAAAGTCTCTGTATAGATTTCTTGTGTGTAGGAATTAGTTTTTATTGTGTTGTCATTGTGTGTACATTTCTCAACCTATGACAGGTTTAAATTACATATAGTAGGAGGGAAAGAGGGGTTTTGAGTCTCTTGGCGTGTTTCTGTGCAGAAGGTGGCCCAGACGGCCCCAGCTAGCAAGAGCGCGGGGGAGAGCGGGGCAAGCGCTGCGGGGGCGAGTGCCGCGGCCAAGAGCCGGCTGGCGGCGGTCAAGGCCGCCATGAG
>JAODJU010000095.1:5981710-5996403 GCA_026776725.1 Gnathonemus echidnorhynchus
GGAACAACGCACCCCCCCCCCCCCCCCCGCACCAATACGTACACAGACACATACAAACACACAGAACAATGACGTATTTCAGTGCGGGGACGCTAGGGGACAGTGGAAAAGGCTGGTAATGGACAGAGGGAGAACGACGGAGGTTGTGAGATCGAGGAGGGGGGCATCGGGGATGGGGGGGCTGCAGCTGTTAGATTTTACGCAGGGCTTTGAGAAGCTGCCCCCTCCCGTTTCCGCCAATCTGTCCTGATGAGGATCGTGCACCCACATGGGCATCATCCTCACTGCTTCTGCCTCACGTCCACGTCGTCCGTCAAGCTCTCCTCTCCTCCCGACGTCACACCCGCGTGAAATGGGGGGGGATCATCTCTGGGGAGGGAGGTGTTTGATGTGGTCATTGAGACAGCTGAGATTTGGCGGGGGAGTCCTGTTACGGGGGCTCCTTTCATCACGCTGTGTAAACAGCAATCATGGGGCGGGGGCTCCGCACTGCTGCCCGTCTGCTTTCAACTTCAAAACAGAGGGGGGGTTTCTCGGGATTCGGCAGGAATATTTACCAACTCGACACAATCAAAGTCATTCTTAATTCCATTAGATGAATCAGAAGTTTCCTACTCCTTCTCCTAAGCCACACAAAGATATCTGTGTTCCTTTTCATCCACCGCTGTCACTGTCAGCAATGATCTTCCGTGTAGATGGATGTGCATTACATATCGTGCCAGTAACACATTTACTACTCAAGAGAGACATAAATGTTACATTTATTACAGTAATGGTTGGAGAATCTTACACTCTCAGAAAAAAAAGGTAAAAATTTGCATCTTAAGGTACGAAAAAGGACTCTGGGGAACATACCAAAGGTACAAATACCATTAATGTACCATCAACGGTACAGAAATGTTCCTCAAATGTACCTTAAAAGGTTAAAATACCTACAGCTAAGAGTACAATTGGCAGACCCTTGAGGGTACAGCCCCAGTGACAAGCAAAGCTACAAATTTTCTCCCTTTTTTCTGAGAGTGTGTACATATTGCGGTAATGGGTCTTGCTATTGATTTATATTTCAAATTTGCTCTTCAAATGTCACGTTTCTTACATGGGAGCTAATTTCCAGTGACGTTCTGGTCAAGTCAAATCAGGCAATAGGATTCAGAAAAGACCAGCTAGTAGAAGAGGTGTTTCCTTCCATGAGGTCTCTGTCTGTTTGGGGGTGACAAGCCACGTCGAGAAGCACATCACAAGTCTGATGTATTGCTCATCTGAACAATGGACTTGCGTGATCTTCTCCACCAAAAAAAAAAAAATGTAATGGCAGATATTGCCTCAGCTGGTGGCCCTGAGACCTCACAGCTTCGTTGGGTTTCCATTCCAAGATGTTTGCAAGTTCTCTCTCTCTCTGTTTGTGTGGCTTTACTCAGGGTACTTGGGCTTTTTCTGGCAGCCAAAAATGTGGCAGGTGAACGGGTGTCTCCAGGCTGTCTGTGGTCTTTGAGTGTGTGCTGTGTGTGGACTGCTATCCCATCCAGAGCGTCCTCTGTCTAATCCTCTGTGCTTCTTGCGATAGATGCAAACGCTCATAGCTTAAACTTCACCCGTAATTTCATACGAAACTGCACCGCCACAAAGGACAAAACATTTTGTTAGTGTTTGGGGTGATCGATCGCGCTGTATGAAAATCCGGGACAAATCACATTTTATTTATGCTTTATTTATACGGCCCGCAACATTTTGAAATCAATAATTAAATCCGGCCAACAGATCGATCTTTCATTTTACACAAAATACAAAACAATGTAACGTTATTCCACTAATATGGGTGGACAGTAGTATGTCGGTTATCCATCAAAAAAATGTATTAATTAATGTATTTAATGTAACTGAGGTACAACAATATTTCCATGTGCTCAATTTTCCACTACTTTCCACTTTCCGCGTCTCTTCCGTTTAATTTCTATAAGTTACGCCGGTGCTTACGGTCGAACCAATCAGCAAAAATTATCGCTATAGGCCACACCCACTAGTTCTCGGTCGAGCGAAAGGTGCATAGTCTGGAGTAGGCACTGAAAAAAGGTTTGGTAACTTCCTCCATGCACCTGCGATGGGAACGCGACATAAGTTCCAGTTCCAGAAAAAGGTTCCTTCTGTGGTATAGCGCCCACAGCGACCCTTAACTGTATCAGTGGCTACGGGAGATGGACAGTTGGATATCAGGGTGACAGATACGACAGTGTTTAACAAATGATGGCATGGCTGTATAGCAATGAGGTAATAATTAGTGGATTTTGGGGAAACCCCCCCTTTTGATTTTCTGATATGTGTCAGCTTTCATGCTTCTGGTGTTTAAAAATCTGATGGGTGAGTGAAGCTTATGATGGATTGTCCTTAATGCTTCATTCTTAGGAGATGCTTTCATCCAAAGCAGCTTCAATCATTGTTAGTTGTTCTGTTTTAGCCCATCAGAAAGCTGAATATTTAACTAGGGCAAATTAGGAAGGTACGACAGAAATTCCCTTTCTGCCATTTGTTGCTGCAAGCCCAGCTCCTTAAACACCAGGCCTTTGTTGTGATTCTCGCATCTTCAGATCTGGTGGAGAGACAAACTTCCTTCTATGGAGTCATGCCCATACAGCCACTGTATCGATTGTAGAAGGAGGCCCAAGGACTGAGGCTCACATCCTGAAAAGTGAACTGGGTATTACTAAGTGCTTATAAATAAAATGTTTCAGTAAATATTCAGCTGAATTGATGTTGACATAAATCACTCTGGATCACAAAACAGGAAACAGACATAGATTAATACTATAAATGGTATGATTGCGTGTTGTTTGATCTGGATGACCTCTCTATTCGACATGTAAGCAGCAATAATATATGAAAACACCGGAAAGTCAGACAGCACAATCTTTCCAGTAGAGACGGTGGAATGGTGCTCTGGGTCGCCATGGTGACGGTAACCCTGAATTCCCCCAGCCTTCTGGAATGTTACATCAAAGCTATTTTGGTCCCGTTTTTAACAATATCTTGAAATTTCCGTGGTATTTCCTGGTTGTTCCATTTCAAATCGGCATGATGATTGTTACACAAACAACAGTCCAGGCAGGAGTCATCTGAGCGCCAGAGGAGGCTCACTGACCTCTGTGGGCCAAATTGGCCTTGACTCTGTGTGTGTGTGCGTGTGTGAGTGTGTGTGAGCGTTGACGCGCCCATTGTGTTCAGGAACGTTATCATTGTATTGCAGTTTCCTTTACCAGCTGGGAGTGGGGGGTAAAAAAGAGGCGGGGGGGGGAGGCAGTGGGGGTGTATAAGAATGGTGCACACAGACATAAAGCCACAGAGAGAAATGAATTGTACAATACATGCTCCTGGACAAACAGATATAATATGATAATAACTCAGAATTGCAGCCTGGCATTGTGATCTAGAAAATCACAGACTGTCACCACTCATCATAGATATACACATTATAGATAAACTAAACACACACAGTGCTACTGTATATACTGTCATCACTTATTATAGATAAATAAATTATAGATTTAAAAACACATATCAATGCAATAATACACACACTCGCCATTCATCATAGTTATACACATAACAGTCACAATAAATACACATGCATGCAGCATAATAGACTGTCACGCTTCATTATATATATCTACATTAAAGACACACCAAAACACAGTCAAATACAATAATAAATGTAATCGCCATTCATCATAAATATATAAGTAATTGATACACTAAACACACATATAAACAATATTATACATTGTTAACACTCATCATGGATATACAGTACCAGCCAAAAGTTTGGACACGCCAAGCCACTTAAAGAAGAGAGTGGACAGGAGGGGCAGCCAGTCCATGGAGCAATTGGGGTTAAGGTCCTTGCTCAGGGGCCCAATGGGGGGGATCACTCTGCTGACCACGGGATTCGAACCAGCAACCTTCTGAGTCCTACCCCACAGAGTTGCCCCACTCCAAACAAACTATTATTATTTGTTTAGTACTTTTTTGGTCAGTGCATAACCCATACTGTATGTGTTATTTTATACTTTTGATGTCTTTATAATTATTATATAATGGAGAGAATAGTACAAATAAACTTTTCCATGGGTATGTGTGTCCAAACTTTTGACGGGTTCTGTACAAATTATAGACATGCTACAGCACACACATGAACAATAGCATAGACAGATGTCAATAACATGACACACAGACCGACATTCTGCTCCAAGGTGAGAAAAGGCATCATGGGTATACACATGTTTGTGACATCACAAATGACTGACCTCACTGCGAAGGAATGTGATTGAAAACAGTGAGAGTGAGGGGGTGGAGGGGACCTGTGGGGGCCTGGGGCTGTTTTTGACTGCTACAGGAAAAAGCGAACTGGCAGAGGAGACGGACGAGTGGAACAGACGCACATTATTGCAACTGATGCATAAAGCGCCCGGTGACTCAGGCATAGATGCAGACGCCCCAGACACAGATGCAGACGCCTGAGTTGTGGAAGTCCCAGACAAAGACGTCAGACGCAAACACAACAGCACCGGCGTTACACCCAGGCCCAGGTGATTTCTCTTAGAGTGCCCCCCCCCCCCCACTTTCTAAATGACACAGGGCACAGGAAGCAGGGGTGGTGGTTGGGGGGGCGAGAGGGGTCAGAAGAGTCCCATCACCCTCAATGAACCGTGGTGTTTCTCATGTACCTCAAACTTTCATAAAACCAACATTTTAAATGGCTCAATGTTTTTTTAACATCCAACTCATAGGGACTAAATTGTACATGCAACCTTAACCGCTACGCCACCTACTGTTCAGGTACAGTAATGCAACTACAGCAAATATTAACACTTTTTGATAGCAAATATTACTACAAGTAATTATATACGACAGAAAATGTATGTGTAAATACACTATACAGGATAAACTGAAGAGTAGAATCCCAGCAGATCCTGAGCACTCTTGTTCCATTCATTGGGGTTTAGTAGAGGATTAGGGTCTATCCAGCTAAAGAATAACTCAGTATCTCTCCCCTTATCTCCTGATTCACTTTGTTTTGGCCTAGTGATGTCCCTAGGCCATGCTGCCTACTTGCCCCTGAATCAGAATGGGGGCGGTTGGGGTGGGAGTGATGTCACTCGTCGGTGACTCAGTGACTCTCTCTCTCTCTCAGAGCACTTAGTTGGTCGTCCTCTTGGTAAGTTTGTCTCTGGTACACATTAACTCGGCTCTGTCAGATAGGGGAATTCCTTACCTGTGAGGTCATTGAGAAAGCAGGTAAGCACCCCCCTCCAGCTGAGTGCGAGGTGAGTTTGTGTGTTGGGAGGGGGGGGGAGGAAAAGCTCTAGACTACCCGTCTGAAAGAAGTGTTTCCCTCACCTGCCTGCCTCCAGGTAAGAAGCCGTCTGAGGTCTCTGATTGGCTGTGTGTGTCACATTTCGCTTCGGGAAGCGGATGCTGTTTGGCCACCTGATCTACCTTCTGCGGGGGGGGGGGGATCCAGCGACGCGGTGTGTCCTTCCACGACCTCGGGAGACTCCCCACAACACGGCTGTTTGCACACAAGACAGGGCCTGTTTTCCCTCAAGAAAATATGCTGACTACCGCCCCCCCCCCCCATAAGAGAAAGTGTGATATCAATATCATCGGTACATTTAGCCATTTTCCGTACCTGCTTTATATCTAAGGAAACCCTAAAAACCTTGCCGGGGGGGGGGGGGGCGGGCACGCCATGGACCATTTAAAGGTGCCAAATTGCCTGTGGGAGGGAGGCTGCAGCAGCATGGGGGGACCAAGCAGATTCCACACTGAACCAGGGACAGGATCCCCCCAACCTGGGATATGTGAGGTTGCAGTGCTGTTCCCCCCAAGCCAATAGTCTTGTATTTTGCTTGGTTCCTTATGGTTAAGGTTAGGGCTGGGTGGGGGGTTAAGTTCGTCATGTTGGGATTAGGGTTTTCCCCATAGACATGAATGGAGAGTCCCCACAAAGATTTAATTACAAACCTGTGTGTGTGTGTGTGTGTGTGCGTGGTCCTGCATTCAGGGTGTGTGTCTCGATTATAAGATTTTTCCAATTGTCTGAAAATAGGCTAATTAGGGCCTGGAAACCCCTGATGTGCGTAACTGTGGAAAACATTCTCCATTGGCGATGGAGACCAGGAACAGGTGACATTGGGCTGGAAGGATGTAATTGGGATTTTGTCCGGGGGTTTAGCTTCGGAATAAGAGAAAAGCACCGGGGAACAAAACAGAGCTCAGGCAACAGGGTCAGGGAGGGCAGTCAGATAGTGTGGTCAGGGAATGCGGTCTTTGCGTGTGGTCAGGGAATGCAGTCTGTGCGTGTGGTCAGGGAATGCGGTCTGTGCGTGTGGTCAGGTAACGTGGTCTGTGTGTATGGTCAGGAGGGCAGTCAGAGAGTGTGGTCAGGGAACATGGTCTGTGCGTGTGGTCAGGGAATGCGGTCTGTGCGTGTGGTCAGGGAATGCGGTCTTTGCGTGTGGTCAGGGAATGCGGTGTGTGCGTGTGGTCAGGGAATGCGGTCTATGCATGTGGTCTGGGAGTGGGGTCTGTGCATGTGGTCAGGGAATATTGTCTGTGCGTGTGGTCAGGGTGTCCGATTTGCCTTAGGATCCGATTTTTGGATTCCAAGATTACGTCACATCCGCTAAAAACTCGGGAAAACTGAGTCAGCGTTCCATTTACCACAGAAGTAGCAATACCATGGACCCGTATGAAAAAGCAAGATTTTTTGCTTAGCCAGACTTGTCGGATTTAAGGCACCTAAGTTTAAATGGTCTTTAGCTTTGTTCAGTTACAATTAGCCCAAACTACCTTAAATCCAGCATATAATCCAACTAATCATGAAATCCAATTCTAGCCAGGTTAATTGTTAGCCATTCTTAGCAGTATCACATTACGTGCTGTGCTTTACGTATAAAACTCTGTAGCAACACATCCACAGATAAGTTGGACGGTATAGTGTGGCCAACCGATTTAATGAGCCACAAATGAGAAGTGTGCTTAAGGATAAAACTAAAACTTTCCCTTCTGTTGATAAAAGGTGCAGCCATCTTGGATTCTGAACTCGGGATCCTCTGTGCTGTCCGAGATATTTCTTGGATCTCCAAGAAACAGGAGCACGCATGTCGTCACTTCGGACTTCAAAACTCGGAATCCGACTCAGAATCCGAGTTCCGAGGGCAAATGGAACGCACCATAGGCATGTGGTCTGGGAGTGCGGTCTATGCGTGTGGTTTGGGAGTGCGGTCTATGTGTGTGGTCAGGGAATGCAGTTTGTCCATGTGGTCTATACATGTGGTCAGGGAGTGCAGTCTATGCATGTGGTTAGGGAGTGCGGTGTGTGCGTGTGGTCAGGGAGTGCGGTGTGTGCGTGTGTTCAGGGAGTGTGGGCTGTGTGTATGGTCAGGGAGTCCAGTCTGTGTGTGTGGTCAGGGACTGTGGCCTCAAACTAAGATAAAAAAAATCAGTAATAAAATTTGGTAAACTGACTCATTACCTGACTTCACCTGACCTAGAACGTCCAAATCAGCCCCATCTTACAGACAGTAATGAAAAATAATAAAAGGAACAATGAGAAAGCCATGCCGGATTTGGGAAAGCAGACCGATCGTGTCCAGTGCAGTGGTCTATGCAGCTGCTGTTTCTACTGCCTGCAGTACACAGCAGCTGATAAGCCCAGGCAAGTGATCTGCCCCTTATCATGGATACTGCTACGTCACAAAGCCTTTTCCGGAAAGAAGAGGTGGTTTAGTGTCTATGGTAAAAACCCTGAGAGATGTATGACGTGGTTTTTTGGAGGGTGGATGACTTCCAGTCCATATCAATAGAGCTGAGATGAATCGTTATCACATTAATGTGTTTGAAAAGTAAATATGACACTGGTGAGAATAAAGCATTTTTTAAAGAATAATGACCACACTAATTACAGCAATTACCATGTTACCACATGGTTGATAGCGTCTATATTTGTGTTTTCACGCCATGATAATTATATACTCGTGTCTGAACCTCCCAATCTCGGGGGAATGTATTCAGTGGCAACAAAAGGAAAAGACGGGACACGTAGCATGGCGATATGTAGCGGTGAGACAATGCGGTAAGCGGTGATGTACCTGTGAGACACATACCTGCTAAAACCACACTTTATAGATAAGGACTTGTGAAGTAATGTCTATTCCAGACAAAACACCCAGACAGTTGCAAACCCCAACCCTACCAACAGAGGGCGCTGTGACTCTCATTGGTGTATAATATATACTTACCCTATCCTCTTCTCACCCTGTCTTCTCCACACACCCCCTCTGATGGATAACGGGGGGGCGAGGACCTCTGGCAAGATGTTGAGTGTTGCTAGGGGAAACACTGACCCTCGGACAATGACGAACCCAGAAAGACTCCGGCCTGGAGAATCAATGGAGGCATTGATGTGCAGGGAAAATGAGCAAGAGGGAGTTCGAGTGACAGACACATTTATGACTGCATGTCAGACGGAAGGTACGAGCGCTCGCTGGTCACAGGCCTCACTGCGGGGCGGTGGGCTGATCACACACTCGCTCTGCTGGCTATGGTTGGCCGACACCATCTCCCCATGGATTTGCTCGTCCTCCCGGCTGTCCTGCCTTTATCCCCCTCCTCATCCTGTTGCCCTCATTGCTTTCTGTACCGTTACCCAAACTAAATAAAATTTCCCCCATTCCGCATGGTCCACGCCCAGTGTGCCCCCTCGAGACAGTTGCTAACCCCTGGCTACAGGCCTGTAATGACAGCTCAGTCTTTGTTTGGTACCCCTGCTTTGTGCCCTGTGTACCCTGCTTTATGCCTTATGTACCCTGTTTTGTGCCCTGTGTACCCTGCTTTATGCCTTATGTACCCTGTTTTGTGCCCTGTGTACCCTTGCCTTGTGCCCTGTGTACCCATGCTTTGTGCCCTGTTATCACTGCCTTGTGCCCTGTGTACCCCTGCCTTGTGCCCTGTGTATTGCTTTCTTGTACCCTCTATATTCTGCCATAGCCATAGACTCATCAAAGCCATGTGCCAGAGAAGCAGTCATGGAAGATGGATGGGAAAAAGTATGGAACATGTTGGACCATATGAAAGCGGCTCTGCTCTGCATTTTAGCTCGATAATCATCTACTATTCATCCTCATCTCTGCTTTATTAATGCAGTTATATGTCCTGGCCCAGACATCATTTGGGATAATAGTTTCTGCAAAATGTAAAAGTGAAAGAGACACAAACGGGGTGGAGTTTTGGACCTTTGGGATTCTCGAGTGCAGCTGAGTACAGTGTGCAAAGCCATCCTGCTGCACCATGGGTGTGATGGTGCAGATGATGCAGCAGGACCTGATGGGGGTGGCTAAAGTTTGGAGGGGGGAGGAGAGGAAGGATATGGGGCCTGCGAAGCGGAGGCGTCAAGAGGAAGCCACCCGTACCTGAATCATGGCGGAAGACGGAACTGCCAGAAACTGAAGTGAAATGAGACAGGAAGACACCTGGAACCGGAGAGCAAACAGCAATATCAGGATGTAGAAGAGGGAACTCGATACACAGTGTGGGGGTGGGAGGCTGAATTAACGAGTTTGTGAGCTAGAAGGAGACAGAGCGGCAGAACAAGGTCAGCATTGGGCTAAGTCTTACTTCACCCTGCCAATGTAATGTTAATGGGAGCCACAACTCCCTGATGTGGCGGCTGGGGGGATGTGGGGAATGTGGGGATGTGGCAGCTGGGGGATGTGGTAGCTGGGGGGATGTGGGGGATGTGTCTGAGATGGTGAAGATCAGCACTGGGGCCCCTCGGCTAGGGATCTAAACGTACCTGTAGATGTTCTCCAATTGTAGTTCATGTCCACAGTATAGGGGCTAGTGGAGGATCTGGTCTTGTAGTGCAGGGAGAACCACTTGCATCTCCACATCAAGCAAAGGGTCGGCGTTAGGAGCCCCTGAGAGGACTCACCTTCTAGAGGGAGGAAATTGAGGTTCCTTGGGATCTACCTGAACACCAAACTGAATAGGGCTGGTCTTTTGCTGTGTTCAGCAACCTGCTGGAGATGTTTTATCAGTCCATAGTGGCCAGTGGCCTATGCTGTGGTCTGCTGGGGATGCCAGATGCCTGAAGAAACTCATCAGGGAAGCCAGCTCCATCACAGGGCTGACCCTGGGCCCTTTGGAAGCCACTGCAAAGAAGAGAATCATGGAAAAACTGGAGAACATCCAGAAGAATTCTGTCCACCCCCTCCATGAGGTGCCGTCTTGAAGCTCCACCCGGCATACTTCAGGCAGACCCCCCTGTCAGAAGTTTTAGCTCATGGTGAGTTTTGCACCAGTTTCTGAGTTTCTGTTGTTGCTACCGCTAATAAAAGTCCTTTCTGTCCGAAGGCTCTGTCCTGCTTCCTTCGACTTCCAGCAGGGTGGAGGGGAGCTCCTCTTACAACTGAGCCGGTCCTGGATGTGTACATGTCTCTGTGTTTTTAATTACCTCCATTCTCTGCCGCCCAGCCCACATCACACGAGGCTAAGCCCCAAGGAGAGACGAGTCTATCGCACTCTGCACTTTCCAGTACAAGCCTCCTTGTGTTTGACTTCCAAGAGCTCAGCCATGAGCTCAGATAATGTAACATGAAGGCCGTGTCACAGTGTCAGCGGGGCTGTCATTAGCGTGCGGGGATAAGGATTAGGGCTTGGAGATAATCATACGGGACTTATTAGCAACCCTCTGACTCATTCAGCCATGACACGGCCTTCCACTGAGGCTTAAAGGCAGCGACAGACAGGCCCTTTAGCCATTAGCCACTGGGAGGCCTGGGCTGCACCGACCCCATCAGACAGACAGACAGGCCCTTTAGCCATTAGCCACTGGGAGGCCTGGGTAGCACCGACCCAGTCAGACAGACAGGCAGAGAGGCCCATTAGCCATTAGCCACTGGGAGGTCTTGGCAGCACCGATCCCGTCAGACAGACAGGCCCATTAGCCATCCATTCATCTCTGTGGGCAAAACCCTAATCCCAACATGACAACCCTAACCCCTATCCAGCCCTAACCTTAACCATAAGTAACCAAACAAAAAGTCCTTTGCCATTTTTAGTTTGTTGATTGCAGTCACAGATTTTTATAAAATTGAGTTTCCCCTTCTGGGGACCGAAAAAATGTCCCCACAAGGTAAAAAGTATTGGGTAAAATTATCCCCACAATGTAATATGTACAACCACACACACACACACACACACACACACACACACACACACTTGACTCTTCAATGAGGCCAAAGAACATGATCCAAATCTGAAGGCAGTGTGCCAATTTCTAAAGGGGGGTCGACTTATTAAACCACCAGCGCCGCTCACCCCCCACCAGTGAGCACAACGCCCCATCTGAGACCAAGGTGTAGCTTGCTTGGGGCACCGTCTGTGGGGGTCTGGAGCCATAGACAAAGGGGCCCTGCTTTCATGGCTGGGGGTCGATCTGTACATATACAGTCCCTGTTTTCTGGAACAGCACCTTTCCCGCAAAACTCCGGGTTACTGTGAATAATGTGCACAGGTAGTGACACAGAATCCAGCTGAATCTCCTACATCTTCATGTGAAGTTAGATGCTGATCTGTTTTTTTAAAAAAACCTTATTTGTGATGGAAATTTAGGTGCATGCTTTGCACTGTAATTTTTCTGGGCTTGGGAGGCTGTAAGCTTGGCCCCCATCTGTGGCCCCCGGCAGTACTTGCGGTGAGAGGCATGGGATTTCCCTTTCTTTGCCCCTCCCTTCCCCCCCCCCCGTGTGTTTGCCGCTGAACAGGCACATAGCCAAAGCATTTTAATACACCCATTCTTTTAGAGGGTCAGACAAATTAATTCCTACCGGTGGGAATCGCCTGTTTGTGTTGTAGCTGGAGTGGATCTGGGGCAAAGAAATTCAAAAAAAGTGTTCTGACCCAGACACTGGCATCCAGGGTGTTTCATGCCCTGTGTCTCATGCATGAAGGCAGCTTCATGCTCACTGCCACCCTGCACTGGGAAGGTGGATGGGTGGAATGTTTGTGCATGGAGTGTGTATTTGTGGTGAGCCTGGTACTAATCCTGCCCTGAAATTGGGCAGTTTGCTGGGGGGGGGATACCGGTAGAGAAGCTTGCCTAGGGGGCGCCACATAGCCCCAGGATCTGAAGTGGCGTTTCAATACTATCAGTTTGAATATAACCCCATACAGGCTGACCTTTCAGCACTGTACTGCCTGCCGACGGCACAGTGCGTCAAAAACAGCAGTGGGGGCGTTTTCCCATGGATGCCCACGGCACTTGGGGACACGGCCAGCATGGAAGGGAGCAGAGAGGTAAACAGGAGCGGCACCAGACCCAGCATTTCCGCAGCAGCCCGGAAGCGTCTTCAGTCACACCTGCGTCCTTGTCTCCGTCACCGTCTCTCTCTCGTCGGTTTGGGCGTTCCTTGGCTTGTCTCCTCGCTACGTGCCTCTCATGACAAACCCAGCCCATTTACGCTCCCTCTCTCTCCTCTATCTCCCTCACCCTCCCTCTCTTGCTGTGTTTTGAGGTGATTAGCCGGTGCATTACCTGGCAGGGGAACAATCGCATGCAGCAACTCGTAATATGCAAAAGTGTTCCGGACTGGAAGACCTCCTGTTGCAGTTCCTACTGCCATTTGTACCAGTTTATATTTAATACACATTTTCCATTACTGGTTTCTGTTTATCGTTTTTTTTCTGTATATTACCTGCTAATTGTGCCAGTCTTGTGCTTTTATATTTAAATATGAATATATCTTATCTACAGTTTCATTAGTTTTACACTCTTTCATAGCTGATTGTGCTCCAGATTAGGCTTGAAGCATGTGGGGAGAGCAGCAGGTGCTGCCTGCTATGTGAAGGTAAAGCCTTTTATATCACAAAATAAACATTATGCTTCCTTTGCCCCTGTGACCATATTTACTTTTTATTTTGTCATCTGGGTATTACATGGTGATATGACTTTAATCGCATTATAACTAATCCCAGCGGCAAACTTGGTATTATATTAATTGCCGGGTAGTTATTTTGATCCAAATGGTTTACAGTTTTATATATGTATATATTCGGCTGTATTGTTTAACTGAAGGTTTTGGGGTTGCGTCCCTCTGCAAATGGCAGAATAGCCATAACCATATGGTTATGGGTTCACATCCTTGACCATTTTAATGCCCTGGTAACTCCATTAACAATAAATGCCTGATGTTCCTGCTGCACTTCTCCATACAGCCGTCTCTCTCTCTCTCTCTCTCTCTCTCTCTCCCCACATCGAGGCACATTCCCGGAATACCACTTTCTCTCAGTCACTCGTTCCCCTTTACCTCATTAACTATCATCCTTAGTGTGTTGACAAGGCTGTGCTGAAACACGAATGGGGAGCGTCTGCCCCCCCCCAACCCCTCACCTCACTGGCCCCCACGGTGCACGCACCGGCTCCACTCAACGCGTGTTCATTCACCCGGTAATCATTAACGATGTGCAGCACCCATTATCACTCATTAGCCGCTCAAAGGCTGCTCAGGATATCGACACCAAGCCGTGTCAATGCCCAGAGCGCAGCCCGTTTCCCGCTCTCTGCTCTTCATTGGCTTGATCTCTGCAGTAATTATCTAATTATGCAACAAACGGGCCAATAAAATCTGTTACACACTTCATGGATACGCCATTTGCATGCATTGTATTGTGTTGAAGGACACAGACCTGATTACCCAGAAGGTTGCAAGTTCGTGTCCCACTGTTGTGCACGATAAAAGATATGAACCAAACAGGCACTTAGTGGTACAGCTTATATGCAAAAGTCGTGGGCAGTCAAAGAAAATGTTTAAATCTGTTTATCTGGGTAGTTAATGTATATTTGCTCAGAACAAAAAAAAAAACAATAGAAATCATGCAAATTAAGAATAATACAATAAAAACTAGTAAGCATTTCTTCTGTTCTCCAAAAAGTTACAGATATCTTGCTGGATGGCTAGATGAACATCACTTCAGTTCCCAAACCTCTCCTCAGGGGCACCTCAGTCATTCCATGTGTTCGTTAAATTTCACCACCAGTTCAACTAATTAATTAATTTCATTTGTTTTTAAAAAGTCAATGGGGTATTGATTAGTTAAACAATTTTGCTTGTGTTCAAGTCAATAAAACACGTTAGGAGATGCTAAAATGGTTAAGCTAAAACACTTATTTGATATCATAGTTTTACACCATCATGAAGATCATTTAAACATTGTTTTACTTGGCTTTTGCAGTACACTTTAGCAGAGTACTGTATCTATTGTCTGAGCACTCATATATATACTCATTCCTAATCCTGTCCATCCTTGAGTCTCCCACACAAATCTTAACATCTTTAACTCTGCCACCTTCAGCTCTGTCTCCTATCTTTTCGTCAGTGCCACTGTCTCCAACCCATATAACATTGCTGGTCTCACTACTGTCATGTAAAGCTTCCCTTTCACTCTTGCTGATACCTGTCTATTCTTGGGTAAATATTTCTTATTTGCTTTATATATCCTGGGCGATTGTCAGCTGATATATACATTTAGTACTGATCTATGATGCGCTGTGTATGACCAAACCCTAGCAAATGTTCCTCCTTAATTACTATTTATAACGTAGAGAGGCAGCGGTGTGGAAATGTGTTTATATTTATGTT
>JAODJU010000095.1:5996503-6014526 GCA_026776725.1 Gnathonemus echidnorhynchus
CGCCCCCCCCCCCCCCCCCCCCCACCCCCGTTCAGAGCCATATAAAGTCATGGCAGCCTGCATCCGCAACAAACTCAAGGAAAAGCTCAGCCGCAACTCTTCCTGTTTTTCTATAAAACATTTATTCCCCCATGACCCTCCGTTGCCGCCTTCAAAGTAAGACACCCGCCCACGCGGAAGATGGAAAGCGAACCCTCCTTGGATCAAGGTGCTCCATCCAAAGGAAGTTTGAGTTTGAGACGCTCCCTGGAAAAGATCTTGGTACACGAGCATGGCTCCAGGCATGGAGACCTTCTAGTGTGTTGATTCTCCTCTAGTCACGACCTGCCCATCTCAGCATCCAGGCTGCTGTTTTTCCTTCTTCCTTTCCTCCTCTCCTTCCTCTAACTCCTTCAGGTTGCCCCCTGGGCATTTGTCCACCATTGAGCTCATCACGTATTACAGTCCAGTGTGTCTACAGCTGGCCCTCTGCACATATTGTCCTCATACACATTTAGCAGAATGTCTTCATTTCCTGTGCTACTGCCTGAGGAACACAAACAATGCACCTTCTTGTCGTGCTTCCCCTCTCCCGCTCTGCGCGCCCGTGTGACAGTCGTGATCGGAATGGTCGGGAGACCCTGGCAAAATGATTCACGGTGAGCTTTGTTTCATGCAAACAATGTAGGACGACCCATTCCGGTCCGTGATTCATGCCCCCTCAAGTTGGTCCTGTTAATTGGCATGGTCTTTGCACCAGTACAGAGATTGGTTCCATACTCGTCACTGTTCACATCCATGTCTACACTTCACTTTTACTCAACACTCTTGTGAAAATCAAGCCTTGCTTACCTGTCGTCTCTGAACCAAACCTCAACTTCAACAGGAAGTTTTGGTTTCTTACCCCAGCAAGGGTCGGGATGATATTGTAAGTTTTGTATGACACGATGACACTGGCTCGAGATTCTGGCCCATCCTACTTGACTCCACGACACGTTTGTGACTCTCCTAGTTGTACAGGTGACTACTTTTTGCCAGCATAGTCATAGATACATACAGTGCTCACAGAAAATCATGAGATGCTGACTTAATTCAGTAAAAATATTGCAAATATGTTGGTCTTATAACCAAATCATCATTTTATTCTTTTGTTTACAAAGAATATATATCACATTAGAAATAATCATTAGTAAAACATTTCAAGTACTAATAAATTGAAACTCAAGTTATAGTTCTAGAAAAGCTATTCTGAGTTAAAAAGTAAATTGACAAGCATTCTCATTGGGTGCTTTTCAATCAGTAACACCATTGTAATAGCATAAAACACCAAACATTTGTGTTTAGTATCCCTTTGGTAGCCAGTAACTACAATTGCAATTAATAGCAAAATGCCATGAACAAACCTGAATGAGTCAGTCAGTCAGAAAATGTCTGTGTGGAAGATATGTGTGGATATGTTAAGAGTTTTGCTTCTCAATGGACTTTTGTTATGAAACCAATGAATTTGCAACATTGTTACAGAATTAAGCAAGTGTCCCAAGTCCCTCTGGAGCTCTGTAATTCAGAGACCTTAAGTGACATGAATATTTTAAGGGAGTTGGAGAGAATTTGATATTGAGGGGGGACAAAACTTAATAATTTAAATTTAAGGGTCTATTTTTTGGGGGAGGGGTGGGGGAGTGTGCTTGATGAAGCCAGATTAAATATTGGGAGGGGGTACACATCCCCCCCCATCCTCCCTGGTTCCTACACCCTTGGAAGCTTTTATAGTTTAGTAAGGATAGCTTGATTCTTTCCCTAGAAAATAAAACTTTAATTAGCAATACAACATGTAACCCAAAGCACTGTCTGCCCAGCAGAAGTCAGATCAGAGTCTCTGATACGGCTCTTTCAGTCGAGGGTTTACCTAATGGCTGTTCTTTTTATAGAAGCCCGTAGCTCTGGGTGTGGAGGGGGCCTCACTGCTATTTTTAATGAAATTTTACCGAGCAACCTGAAAGGTCGATTTGGATTACGGTAAGGCCCCGCTCTCTGCCTCCAAACATGTACTTTAAAAGTGGATGTCTGTGTTTTCATTTCTGTCAGTAAGAATCGGGTCATTTCTGAGGGAAGCACACACGTTATGTCCGACTATTTTTATATTTTTTTTCTCGACCCCTCCTTGATTCTGGAGGGCACTGCTACCATGTCACTGGAACTGCACAAATAGCACACTGAACTCCTCTCTGACTGGCCGATGTCCAAAATGAGATCTCTCGAGCAAATCCGTATCATTATAGTCATTATTCAATTACTGCCGTTTTTGAATTATCCAGGAAAACTGTATGACAGTGATGTTTCTGTGAATTTCATGACATCATAGCCTATTAATAATATAAGAAATCCGAGTTCTGATGCTGAGTAATAAATCAATGATCTCACAGTACATCCTGTCCATGATGCCCCCTGCCTAGTGCCCTATATTTCCTGGAATGGGCACCAAGCTCACCACAACCCGGTGCTGGATAAGCCATTACGGATGATAGATGGTTAAATGTCATGGTTAAATGTCAGATTCTATATTATAAAAATCTCCGGTCAAAATGTAAAGTAGTCAGAATAGATTTAATGCAGTTGCTGTTTCCAGTATCTCCTTAAACGACACTGCCGCGCAGACCGTCATGCATTCTAGAGAATTCCTCCGCTATGTCTGCCTCACATACTAAGCTTACAGGCATCAGTAAAAGTGACCCCAAGATCTTCCTTAGGACCAGATTGAATGCTACAAACAGTTGTTAGTTTGTTGGCTAAATGAGGAGGTAAGAAGGTGATAGATTTTACAGTGTTACACAGATGAGAGAAAATGTGCTTTTAAATGACAATAACATATTAGCAGTGAATTAATTCAAAGTTACTCATTGTACAAAAGGCCAACGTCTCTATTTATAATTTAATCTCAAAAATAGAGCAGGTGCCACATTCTGTATCTCAATGGACCAGGCACCTCTGATTACAAACAAGATTATTATAACATCCTAATATTAATAAGAACAGATTGATGTAGTTCTCCAATAATGAAATAATATAATGTCATTTACCCCGTTGGTTAATCTGTAATCTTTGGGTTATCTTTGTATCAACGTGCCCAGCAACTTTCACCCAGTTAGTGAATATAAACTGGAAATTTTTGTTTCCAGAAATATAATATGTCCACTAGTTCCCATTTTCATGGAACTCCTTTGAAGTCTCGCAATGCGGTTTGCAGCCATCCTATATATAAACTTGTGATTAGCAGGGGCTGAGGGGTCTGCTGCAGCCTGATCTGGGTGCAGGGCTTGCTTTTAATATTTTTCCATAGGTGAGCTGTAGTATAAATAAATGATACCTTTTTTTGGCACCAAGCTGGTGTGCAAACACTCCAGCAGCCGTGCAATGACTTTGTTTACATGCCTGCAGTGTAAACCTCCATCACTTTGACTTGATCACTGTAATGCTGGAAGAAATGGACGACTTCTACCTGAAGGAAAATAATGTGGCCAACATTTGGTTACATTTCTGCTCGCATGGATCCAAAATGTGATTCTGGGAGGTTGGAAATGGAGCAAAACAAAGGGGATTTTCTTCCTCTTCAAGACATGCAAGAAGAAATATGCATGCTCACGTAAGTTTGTTTCAGCTGAAATGCCTTCAGCCTGAATTATGGCCTTTTTTTCTCTGTTCTGTTGATGTTTTCTTGTTTATATTTATTTATTTATTTGATCTCCATTCAAGTTTAGGACAGAATTTAAAGTTCCTCCTTGCATTGACCATGAGAATGAAAGTTTCATCCCTGCTTATCTAACTGCAATGATTGGTAGACAAGCTGGAGTACACCCCACCCCCAGCACCCCCCAGCACCCGCCCCATTGCTGGAAGAAGGTTTCTGTAATTGCTTGTATAAATGAAATGATGGCTGAAAGTCAAGTCTTTAGTAATGAGACCCTTAAAGTATGGAACAGCATGTCAGCTAATGTAGGACCTGCTGTGTGCACCAGAAGGCCGCAGACCAGATCTCTTACTTTGGTCTTATCAGGTTAAGGCTATTGTTTTGCCCCCATTGCTGTGAATCTGTCATTTTTTTGGTTCTTTCCTAATCTTGAAAGCTTACCATACCAAATCAGGGCTGCTGGGAAGTGAGTCAACAGGCTACTTTGAGGATGTTTTGTTTTTAAGTGTATCCAAACATCTTCTGTAACCATTTGTCCTATTCGGGGTCACAGGGGGTCTGGAGCCTACAGTTGCAAGGCAGGGAACAACCCTGGATGGGGCGCCAACCCATCGCAGGGCATCAACCCATCGCAGGGCACACTCACACAGCATCTGCTCACACAAGCACACCTATGGGCAGTTTAGTAACTCCAATTAACCTCAGTGTGTTTTTGAACTGTGGAAGGGGGGGGAGCACAGGAGAAAACACAGAGAGAACATGCATATTCCACATACAGAACCCAGGAAGAGACTCAAACCCAAGTACTAGAGGTATGAGGCAATAGTACTAACCACTGCACTCCCCCCCCCCCCTTTTAAAAGTACATACTTTAGGAATTTTTATTTTCTCTCCCTTTAGACTGGAATGCCACCCAGAATGCCCCCCTGCCTTGTTCTTAGTGCTTCCTGGAACAGATTTCAGGCTCACTGTGGTCATATAAGATGGATGGATGTTGTCTAGTCTTTTTTAACAAGCGCCTTTAAAAATGCATATTAAAAATGTATTAACTTTAATTGCCTTTGTGTCTGTCAGTGATGTTGTTGCTTTTTTAATTGGCTCAATTCTGCTTGTAATGTTGTTCAGGCACTCATGTGCGGAATCATTTGAGGCACCCATCTTGGGAATAATTGAATTATTCAGCTGGAATAAATCAGTTCTCTTGTCAGTCACTTCATTACTCAACCAAAAGGTGACAAGAAAATGACCAATCAGTGAGAGGCATTGTGTGTGAATCCCGCCCACAGTGGCTTTTGAAAACTCATTTCGCCCTACATTATTTGCTGTTTGACCGGTTGTGCACTTGGCACTAATGAAGCTAGTCATCAAAGTCTGCTAGCCTAGCTTTCTTCCCATTGAAATTGTAGGACAGGATCGCAGCTTCCTTAGCAAGGGAGGGACCTGTTAGAGCAGAGATGGGGGGGGTCAGGACGGCCTCAACCACATGTGACTATCAGGTGAGCTGCATCTCCCAGATCTGGTGGCTTTCCTGCAGATCCGGCAGGAACCTGTAAACACTCATGCCCTCTCCACATTATTTTAAATATGGTTGTGCCTTTCCTGCTAAGTAATTCCTGGAAGTTTATTTGAGGTTGGAGACTGTGTGAGGACATATAAGTAGGGACAACAGATACCAGTCATCTCCAAAGGTTACAGGAGGCTGGATGAACTGGCTGGATGATTGTATACAAGCTGTGGGACAGAGGATAAGTGGATTGTCACCCCTTTCCCACCTGCGCCATGCCAGCCTGTGACAGAATGACTGACTGACTGAAGTTCCACATAACAGCTCCAAGACAAAGCAGGGAAAAAAAACTACAAAACAAAAGGACTGAGAACAGGAGAGGGGACAGACCTTCCAACATGTAGTAACATAGCACAATGACTGGCTGGGGAAATTAACAAAGGCAAGCGCTTAAATACACAGGTAATGAGGATTAACAAAGGGAAGCTGTGAATCATCAAAAACCTCAACCATTAAGGCCATGGAATATCAAGACAGGGGGAAGAAAAAATGTGCAGGAATGAAAGAACCTAAGAAACACTTAGGGGTAACACCAGGAAGACGAGGAACATGCAAAACCAAAATCAAACAGGACAGAAACAGGGAAGCAAAGAACCAATAACAAACACTAGGGAACAGAAAAACCAATAAATGCAAACCACAGGTGAGACTGGACTAGAACCCATGACAGGAGGGTTACAGCCTCTGTTCCAGACACTCAACCCACAGAGGCATGGCACAGTCCAAGGAAAATACACAAGGGTGTAGTGGAAAGATAGAGGAGGGAACAGGATAGCCAGCGACACCTGCTGGCCGAACGTGGGAAGAGACTATCTATCTATCTATCTATCTATCTATCTATCTGTTAATTAATTGACAGGAAGCTTTCAAGTAAACATCTCATTGCAACAAGTACATCTGACCATCAACTTAAACTTGAAATTCCTAACGGAGTGACGTTTCGTTCTCCAGGTTTTTGTTTACTGTCTTGCCATGGCTCAGGGTGTGCATTTCCGCACTGCATGTTGTCTTGCTGCCCGCACCCAAAATAAATCACCTTAATCGACTCGACCCCTGCCTCTCTAGCCCACTTTTGCGGGCTCCGCCATTCGCTGACCGGTGACAGCACAAAATGTGAAGCATTACTTGCACTGGAAAAAGAATAAACTTAGCGACAGTCAAAGACATGGTGAATATTGGTGATTTATAAACAATCTAGTGCTGAACTCAAAAATACTCTGGTCCACCACGCAGATACACACAAGTTCAGAGAAAAAGCTGAGGGTTGTAATACAGGACTTCAGCAAGAGATAGTGCTGAAACTTTTTTATCCCACGTCTCAAAAGCTGCATTAAATTAAGATGCTTTTTGAAGACCCATGCGGGATTTAAGGCGATTTACTCAGAAAAAAATGACTCATCTGTCATTCATTCAACATTCTAGGAAATCATAAGTGGAAACATCCAGAAATAACAGGCATGTAATATCAAGAATACATGTTTGCTTCATCAAGTGTCACCAAACGTAGACTAAAAACAGGTAGTTGATCATATACAGAATATATATTTTTTTTCTTCGGAAAGCGTGAAAATATTTATAGGCATATTAAGCATATTGGTTTGGTGGTTAACCAGCAGGTTAAATACTTTCCCCTTTAAGTAGCTACACGTTTCCTACAAGGAGAATGTCCCCTTGTTCCTTATATGGAAAAAGACTGGCCTTAAAGGGGCGGGGGAGGTGGGGACTGCCTTTACTCGAAGAGGCTGCTTCAAATGGAAAGCTGTTCAGCGATCAGTCCGAGCTGGTCACCGCAGTCGAAAGGGAGCGAAGTGTCCGGAGGATTTGTACCTGACAAACTCAACAGACACCGGCTTTTGGTGAAGAGGCGATTTGCAGTGCAGTGCGCATCGGTCAGATAGTGCATGCTTACACACAAACCTCCGCGATAGGCGCTTAATTATACAAAGGCGGGTGTTATTCATTTCAAGGTTAATCTTTTATTTAATAGGAGAAGAAAGTGGGAACACTGAAGCTGGACCTTTTGTCGAGTTCGACGTTGATGGAATGCATTGAATGTGATGAAAAATCATACTATTAACAAGAAGTTTTCTCGTTAGTGACGAGGTGGAGAAGCTCCTTTAGATACGTGGTGTTTACAAAGAACGAAAACCAGAGTCGCTTTTTAATAATACTCATTGAATTGAGCCTTATTCTTGCCCGGAAAAGTTTCCGTTTTGTCCTCTTGGAAGATCTTGGGAACTATTCATCTGCCACCGACAACTCGACTGGTCTGGACTGTCGGACTTCAGATGCTTCTCACAGCGGACCCGGTTTCTCTGGAGCTCTTCGGACAGGCGTGGTGGAGTTAAAGTAGAATTCAATAAGGGCATTGTCCGAAGGGAAAGGCGATCGAGACCCACAGAGAGCCGCTGTCCCTGCGCCGAGGTGCTGAGGAGCGGCTTTCGTGTCTTTTCCTTAAATGCACAGGCAATTGCGGAGACTGGTGCTTCGGCATGATGGGCTTTACGGTGTTTGTGCTCGCTACGCTCGCGTGCCTGCGCTTTGGAAGTGGCCAGGTAAGATCGCACGCTTGTGGACGCGCCCACCACTTTTATACACACAAGTTTAAAGTTTTGTTGACATTCGTCGATCCACGTATTGACTAATTTCTACTGTTTTACCTATGCATTAATGGGATTAGTCGGCCAATATGTCTTCCATGTGAATTATAGAAATTAATCGAGACACACATTTCTTTAGTAGGCTTAAATGTTCATTTCTCTTTTTTGCTCTAGTGATAATTGACGATGGTTGATATAATAGACAGCATATTTATTTCCTTTGGGTATTATGAGTTTGTCATAACATTTCTCACTAAAGAAATACTGTTAGCCTTAGTGTGCAATATATTATTATTACGGGGGACAAAATCGCCGACATATCTTATATCCGTCTTTCTTTTCTTTTTATCCATCCCTTTGTGAGACAGTCAGCCGTGTTTGTTTAACATCGTTTAAATTTACTTAGGATCAGCAGTCAGTGTTGTCTTGAGACACCAAAATAAACAGAGCCCTCGCTGGTTTCGTTCAAGTGTTACGCTCTTGTGGGCATTGCATTGCTCTGTGTGCAGAAGTCAGGACGGGTTCAGCTCTATATACAGGGAGAACAGAATCGGCGACCAGTGGCTCCTTTCTGTTCCCGAGTAAAGGTCCTGGACTTCAATCCAACTGGACCACCGCCTGAGTTAATGTGGTCGAGGGGACCTTTATTTCCAGATAGTGATATTTTTTTCTGATGACCTGTAATAGGTTGATGTGTTCATAAACTTTATGTGTTCTGTAAAATTGTCATCTATATATTGTTTTTCTAGGATTTGTGTTTCAAATTACGGTTCGTCCAGGATTTCTCCTGTGAAACTGCGCTCGTAAAAATGCATATGAAAAAACGAAGTGTCTGAAAAACGTTGTTGAGAGAACGTAGAAATGTCAGACAATGAATTTCTCAGTCATTGAATGACCGGTTAGGCAGTCACCAACGTCTTAGAAAAAGTAGCCTATTTGTTCAAAGTAAATTTCCAAAGACGTGAACGGAGGTTTTCTTTTCCCTCCTCAGATCTCTGCTCTTCGCCACCGGTGTATACATTATTGCTTTTATCCCAACTTTCTAGTCGTTGTATGGGTTGGAGTAATGAAAAACATAGATGTATACAGAATTTGAAAGTGACCGTCATTGTTGCTTACCTGTCTATCCATCGCCAGTATGCGGCGTGTGGAATCCAGGCTTGTAGTGTAAGGTCTATTCATGTTTTGCTTATCCGAATCCGTAAAAAACTCGGATGTAAAAAACAATTGGGCACATCTACGCTGTACGTGGGTGTGAATATGCCGTGCATACTTTTGAGATTGTGTGTGCCCCCGTGCAAGACTGTGTGCTTTGGGTGTGTGGGTATATACGTGTATAAGTGTGTGCGCGCGCGTGTGTTTGTGCGTGTATGTGCGTGCGATCATATGTATTAGTTTGGGAGTATGCATGTGTATGCGAGTGCAAGCATGTGTATATGCGTATATGTTGGCAGCAAGCCCGTCCTGTTATTATGTGTCATTACGCTTCACCTTCCCCATCCACTGTGTATCTGACATTCCTCAGTGCTCCGGGATCCCACCAGAACGCTGCCCGCGGGTTTTGCACTCCCAGGTAGAGGGAGTGACCGTCTTATCAGCTGACTCAGCGACGCCATAACTCACCTCGTGTCTCGACGTATCGTTCATCCCGAACCTACTGAAAAACAAACAAATAAATAAATAGACTTTACACATAAGAGAACGATGTGGTAAAAATAAATGGAACGGGAAATTTGGTTCTGGATGCAAATTAAGAATAAACTGAATGATAGCCTAAATGAGGTCTTGAATAGAACATTAAGTAACTTTTTGATTTAATTTTTTTTGTAGTTTTACAAATATGTCTACGTTCAGTTTCACATTTCCATTTTGTTGATTTGGCAATAATACTCTAGGTCCTCGACAGCAAAAATATACCGCATAGATAGATAGATAGACAGATAGCAGGCACGTACCGGGGAGGGCTTAGGGTGCCTGAATACCTGCAGCTTTCCAGAATGTTTGAAAATGCACCCCCCCCCCCCCCTTGAGGTGCTAAATACTCCTTTTCAAGATCACGATCACGCTAAATTTACGGAGGGGGACCACCCAATCTGCAAAATGTACCGAGCACCTGCCTCTTGGAAAGTCTCTTGACGGCTCGAATAGATAAGGGTATGCATTTTTGCATGGTAAACCCATTACCACTATACTGACCGTGGAAGCTGGGAGGGGCCACTGTGATATATATCTGGGCACGCCCCACCGGGGCTTTGTGAGGGCAGGAGGCCGGCTGGCTCACGTATGCCCGCAGTATGTAAGTTCGTGGGAACCGATCGGCGAGTGAGATGCCACCACGGCACGTGGGAACTGGGTTCTCGCGCTGTCACTCTTCCAGGAATTATGAACCACCCTAGATGCACGCTGACACTAATTAATTCACAGTAACCCTAAAATGAGTCATCGGGATCACTGAGGCACCGCTAGCTAATGGGAACTATCCAGTGCCCCTCAGTTCCTCGCTGCGTTTCCGTTCCGTGCGTGAGATCCGATTCTTAAATTAAAACGTCGTTTTTTTTCCCCGTTCAGACAAAGAACCACCTGACGTTGACTGCAACGCGAGCGAACCGTCTGAACTAACGAGAAGCGCTTCTTTTTTGTATGAGGGGGGTGATCATGAGTAATGCTGGGTATTAAAATAGCACCAGATGCAGCGCCGCTAAGAAATGGGTCTCTGTTCATGAGACTTCCTCTTTTCCTCCTTGTGTCATTTTCAGTTGTTTTGTTCATTCGTCTTGTGTCTGTTTGCGCCTGTTTTCTGTATTTTTTTTTTCTGACTCCTTGATATCATGCTGGTTTCCTGACCATCTGGAGCTCATTCTTACTTACAATGTTAATAGTGATACAAGTACAGTTTAATATAATAATAATAAGAAGAAGAACAACAACGGCACTAGCAACAATAACAGCAACAATAATAATAATTATATAATAATAATAATGATAATTGCTATTGTTCTTGTTGTTGTCGTCATTGTTATTGTCATGTTTCTCATAACATGAATCTGCCAGGTAAAGATCTGTAGCTTGTAACATTCTACACATTTATTCATTAAATGTATGGAGAATTTCAGAAGCATTTCAGGTTATGGCAGTCTGGGCACATTGAGGGAGTCACAGTGTTGCTTCACATTTTTTGCCTGGGATAATCTGCAGGCAACACCCCCCCTCCCCCCGCCCCCGCAGCCCTGTTGGAACGATGGATGGATGGAAACTATTCTGTTCAACAGCAGCCCTTCAGAACCATCGGGCCCAACTGCATCGTAAAACCTCGCCAGCTTGGTCAGCGCTGACTCTAACCTTGTCTGCCCTCTCTGTCTCTCTGGCCCTAGGGGGATCCACTGCCCTTATCCCTGGTGGAGCTGGTGACAGGCACTCCTATAGCCTCCTTCGAGGACCTGCAGAGGCTCCTAGACTCTGACTCCGTAGGTAAATCTGCATTCTGCCGCCGCTGGATGTGCCACATGGTGTCAGATTTGGGCAGCGCATGCTTGTTTGCAGCTGGCTGTCTCGTCCCGTTACGTCCTGTGCCGTCCCAGATCGGTCGTCAGCACTTACATACTGCATCGCGTCGACAGCCTCCTCTGTAGATGAGCGTTTCTGAAGGACAGACTTTTTAGCATTGTGATACAAACAGATTTTGTGGGATGGGCTGACTGGGTGAAGGACACGGAGCTGTTAACTGCAGAACACTGGTGATTGTTGAATTTCTTTTTGGGGGGGGCAACATGAACGACCTTGAGCAGTGATCGTGTGCGAAGGGAGACCCGGGGGCTGGGCCACAGCATTGTTTAGCCTCAGCTTGTGGCGAACCACACCCCTCCTGTACAACAGGCGTGGACCACATAGACACACGACCTAGCAGGGATGGGTGGGGGGGGGGTCGCTTTGGGGTGTCTGGGGACAGAGGGACAGAGAGCGTCACATATATTACCTTGCAACAGGACTTATGGGGCGGGTGAAGGTGTGCTGTATGGGAACAGGTCCAGAGATACTAACTTAGCAGAGAAGCAGCTGGAGAATCTGAGGATTCAGCCAAACTCTGGAGCTAAAGATAAATGGAGTGTGAAAGGCAGCATCCAGAGCGCATCGGCGTCACGCTCGCCGGCTAAACCGATCGCCGGCTAAACCGCTCGGCGTTTCCTTTAACCGCGGGGTGTCACCGCGTTTCATGAACCGACATAAAACCTCATTACGCCACCAGCACTGCGTCCCGCTCGGCGGCAGGTGACGTGAGGGTTGTGTGTCCCCCGAGGGGGCGTGTCTAACAAGAGTGACACGCCCCCAGCCTCATTCCCAGGTCTCTGGTTGGACCTGAACGACAAAAATACACACATACGCTTGGGGTGTACGACACAGCATGTACAACCCCCATATTTCACTTTTTCACTGACGTGGACACACACACACAAACATTCGCTATAATTACTTCTTCGTTCTTATCCACTCGCTCACACGCATTCCTCACGGCTCGGCGACCAGCCCGCCGCAGAAAATAGCACCGATTGTTTCGATAACAATTTCCTTTGTGCCGTGGACAATGTCCCAGGGTCTTGGAGTAGCGCTTACACGCCACCGCGAATAGCCACTCCGCAGCATCTGGAGCGACCGTGCCCAGAATGCCCAGCTTACCAGAATGACATTCAACCTCTCCCCCCCCCAGAGAAGGACCCAGATGGTCCATTAGTCCAGGAGCTGCTGCCCAATCACACGGCCCCGCATCGCCTTCCCAGGAGCCTTGGTGAGTACCCTCCCACTATTTGCCCATCCCTTTGACAAACTACCAACCCTAGAGTGAGTGAGAACGAAGTTAGACAACACAGCTGGTAGGTGCATTTAAAAGGCCCAGGGGCACCTGCCCAGGATGTCTTTGCCAGTTCCCGCCTGGCACACATCAAGTATCACCATTACGGTTAAATTAAATGCGTCTAAATGTGTCCTGGCAGACGCCGCCAGAGTGCTGGAAGGTTGTCCCCGTTTACCTTCACGCGGGGCAGCTATTAGGCCTAAAAGCGACCTGGCTGTAGTCTGTAAGATGCCTGCATTTTATGGTGGCGTTATTAGGCCTGAGTGGAGGGGCGGCTTTGTTACCTCATACCCCCAGGGTAGGGGGCTGGAATCCTAGCCCAGCTGTGTGTGTGTGTGTAGTCAGCAGGTTCCGCTCCTGCTGGATTTCTCCGGGGGACTCCGGTTTCCCAGTAGCGTGTCTGCATGAGTGTGCACCCGTCCTGGACTGGAATCCCATACTGGGTGCTCAGTGCCACATGCTGTCTGGACTCCCATCCCCTGCATGACCGTATACTGGATGAGAGCTTGGAAGATGGATGGAATATTTAGCGCTAAAATGCTACAGCTGCCAACGAGTGCAGCTTGATTGTGATATTATGATGTTTCACATCCATATTGGTCTGTCTGTGACTTCTGTTCGGAAGGCTGGCTGTTTATGCGCATGGCCTCTCTACCCCAGGTGACATCCAGGTGGCACAGCAGGCTGAGTGCAAGGTGCGGACAGAGGTTATGGAGGTGTCCCGTTCCATGGTGGACCGCCGTAACGCCAACTTCCTGCTGTGGCCTCCCTGCGTGGAGGTGCAGCGCTGTTCCGGCTGCTGCAACACCAAGAACCTGCAGTGTGTGGCCACCGTCAGTAGAATACGCCCCCTGCAGGTACATAAAGGCTACTGCTAGCATCCGCCCCCTGCAGGTACATAAACACCACAACCAGAATCTGCCCGGTGCAGGTGCATAAACATCCTCACCAGCATCCGTCAGTTGCATCCACCCCCTGGAGGAACATAAACACATTGTAGCCAACATCCACCCCCTGCAGGTACATAAACATATTGTAGCCAACATCCACCCCCTGCAGGTACATAAACACCATAACAGTGACCTCCCCCTGCATGTACTTCAACACCCTCAGCAGCATCACACTCCATCGCCTATTAAGTTCAGCCCTGATCCTCTGAGAGTTCTCTGTTTTTGCCATCAGGTGAAGAAGATCCAGTTTGTGAGGACGAAGCCGTTGATTGAATGGGCCGTGATATCAGTGGAGGACCACGTGGAGTGCCGCTGTAAGAGCCCCGTGTCGGCGGACATGCCCAGGACCACGGCGCGGAAACCGCAGAGCCCACTGCCACCGCCAAAGGCCCCCAGGCTCAAAAGCCCATCCAAGGAGGACATATACCAGCATGACGTGCTAAAGCAGAACCAGAACATCCAGCTGGAGGAGCTGGAGGGGCGCCAGTGGCAGACCCAGACCCCTGACACGCGCTCGGGAACGTCCGGCCAGGGGGAGCCGTCGACACCCTCGGGCGAGCAGCCATCGCTTAGCGCTGCAACGTGGGAGGGAGCAGAGGAGAAGGAGGTGAGGCAGGAGGAGGAATTGGACTCACAACTAAGAGATGAAAGGCCTCCAGAGAGGCCAGGGGACGGTCACACCGGCACACGATTGGAAGCAGGCCAAGGACTGTCCCACCATCACCACAACAAAGCCGCAGAGGAGAAACTCCCATCAGAGACCCCAGCCCCTGGCGGCGGCTCCACGGCAACTAGAAGGACCGAAGCGGTGGAGCCACGGCCTAGCCTGCACCCGGATGCAGTGACAAGACATCCGCAAGAGCACTGGCCTGGCTCCGCCCATGCAGGGACGACCAATCTGGGGCCGCTATCCAAGGAGCCCCACAGAGACAACAAGCAGCTAGGGATAGAAATCAGGAGGAATCAGGAGGAAGCTGAGGCTTCAAAGAAGGAGGGACTCAGTGACCAAGAAAGGGATCAGGTGCAGAAACAGGAAGCACGCCAACAGCACCATCACCATCACCATCAACAGCATCTTCATCAGCTGCACCAACAAGTGCACACAACGACAACAAAAGCAGGTGATTAAGACGGCCCGTACACCCCCCCCCATGCATGTGCTTCTTGCCCTGCACATTCCGTTGCCCGTGAACCAAGGTCTCGATTATAGACTTGTGAATGTCAACTAGAGCAGCAACATCGATGTTCATATTGACATGTTCTCTTTGTCCGTTCTCTTTGGTGATTCAGCGATGGCGCCACATCCTACCACGAGATCACCGGCCATCATGCAGACACCATCCCCATTCCGTCCTCCCAGGAGGCGTTCTTCTTCGTTACGAAGGAGGCTACGTAAGAACAGGAACAGGATGAGCAAGACAGCCATGAGGGCCATTCTCATGTAGAGAACCCATCAAGGTGAGGGAGCAAGTTGTGTTTTGATCTAAAAACCCTGAACAGCGATGACGAGTGTGTCTAACGTGCGTTTCATTCTTCCCTGTGCTGTCCAAGGTGTTAAGCTGCTGTTTCGCCTCCTGGAGCTCGAGGGAATTCTGAAGGCATCGTGGATGTATGGGTGCTCCTTGAATATAAGCTCATCCACTCTAGATCTTCACTTAGCTTTTTGCATCAGAAGAGGCTTGTAATATTACCGGAACCTTTCTCGTAAGTTGTACGCGACAACAAGAGTCTTTTCGAGAAAATAGAAATCATCAGAAGGACTCCTGGATGAGGTGGAACTCCTTATGAGACCGGTTGTGCGTCATGGGAAGTCCCATATGTGTCCCATTCGTGCCACACTGTGGAAACTCATAGAAATACTGGACCAAGACGCAACAAGAAAAGGTGACCCGGAATTGGAAAGTCATTCAACTGAAACCAGGGTTGACTGCAACCCTGGACTACAGCACTGAAAGAAACCTCAAGACTTTGAAAGATAAAATGATCACTGTCACATTTGAATGCCCTCACGTATCACTGGTGCAGTCGTGTATAACATATACATGTGTATACTTTTCTGGTATGTTAATTTAACCTAGACACTGGATTTTAACTGCGAAGAGCATCCAAGGCTCTGGAATTCCGAATTCTGAAATTCCAAAGGCGTGTTCGCACTGGCCCGACGAATCGAACAGCCAGAACTCAAGCCGAGGGCATGTCATGAGCGATGCATTATCTGCTGTGGTTCAGACAGGCTCTGAACAGCTGTGGAGGTCTGTAAAGCCAGCCTGTATCCATCTGTCAGGCCTATCAACCAGTAGATAGTCGATGGCCGGGGGTCCTTCACTGGAGCAGCACCATTTGCTGGACAAGGTTCTGAAATGAAGCTCAGTAGAAGTGAAACCTGATTGCTACAGATGGCGAAAGTGCAAGTAATTAGTTTGTGTCTATGCACTCGAAGGCACGTTTTTGTGTCAAAGATGTCAGTTCTCTATGGAGCCGTTCGACCAAGAATGGCCATCGGGTCACAGTGGGTCAAGCAGAGAGTGACTGGGAGGTTCCCTGCTTGGATGAGGCCAGTGCTGTGGACTCTGACAAGCTCCTGTCAGACATCCAACAGGGGCAGGGTTGTCAGGAGAAAAACGCCGAGCAAGTAGAGGGTGCCGCCATGGGGAAAAAGGGCCGGTCCCTGCCAGAGAGAGACTGTCCCATGGGGCTCCGGCCGTCTCGCGCCATGCTGTCATGGCCGGGGATGACGCCGCAGACAGCCCACAGCCTCCGTCTTCAAAGTGCTCTATTTCTTCATTGTGTCGTTTTTCTCTTTTCCTTTCCGAAACAATCACGGCTTTGATGCCGTAAGAAAGGAAGCGGCAGGAGACACCGATTAGCGGAAGGACTGTAGCCTGTCTCGACTGACCCCCCCCCCCCCCAGGGAGGCCTCATTGGGCAGAGGGGCTTCAGAGTTGGGGGGGAAGAGGGGACAGACATGTCTTCCCCCACCAGGACCAAATAGCATGTGAACTGTCAAGTCCTGTCGTGAACACTGTATGTAAATGTTCCAGAATATTTTTGATGTCTATTTTTTAAGTTATTTAAAACTATTGTCTCCCATGTGCTCATTTGTAATGAATTGTTTTGATTATAATTAATGTAATTATAATTTTTAATATATCTATAAAAGCAAAGTAATATTAATTATCAAGACCCGTGTTGCTGATTTCCTTTACGTCCGTGGGCACGCAGATACAGACACAGACTCACACACACAGGTTTGTAATGATGTCTTTGTGGGGACTCACCATTCATCATTATGACTAATCTCAACATGACGATCTTAACCCTACCCAGCCCTGACCTTAACCATAAGTAAACAAAATATGAGACCTTTGGCATTTTTACTTTTTTGATTGCTTTTGATTGAGATCTTGGGGGACCTGAAAAATGAACGTCTAAAAAAATGGTTTTTATTACATTGTGGGGGACGTTTTGGTCATCCAAATCTAATCCATACACACGCACACAGACACACACACATAGAGTCAGGATTTAAATGTCCTGCCATGTGCTACGCTGTACCTTTTCTGTCTCCAGAAACCTTTAAGATCTTTTTTTTCATATGAAAAAGCCATCGGGGCTTAAGGATATCATTTAAAAAGACCGTGGATTATGTAATAAAAAATATGCCCTTTTAACATTCTAACAAAGATTCATTGCTGTGGGATGTACTGGAATCCCTGTCAGGGTGTCCCCTGCCTTGTGCCTGGTGCATTCTGGGATACGCCCCAGGCTCACCGCGACCGTATACTCGATAAGATGTATGAATAATAAGTTGTTGGTGTGATTTTTTTGTGACTTTAGTTTCTTCACAGGCTGTTTCATTCTGCCTCTCTGATGGGTTGTGGTATGTGTCCAAATCATTAGTGTGGCATCTCTGTCCTTTCATTACCATCCTCAGCAGACATCCCAGGCGAAGTTAACCCCTTGAACCCAGTAAATAATCATCTTAGCTGGGTAAATTGGAAGCTATGGGAGCTGCTATGTGTGGGAACCACGGGCTGAGCGTGTAAGAGCTGCGGGCCGTGACCAGAGAGAGTGACTTCATGGTGGCATCACCGTGTGTGTGAATTGGAGGCAGAGATGGGAGTGAAACTTAATTACAGCAAAACTGAGTGTGTGTGTAGTGGGGGGGGGGGGCAGTGCCAAGGGGTGAAGGTAGATTTCACAGAGGAGTGGTAGAAAAATCCAGGGGAGATAAACTCTGGGTGGAAAAGGGCGTCTTGTTGACTGTGTGAGGGAGTGAGACATGGAAGGATAAATAGAGTGAAGGAGATTTACACACGGCTATTAACATGCTCTACAAACTCCGCTCATGTTCTGGGGGGGGGGACTTGGGTGCTGCGGGGGGGGGGGGGGGGGGGTG
>JAODJU010000095.1:6016459-6052351 GCA_026776725.1 Gnathonemus echidnorhynchus
TAGTGCATTCATAGGACATTCAGTGCACCTTCATAGTGCATTCATAGGACATTCAGTGCACCTTCATAGTGCATTCATAGGACATTCAGTGCACCTTCATAGTGCATTCACAGTGCATTCATAGAACATTCAGTGCACCTTAATAATGCATTCACAGTGCATTCATAGAACATTCAGTGCACCTTAATAATGCATTCACAGTGCATTTATAGAACATTCAGTGCAAAGTCTGTTTAGACTGCTTAAACATTAAAGTCAGTTGGGTATTATAGATCACTATATACCTTAAAATATTTACAGATATATTTCTAAAATACAGTTTTATTGTATCTTCTGCATATGCGCTCAAAAGGAGCTACTATGAGGACAGTACAAGTTCTTCACAATAGCTGTGTTCATCACAGTAATTAATATGTTCTTCACAATAGCTGTGTTCATCACAGTAATTAATATGTTCTTCACAATAGCTGTGTTCATCACAGTAATTAATATGTTCTTCACAATAGTCAATACATTCTTCATGATTGATGATACATTCTTCACAATAGCTAATTCTTCATGATGACTACTGCTAGCTTCACCACAGCTAATACATTCTTCACGATAATGCCTTTATGATAACTAATTCCATTCTTTGCCATAGCTAATACATCCTTCTCGATAGCTGATGTATTCTCCATGATAGCTAAGATGTTCTTCGCAACAGCTAATGTATTCGTCACAATATAGCAATTGTCACCATTTGAAGCACAGGAAGTCGCACTGTCACCAGTGATACGTCAGTATTTTTATGCCTATGAACCCTTTAAGGAAATGAGATAAGCTATTGTCACACAGGTTTCCTATGGAGCTCATGCAATCATTCAGCAGCTATCTATACTTAATGCCCTGAAGTAACTGGTGTCTGCTAGAGCAGTGGGTAATAATAACAATGAAATTTATTCAGAGTTGCAACATTCACATTAACCATTTATAATGAGTCATTGGGACTGCAGGGGAGGGGGGGGGGGATTGCCCTGGTTTTGCAAAGAAGAAAAGTCCATAGTCAAGATGCAGACAGAGTGACAGAGGCAAAGAAGTACATAAAATCTGCATTTGGTGCCAGTGATTGTGCATAAATCTAGGTGGCTGACTTATTAACGTGTTTTACGGGGACATCTGGTGGTTAAACTGGACCTGGCCTGACAGGCAGAGAAGAGGCCAGTTTCATAATCCCCTGTCTTCATGCAGGATGGGTGTTTCTGGTGTGGGGGGGGGGGGCATTATGGAAGAAACGGCAGGCTTTGTTACTGAGAGGAGGAAGAGGAGGAGGATCACGATCCAAGCCACAGACGACCTTCACGGGTGACCTTCACGGGTGACCTTCACGGGTATGGCGTGTGCCCGAGGGGCACGCAGCCCCACAGCCAAACCGCAAGGAAACGCACATGTGTGGAACAGGTCCAAATGGAGGGAGGCAGCTTGTATTAATTTACTGTTTGAGTACCGCAGTACGTCTCTGTCAGGCCTCCAGCGGGTCAGCGAAGCACAAAATGCAATGCCGCTCTGTTTCTCAAGACATCCGATACATTACCGAAAAAAAAAATAATGCAGCAAGGACAACGTGAGTTTTAACCTCATTTAACACCCAAAGAACAGCAGGCCCCTAACCTCTGCATTGTGCTTACATAACCCAGACTTCATTTATGCCGCAGATACACGATTCAAACACGAGCATCAGTTTATGGGAGCGACTGCGCGCTAAAGGACAATTAAAACATCAACTAATGAAATCGGGTTAAAAGCTAAAAGGCACATTAATGATCCATTCAGCAAATCAGCTTAGTCACGAGAGGATATACGGGTACATACTGTATGCAGTCCGTTTACAGGCCGGTGTTATGAATCCAGGCGACCCAGCGTGCATTTGCAGAAATGAAACAAGAAGCTGCATCACTGATTTCCTCAGCATCTCAGTTTTGGCATGGGGGGAGGTTTCCAAACCCCCCATTTTTTGCACTCGAGAGAGCTGAAAAGTGCGGATCACGCATCTCTTGGCTTCGGGGAAAATGGGTGGGGGACAAAGCGAGCGACAAAATGAGGAAGCGTGCCAGCCGTCCACATCGGATTTTTGTTGTTTGTTTTGTGGCCACCTTTCTGGCGCTATTTCGAAAGGCGGCACCGAAGTTGTGAAAGTTTTCCGCTCCGACTCCTTCGCTTGCATCCCCACATCCACACGCTTCCGCCACGAACTCCTCACTCTCTCCGTCCCTGGTACGAGGACGGGAGGTAATTCACACAAACATGACGGCTTCAAAAGCGTCTTCGAGGGCCCGGGGATGAAAACTTGCGATCCGTTCAAAAAATCAGCAAGTGAAGATCCATGTTTGAACTCATCCCCTCATAGAAGCAGGTGGGACAGCAGTAAACTTACATTTGTACTTCAAAGGTTGCTGTTTTCAGCCTTGGGGTTGTAACATTGATCAAGGGATCTAAACTAAAAATCCAGCTATATACTGAAGTTACAACCCAGCGGTTTGATCTCCATACACATCCCTAAAGATTACCGAGGCCTTTCGCTCTGCACCTTCTGCATTCCCCACCTCTCTCGTACCACCTTTGTATTGCAATGCTAGCGTTAGCCAATTCCAGCACAAATTACGCGGTAGCTAATTTCGTCCCTGACGGCTGCTCTCTATCGCCGCGCTCAGTGCACCTCCTGACGCCAGGTCGTCCCCAGGCCTATGTTAACCTCCCTTTGTACATCCTCATGTACTTAGAGGGATGTTTACGCTCCACCAGACAGCAACCCGAAAACCGGTAGCTTTCTGTGGGAGAACGAGAAGACGTGCTTCGGCGCGCAGAAAGAGGTGAAGGCGAAGCCTCGCATCTGCGGGGAAGGACTTTGTATGACTCAGGAAGTCTGAATTTTTGTCTTTTAAATATATTTAGCTGTTAAGCGCACATTTTGTGACAGAGAGCAAAAACACAAACAGACTAATTGCAGATGGGAAGGAATGGGCACAGATGATGTGGACGACTTCACACAAACATCCAGGTGCTATTTATCACGGTCAAGCATCTCTGCTGTGCTTGTTTACAATAAAATACAAGGACACTCATGGAAAATGTGACCCCCCCCAATCATCCTTCGACCGCCCCGGTCGCTCTGAACAATTGCTAAGTGACTAAGAGGCCAAGAATGCAAATATCACCAGGCAGACTGTCAGTCATGGTATGTGCCAGGCGAGGGGGGGACAGTCACACATTTACGGTCCTTCAAGGTCAGACTGCAGCCCGTCATGGGGCTCAATGGCCGTGTTTGTGACCATCTCTGAGAGCACGTCTCTGTCCCCCCGTGTGGGCGGATCAGCCCGGCATCACCACGGGACAGCATGCGCTCGCCGACAGTGTTTTCCACCCAAGAGACGGGAAGTGCTACCTAGCGACGGGACGAAAACACAGGAAGTCCGAAGTGCATGTCTGAAATTCCAGCATTGTCTTGCGGCACTGAAACACACACTTCTGCAGACAATGAGCGACACACAGGCTGAGAGCAAGTACATACAGTACACACACACACACACACACACGTATACATGAATGTCAGACAGACTCAAACTACACACAAACTAATAACATTATGGACATTAAAACTGGACATGAAATCTGAAATGACAGACTACAAAGAACTCCAGTGTTTTGACTAAATATATCATAATGTGCATTTACGGCTCTGGAAGAAATTAAGAGACCAGAGCACAGTTTTTTGTTTCACTCATCTCTCAATTTATGGGTGTGTGTCTGTCAATAATAACCTCTTTTGCAAATTGCAGCCTGGTTCTACCCTGTTTCTCATTAATGAAGGGCTTCTTCCTTGCTTTATGGGACTTCGGTGCTGCTTCTAGGAGCCTGATACAAACTGTCCTCGCAGTGCACTTCACACCATTTAATGTTTCCCATTTTTTTTGAAGGCTACTTGAGGTCATTCTCTGATTTATGAGGCACTGCTGGATATGTTGACAGTCATCTCTGGCATGAGGAACTCACTTCCATGCTTCACCTGGCTGTTTTTGGTCATTCCCAGTGTCTCCTGCTTCACCTTGTTCTTGTGTACTGCTGCCTTAGGAACTTTGAACCTGGAAGCAACCTGCTGCTCAGTGGAACCTTCAGCCAGCAGAACCACAACTAAATCGGATTTTTAAAATGCTCCACCCATAGTTATGCCCTTGACAGTGATTGTCCGTAACACAAGCAAATTTTACTCACGCTCTGTCTGGCAGGCACCTCGTCACACATTTTTGTCAGGCCCTACTGATTTTTCCTCACCAGCTGTTCGAGTCAGAACTGGAAAAACAGAATGAGCGTGACGATCTGGCCACCGCCGTCGACCGTTCTCCGTTAGCCTTAAGCAGGCGTTCATAATCGAGCTCATCAAGCGGCGGCGTCACAAAGAATGAACAAATAATCGGAAACCGATGCACGTCTCCATGGGGACGGAAGAACGCCCTTGAGGAGCCAAGCGCTCCTGGCAAAGTCTGGCACAGCGCGACACAACACAGGCTGTCTGGGGCTCCACTCTGGGTCATAAGACTTTAATTCTTTCTCTTCGCTTCTCTTCCCTGGCTTGCCGGAACTTTTTTTGATTTTTTTTTCCCCCTTCCATCTTCTCTATATTTAATAAGTCTCTCCCGTCACCTGGCAGATGCTGCCCGCCTCGTCCTGTCTCCTCGCAGCTCTACCACTCCCTCAGCTATTCATCTCAGATGCTCCATCTAACCTCTCATTTTCTCCTGTGTCACTCGAGGCGAAGGGGCACCTCAGCTGACTCTCACACACACACACACACACACACACACACACCCCATCTATCTCGCCTTGGCGGGGGCTGCTGACCTCATTACCCTGTACTACCCCAAAGATTAATCACAGCACCAGAACTAGGGGACTCAGCCCAAGAGGCCCATCTTAGAGGCGGGCGGGTTACGTTACTGCATGCCCATGGTTGGATAGCTTCATCTGGGCTAAAGAATTTGAACCAAACAAACATGTCCTAAACCAGGAGTGGAGAACCTGATCCATGGAGAGTCGGTGCGGGTTTTTGGGATGACCTCTCAATCAGCCAATCACAGTGGGTCCCCAGGGCTGGAGTTGAGAACCACTGCTTTATTATTGGCTGATTGAGAAGACATCCCAAAAACCCGCACCAGCTCTCTATGGATCAGGTTCCCCACCCCAGCCCTGAACCAAATGTGGAATTTTGGCTTGATTTTTCAAATTATCTTCACATAACGGTTGTAAAATCTCTGGTGTGGACCAATATGGTATTAGCCAATTGTTTCTGCATCAGAGAAGGTTCCAGACCAGATCTGCACCTGTTCTGCTCCTTTATGGGCTTTGGGCCCCTGCGGCAAAGCCAGCAAATGAGTGGCAGTGTCAACCCCCAGAGATTCCATGACATGTTTGCCTGGGAAGGATCCTCTCAGCTCTTGTCACAGTGCACACGATTGGCCCCAGATGCCCTGCAAAAATTCCCACGCCACACCTCCATGGAATTCGCTGCCGGCTGAGCGAGCTAGCAGACGGGGCAGGGGCAGATTTTGCGGCCGCCTTGCGAAGAGGCAGTAAATCTTCAGGGTTAAGTGCGGGAGCAGCTGCTTTTCAGTCCTCCAGATGTTAGCGCGCAAAGAGAGATACACAGGCAGGCAGTGTATGGTGAGAGCGGGGATCACCCTGAACAGGTCATAGCGAGAGCAACACCAGCAAAAAGGTCCCGGCAAAGCTTACACAGAGCTGAAGGCAGACTAGAATACAAACTACATCACAGCATTAGCAGCACGTACAGACACTTATGCACAGAAACAGCAGAGCTGGAAGTAGGGGCCCAGACAGTGCTTCAGCACCCCCTGTGGTTGTTGGTGGTAGTGCAGTGTCAGAATACCGAAGGGCTGCGTGCCAATATCTATAGCTTAAAACCCAAAAAATAAGGGAGCCTATATTTTTATGCTTGTTATCTTGTTGTTAGCGGATAATAGCTATCGAAGAACTTCAGTAAAGTCTATTGGTCGTTCCGACTTTCAGCACCCTGAGCTCAAAACGTTTAAAAGACAAACTACTCTGTAACTGCTTATCATATTTGTTTGGCTGCTTCCTTTAAAGCTCTGGGTGACTCACCGCACTCACTTTGCGTTATATCCACAAACGTGTCTCTAACCACACTTTATCATACTAGCCCACCGGTGTGCATGCATACATCATTCTTTCACATAGAGAAGGAGTTGGGGCTCTTTTTGTCCCATATAGATTTCTTGCACTCCTTACGCCGGAATGTCATCTATACAGACGTCGTGGCGTGTTATTTTTGCGCCGGCAACTGAGGCACTTTCATTCATTAAGGAACAGCGCCGTCTGCTGGCAAAATGGTGCAGCTGCCGACAGAAATTTTCCCTGGTGTGACTTTTTTGCTCTATTGAGAAGACGGCTGTGAAGGTCGCAAATGACTAAACATGAAAGTCCGGGCCGCTCATGATCCTATAAATAGTGCACTGTTACCGTAACTTACGTGATTATTATATCCGCTACATGCCATAGTAGAAGAAAAAATATTAAGTGTTGCTAACAAACATGATCGGTGCTGAAGGAGCGGGGGGAGTAGTTAGGATGATCTTAGCATCATCTCTGATGATGGCAATAACACCCGCATCTTACGACTGCCAGGGGTTTTGGCTGGTTTAGAAACGGGGTAACGGGTATTCTACCCTTTTCTCTTACCCGACAAAAACTGCTTCCAAGCGCTACAGCGCATGTGTAAATCAATATCACATTACACGTCTACAATGTCTGACATTTTTTGCTACCCTTGCGTGTTTTTCTTAAATGTTATTCTCATTTTGTTTATAACTGCGTCTGTTACAAAGGGGATTGTTAATGTATTGTTTGGATTCTTACGGACTCCGAATTCAAACATTGGACCAGATTGTACCATTAAACTTTTGTTTTCTTTGTCGAGACTCCTTTAATATGACGTTTCTGTTTTACCTGAAACAAAACTTGTTTGACATTACATTTTTTCTCTGGCCTTACATTTTTTTATTTTAAAAAATGAAACCTGTAGGCAGAAAAATCTGGCAGTATAGAACTACGTGTAAAACATTGGTACCCCACTGAAAAGTGTAGGCAGCAGTTTCTGGCAGCATAAAACTAGTTGGAAATAAACTGCAACCACAACGAAAATGAGTAGTCGTTTCTGACCGCGTACAAGTATGTGTAAAAAAAACTCCTACCCCAATTTAAAATACAGGACCGTTATTTTGATAGCATAAATCCTTATATAAGTGTGCATTCAGAACTACGGGTGAGATATTCTGGCAAAGGAGCAAAAAGCGACAGACATAACTAAAATTTTCTACTAGGCCTTATATACTGTATACAGTACGGTAGCAAATTCTGGCAAGGCACAACAAATGGTGGAACACGTGAAAAGGAGCAAGCTGGCGGTTCCGGTGGCTGATGGACCCCTTAACCTCATTCGTATTGTTACAAGCCTTAATTGTTCCACGTACACCTTTCGGGTTGGTTCTGGGAAATTCATTGGCAGGGTTTTTTTTTCCCATGACTTTGCAATCCTTCCCCATTGTTTGAAGATACTTTGAAATACAAATAGTCTGAATCCCAAAGCGCCCCCGCTAAATGATCGAGCAGCCCCAACCCTCCGCAAAAAAACTCGGAAAAACAAAAATCCATTAAGACTCACCTTGCCGGCATTGTGCATAAAAAAACCTGGACAGATTGTATCGGGAAAATGAAAATACGATCATTTATAAAAACCTGCATATCCTCGACCCCGCTAAGAAATGTGTTCACAATTAACGGTCTTGTGAGATAAGACCACTGTGCAATTTAAAAAACCAAAATGTAGAATTTAATTCAAAACACAATTGTTAGATAAATTAAATAGCACAAAAACCTTCAATAGGTCTATCAAAGAGAACAGTACCGACACGGCTTCGGGGACCTTGGCAGACACCTTCCCGTACAGGTAATGCAGATTAATGCCGAGTGTGTGAATGCTTGTTTATCTCAATTTGGACTGGACTGGCCGCGCTTCATCTTAAACGTAATTTTACTCGTTATAATCAGACAGGAGCTTTGGTTTCTACTGCATATATTTTTGTTCGTCCATGAAGAAAAAAAGTCTGGATTAACCGGGGCTGTGTTTTAAAAAGGGCCCTCAGTGTCAGTCTTCGGTTCGTGATAAGAAAATCGTCATAAACAAACAAAAAAAAAAACTCTTGACATTTTAACTGAATCTGTAATATAATGTGCCATTTAGCCAAAAGATTCGTCGTTTACGTCGCTTCTGACATAACTGGTTGGTGTCACTACATGTATTAATCGGAGATGTAATATTGGAAGGAGACCATTGCAATAGAGAGCCGTAATGAAGTGCCAGATAGCACCAGTGAAAATCTTGGGCTGGCACAAAAACCAAAAGCCATAATGGAATTTCAGGAATTCTATTCTGCTGTTGTAGTATATAGAATAGTGACTATGTCGATATGAGAGTTAAGGAATCACATATTGGTATACTTTGGTTTCTTATTTTACAGCTAATATTACTAACTTGATATTTTCTTTCACACGAACTTCTTGAAAAATACACTTTATTGATTAAATAGCACCTAATGTAAAATATCAGATAAAGGTATGTTATGCAGCATATGTAATGTATACAGAATTTGCTCGGGGGGTTTACTGGAGGGGGAAGAGGAGATTATATCACAGTGACCGTGCACCCCCCCCCCCCCCAACCCCCGGTGGCAACATTGATGAAATGTGCAACCTCATCTGCCCAAACATGTCCTTTGTGTATTAAGTATCTATTTCGCATTGGTAGTGATTTAAAAATGCATATGAGAAATAAATATGGCCAATATGAACTATCCCATTCATATTCAGCCAATGATACTGAGCCTTCTTTGTGTGCGAGTTAAATTTAAAGCATAACTTATCGGACTGGATATCAACAGTCATCTCAGACCCTGAAGATGGACAGATGGATGGATTGAGGCTTATATTGTGCCATGGGCGTTTCTAGCTTTTAGAAAGATCAGGGGCTAAGCCAAGTTTATCTGGGCTTGACTTTTTTCTTGCTTTTTTGTGAAGGAAGACTGACATCAGGGCTGAAATACTCAAGGCTACAGCCCCGATTGGTCGGACCCAACGGCGCCCATGTGTTGTACCATATATATATTCTACCATATATTTTATGATGTAATTAGCCATTTTATTGGAATCCAGAGGTAATATGAGACACATTCCTTTAAAAAATAATAATATAAGTGTTCCATAATGTTGAAAATTGAGATAAGATGAAAAAAAAATCACCTGTGCCTTATTGTGGAGGAAGTTGAGTTCACAGATAAAATCTGATTCTTATCCGACATAAAAACTGGTCTGTGGTCAAAAATCTGCTTCACAGGATATGTAAACACACACGCGTCTGTGTTCGAGATACACAGACAGTAAAGAAAAGATGTAATCAGCGAGAGAGTAAAAGCTCAGTGGTATGCCGATTCGCTGAAGTCTTAGTGTGTGTCACTGATCGGACAGATTATCGTCGGCCGCAAGATTACCAGCACTTTCAAACAGTGGCTACAACATACTCTCATACTAGTCTTTGAAGAATTTTGCACCAATATCTCACTGGTTTTGAAGCTTCACGGAATTTATGAATACTCAGCTTCCAGTGCAATATCAATTAATGCTATAATATGCGCAAAGTATTAATTAGGCGACAAAATCCCGGGAACTTTTAGTATCAGTAGTCTTCTCTTAAGGCTTATTGTTAGACAAAAAAATAGAGCAGTTTCTCTATGCTGCCCTCTAGTGGTGCATTTCTTTCCTGCTCCGTTGTCCTTTAAGTGTCCTTAACTGTCCAGTGAGAAAGACTTAATTGAGAGGGCCCCTCTGACTGGGATTGGCAACAGACCTCCATAGCAACAGCCCTGAGGACACATCACACCTGTGACGGAGCTTTGGTGAGCAAGGGGGTGCAGGCCGGGGTATAGGAGTCACTGTCCAAATTCAACAGGGGCTGCAGCTTGCAGGATTCCAGACTCTCATCCACTGCGGCCTTCAGACAGGGGCCAGTCGAGGGCGAGGGCACCTCAACATACTGCAAGACACAGCGGGTAAGGGCCGACTGGCAGGCAGGAGACACATAAGGGTCGTCTTTTCCACAGAGATGGTTGACGGCCAGCCCGTCTGGCAGGGGAAAGCCTGAAGGACTGATGATGAAGGGGAACGCCAAACATGCAAGAGGCGTGTCTTTGCTCGGCCCATTGCGGCGCTGTCCTCCGCGATCTGAGGCCGACTCCCACCCCTGTTCAGCGATGCATTGGTATAGTCCCATGTCATCTGCAGACATCAGCCACATTGGCTGGCTGTGGTGATCTGACAAACTGAGAGAAGGATGGAGGGGTTAGTAAATCAAGTCCATTAACTGGCATTAAGGTTTTTCTAAATAAAACCTGGCTCATAAATTTGACAAGTTTTCCATTAATCATCTTTTTATTTAAGCAAATACATTTTTGAAGCACGTTGTTGATATACACTATGCTGGAATGGCAGATTAAGATAAAATAAAATCCTGGTACATCGATCCATCCGTCCATCCATCCACCCACCACTTATTCAACACAGGAGACCCAGGAGCTGATTCCAGGAAACACAAGGTAAGGAAACACCCTGGGAGGGATGCCAGTCCAGTGCAGGACACGCACACACATGCACACACACACACAGATTTGTAATTACATCTTTGTGGGGACTCAGACATAAGTACCCAAACAAAATACGAGACTTTTGGCATTTTTAGCCTTTTGATTCCATTCAGAGATCTGCGTGGGGACCTGAAAAATGGTCCCCACAATGTCAAAATATCACATTGTAGGGAACATTTGCGGGTAGAAATCTGCCCAGCGCTGGGAGAACCTGCGAGCAGCACACACACACACACACACGGAGCAGGCTGGGATTGGGGCTCCTAAATCTGGAGTGACAGTACGACTCATGTTGACACGCAAATCCTTGCTCTTTTTTAAAAGCATGATTCCAGTACTGTCTCCAAGTCCCGCCCACTGCCTCCTCTTTGCCAAGCGAGACACTTACTCGAGGCAGGCTGGCGGTGTCTGGGTGTTTTCCAGCATTTCCACACTGCTGACGGTGGCCTGGTCCTGTTCCCTGTCCGCAGGCAGCCAGCTTGCGGGAAATCCCTGTGGGAAGACGAGGCGTTAGCACGTCCGCCTCTCCCTGACACATCACGCTCACCAAGGTCTTTACGCCTTATCTGGCGACTGCAGGGGCTTGTCTGGGAAGCTTAAGTCACACTGAAGTGGCTCTGGAGGTGAAGAGTGAAAGAAGGAGAAAAAAAAAGAAGAAAAACAGGAAGAAAAAGAGGAGGAGAGAGAGGAAGTGAAAACCGTGGAGCTCACGCTGCGGTCCCCGTTGCAGCAGACGGCGCAACATCCGCCTTATGTGGGAAGTGAGCATCTTCCACGAATCAAAGGTGGCCCAAGGCCCGGAAGATGGGCGAAAACTGACCAATTTACCAGTCGACCCATCACAAGTAAGACTAACCTAATCCCAGGGCAAACAACTATATGAATAGAAATTGAGCCCCAACATGAAGATTATGAAGGAAAAATGGGTTCAAAGTATACTTCCATTTAAACGGTCCTCTGTCCCCAGAGGGCGCTATACTATCACGGAATGACGTGACCAATACTGGGAATAAGGGCGTGTAAATGGAGAAAGGGAACAGCAGCTCTGTCCCGCGATGGTCTCTTACAGCAAGGGACTGTAATGAAAATGATTTACGGCCTGTTCCCCTCTAAGGCGAGTGGACGTTATTTAACTAATATCGCTCTGCATAGTTTCACTTTTCAAGTTATATTCAATGCTATTCTCCTGGGGAAAAGTGCGGCGCGAGATCAACGAAATCGAAGGGACACACCGGCGAAGTAAGTAGCCGATAGACAGGCAATGACACAAGAGATGAGGGAAAGGAAATGGCCAGGAGACGCCAAGTAGGGAAAAAATAAACAGCTTCCATTAAAAAGCAACAGAGGACTGGAAGGCAGGAAAGCAGGATGGGGAACAGGTGACAGGAAGTGACAGGAATTGTCAGGAAATGGTAGAAGAACTTGCCATGTTCAACACTTTGCTCTTCAAAGGCGACGGGATGGATTTGAACCACGACTGAATGCTCCTGAATGAGGCCCAGAAAAAGAAAAGAGTTATCAGTGACAGAGCCTGATTCCAGTTAAGCGCAAAGTCGCCACTGTAAGTAAGGAGAGTGAGACCTGGAACAGGGTGGGAGGCCGTAGAAAAGGATGAGGACGAATATGATCACGCAGGCCCCAGGGACGAAGTACACCAGGGTGCTGATGGCTGACGGGAAAGGAGAGAATAAACACAGAGACGTCTGATCATACAGAAACATCCTTTGATGTAAAGTATGTTCTTGGCATCATCAAAGAAAACATGCACAAGAAAGTGAATCATCTAAGGGGCACAAAATGGCCACGACTGTTGGTTTGGGTTATACTTTAAGCAGAGAGCTGCTGAGAATGTGCGTGTGACTCAGGGGCCAAAGGTGATTTCCTTTACATCTCCCCCAACCCTCACTTGTTCCAGGAATGACTAATGTTACAGCAAAGACCCTACACACCACTCTCTACATTTTGATTCAATTTTTAAGATTAATATTTTAAACTATTGTTTCTATTGTTTTGTATGCAGCATTGAAGAGATTTCATTCTCTTCCAGTCCCAATAGAAATGATTATCATCATTACTGCAAAGAGGACATTCAGACATAACAGGCTGGCACTGTAAATAAGAATTTGTTCTTAATGCTTTGCCTGGCAAAATAAAGGTTTAAAAAAAAATAAATAAAAAATAGTGAGTAACCATAAATATTTAGGCTTCACCCAATGGATGAAGGGAACATTACCTGGGGGTGTGGTCCACTCTACTGGCTCTGACCAATCAGAAGGGATTCCTCTGTATTCACTAGGGCCAATCATGGCCCTCACCTGGGCAATGTAGCGTGACCCACTCCAGAGAGACGCCTGACTGATGTCTGAATAGGTGACAGATGAATTGTAGCAGTCTCGCTCTTTCTGGACAGGTGGAAAGGTTCAGAGACAGACCACAAAGGTTTCAGTCTGACATAATAACTATGAGGACAGTGATGATTAAGGCAACTATGAACAAATGGTAACACTTTGCATAAACTGTACTTTCATAATACCTTTATAATGCATTCATAGAGCATTCATTGCACATTCATAATGCATGTACAGGATATTCATAAGCATGTAACTAAACCTTAACACCCTAACATACCTTAACAGCTTTAATATAAATTATTAACAACCATTAAATGATAATAACAATCACTATAATAGAATAATGTTTGTTACAGACAGACAGCAAGTACTTTGACAGAGTGCCATATACACAAACTACATTAATTATCCAACACTTCTATCCAAAGGAACATATACTTTGTTGAGAGGGTGGGGTCAAACGGTCCCTGTAATCACTCTGCTGACTACAGGATTTGAACTGGTGACTTTGAGATTATGGGCACAGTGGCCTAACCCACAGTCAGACATCAGTTTAACAGAAAATGAGAGTGACAATGGGACCAAAGGGGACAAAGTGACTCATCGATTTAAAAACTGACAGAGATTAAGACTGACTGACTGACAGAGACAGACAGAGACTAAGGGTGTTTCTCAATACCTACAACGCAAAGCTCGCACCTGTGGTCTTGGCAAAAACCTTGCTAACCCGCCTCCCAAGAACGAACTTGGGGCGCAATGAATCACGGGAGGGGTCTCGTTTGGCAAAGATACAACCAATGCATCTTGGATATATGGGGCGGGGCAAGAATAACATCCAGGGATTTTTATCATCCTCTGTACTTCTGTTCTTGAGTATTGGAACTGGTCTTCAGCAATGGAAGATGACATCAAACAGGTACACGAGAATACAAAGTACGGTCAAATATGCAGAAATATTGAGAAATATCCTAAGACTGACTGACTGATTCACAAAAAATAACAGAAACTATGACTGCTTGACTGAGACAACGTGACTGGCAAAGACTAAGACTGGTTGACTGAGACAACGTGACTGGCAAAGACTAAGACTGACTGACACATTCCCGACAGACACATACACTGTCATAGACAGACTGACAGACTCTCACCGGTGTTTCGAAGCACCAGTAGCATATCTCATAGATGACTGGCACCAACTCTGTCTTTGATGGGGTCCAACTTAACTTCCAGTGTCCGTCTTTCTCTTTAACCTGCACAGGGTCGGGGCGGGGGAGCCAGACTGGTGGGGGGTGAGGTATAGGCAAAATGTTAAATGAAGTACATCCAAGTCTCTCAAAAACATAGAGCTATTAAAAAGTGCTCTCTGAATCTGCTAGGGTATCCATGCCCTTCTGATGCCCCTAAATCAGGCTCCCAACATTTCCACTTTGTTCAAGGGTACAACACAAGTTTCCATCACAGGATTTGAGCAAGCCAAATCCTGTAGCCATCTTCCCACCCTAGATTTTCTATTCATCTAGGTACCTGTTGTCGAGTTTGATAGCTGCTGCTTCATCACAGATAAACTAACCAATCACCAATCACTGCCTGACCATCTATCCAAACACAGGCACGGGCACTGCAGTGCTACTAGTCAAGGGCACCAATAAAAGGACAGTGCCCCCTGGAGCATGGGAGGACTCAAAAGAAGAGCACCACTCACTGTGTTCGGCCACGGGGAACGGCCTGAAGATGTAGGTGGGGGTGAGGTTTAACAGGAGCTCACTGTGCTGTGGGGCCAGGAGGAGGGTACAGCTGAACTGGAGTGCTGGCTCATCGGGTTTATCACTGACCTCGGGGTCACCACAGAGCTCATTCCTGAGATGGGTGGAGAGAGGAAGAAAGAGAGAGCAAGTGAGGGAAAAGAGGAGGCGAGAAGAAGACGGATGGAGAGATCGCACCATGGGGTAGACAGGTGGAGAGGTGGTAATAAAGCGAGGGAATAGGGGACGTTGTCAAGAAGGAAAGACGCAGGGAAGACAGAAGAACAGGGAGGAAAACAGACAACACAATGAGCTGTGGGATGTCATCCCACACTGAGAGTCATCCTAAGTACCAACCAAAACAGCCGAAAGCTCTCCGTCACGAGCCAATGAGCCAAATCCCAGGCCAGGAGCTTGGGGCTCCACGGCCAGCCCACAGAGCAAGAGGGACAAAGCAGTGAAGTGAGGGCATTCATCAGCCCTGCGGTGGAACACTGACTGTTACTATACCAGTGTTTCCCAGTCCGGTCCTCAAGGACCTGCAGACAGTCCACGTTTTTGCTCCCTCCCAGCTCCCGGTCTGCAGCACGCAGAATGATGAAGGGCTTAAATAAGTAGAAAGCTGTCTGCAACAGCAGTAGTTCTGGCTGGTGGACTCTCGCTTCCTCTGGCTATTGAGGAACTTGCCCTCCCATCCAGCAAAAAAGCCACAATTGATCATGAGAAGAAATGTGGAAGTGTTTGGTCTCCGGAGTGACAAACTCAGCATTTCTAACTTTAACAATCGAAACAAACATTTAAACAAGTGGTTGTATCTCTCTCTTTTGCCTTTTGTATTGAGACTTTTTCTTATCCAGACCTGTGTGTTTGCGGCTGCAGGTCGGAAACCTGGGCAAAGCAGGCCTCTGGGGGTCACTTTACAGGCGGAAGCAAGCGAACGTCACACTGACCCCATGGAGGTTCATTGTGCAGCTGCCTGATTGTCAAATGTAACCTTACAATGGCGACATTTACCATTAGTTTCTTGGCAATGATGCCGCACCAGGAAGGGAGGGGTGTGGGGGAAGACATTCTAATCATAAGAGCAACAAACAGACACACACACGCACACACACACACACACACACACACACACGAGAGTGGTCTTTAGCTGTATGGCAAAAATTGAAAGCTAGAATTTTAAAATAGAGAACTTCTCTTTTTGTGAACTTCATATGAAAAAAAAGATTAAAAAAAAAGGAATTTAGATAAATGTTGAGAAGTTGCGCAGGCCGTTTGAAGATCCTTTTCGGATGGCGAGAATGCCGTCAAAAAGCCGTCAGGCCATGAAACAGCCTATCTGCCGAAGCGGCTCTGACTGCATTTGCCCGTCATCTGTGGTACTTGCGGAGCCCTTAGTTACTCTAGCGTGGTTTGACCCGTCTGTCACAGATGCAGAGAAAATGGGTATGGTCCAAGAATATGAGTGAAAATGAAGGAACTGATGAACTGTCTCCAAGACCGGACGCGAAATGACACAAAGAAACCACTGTGCTCATTAATCACCAGCAGCACAAAGAAATTCCTCCAAATTCGAGGACTTAATGGTTCATTTCTGACATTATCTCCTGCTACATGGAAAGGCGATCAACATTATAAAGCTGCCCAAGGAATTGCTGCTAGCCCGACATTCATCAATAACAGTGCATGAAATTGATCCAGGAAAGACGAGGAACAGAAGCAGTTCCTGTTCCAAGTCGTGCAGAAACTTTGGCGTCAGTGTCCTGATCCTAGCAAGAATACTGGAAAAAGACTGGACTGTCAGATGGAATAGACCTACCTGAATGACACGCTGACAAGCTTATTTGCTAACACTCCATTAATTATGCATTGAGCTTCACTGATAATCGACAGTCTTTGCTGAAGTCTGGGCCCGTGGTTTGTCGGGTTATGAAGACTATGCTGTATATCGACTAACGTCCGTCAGAAAAGACTGAACTGCAACACTAACATTTTTATGAATTATTTTGGACATTCTGTTGTTCATTTATTTTGCACATTTAATTAATTTTATGTGGTTGCTGTGAGAATTATTGCGACTAAATAATATGCATGACTGCCTGATTGTCTCCACACCGCAAATATCACCTGTAATGATAAAAGCTTCAGGTGGTCTATGCAGCCCCTAAATATTACACGATTTAGTTAATTTTTTCATCTTTTTTTTCTTACAAATGGGGGGCGAGAATGCAGTCATCTCTGGCATCATTTTCAAGAAAAATTTTTTGGGCCAACCTAATACGCACACACACACGGGTCTGTAATTATATTTTTGTGGGGACTCTCCGTTCATTTCTGTGGGGAAAACTCTAATCCCAACATGATGACCTTAACCGATACCCAGCCCTAACCAAACAATATATGAGACTTTTGGCATTTTTAGTTTTTTGATTTGTAATATAAACCTAATCCACACACACACACAGATTAAGTATCTATATGTCTCCCCACACACACTCTCTCTCTCTCTCTCTCTCTCTCTCGCTTTAAATCCCAAACTTCATAAGGCAGACTCACTTGGCCATGCCGCGGAACCGGTACCGGAGCCTGTAGGTGACAAACTGGGCCAGCTCCCTGCTCAGCTCCCAGCTGCAGAACACCTTCAGTTCCCCGTCAGAGAGGCACTGCAGGTTAGTGGGACCTGGTAACATGGCTGGCAGAGATGAAGAAGAAAGACCCAGCATGTCACCTCTATCGCCAGACACTCTCGCTAAACCGTGTAACAGTCTAAACTGAAAATCTTAAGGGTATCTAAAAAATTGACACTGGCAGGTAAAACTGTTAATCCACATAAAGGAAAAGTCTTTGGGTCTTTCTGTTTTTTCCCCACAATACTTTTCAGACCTAAACATACAGCTCTCGAAAAAAAGTAAGAGACCACCCCGATTTTTTAAAATCTGAATTAAATTGTGGTTAAATCCTTGTTCTGCTGGCTGAAGGTTCCACTGAGCAGCAGGCTGCTTCCAGGTTCAAAGGTTCTAAGACAGCAGTACGCAAGAACAAGGTGAAGCAGGAGACACTGGCAATGACCAAAAAACCAGCCAGGCAGAGGGCAGAAGCGACTTTGTAAAGGCAGAGATGACTGTCAACTTATCCATCAGTGCCTCATGAATTGAAGAATGACCTCAAGTGACCTTCAAAAGGAATGGGAAGCATTAAGTGGTGTGAAGTGCACTGCTAGGACTACAAGAAGCCCTTAAAGACCCATAAAACAGGAAGACGCCCTTCACCAACGAGAAGAGTGAAAGGCGAGGCTGGAGTTTGCAAAAAAAAAAATGTATATTTTACACAGACACATTCACATAAACTGAGAAATAAGTGAAACTAAAAATGTTGCTGTGGTCTCTTCAATTTTTTCCAGAGCTGTAAATACACACAGGTCTTTGCAGTATCTCCCATAGTGCTTCCCCCACAATTCTGTAGTCACCTACCGCCTTTAGTCTTCCACTCCACCAGGGGGCTCCAGTCACTCCAGGGTCCCCTTTCTACTTGGGCCCTTAATTTGGTCTCATACCAAGAGCCATTCACCAAAGAATCTGCCAAGTAGTTGCACAGGAGAACTGAGTTTTTGTGCTTGCAGATCAAGCCTTTGCAGATTACTTGTTCTAATCTGAATAATATTTATCCTGTCTTGACGTCTCTATGAATGACTATCCCCCACCCCGGACTGACCTTGCCGGGACAGGTTGAACACCCTGGACAGCAGGTGTACATGTGGCGTCCTGAAGAGGAATCCATCATTCTCTGCCATGGTAAACATGGTGGTGTTGTATTGGCAGTGGAAGGTGGTCCAGCCACCCGGAAGGTGGACGGGGGGTCGGATTAGCAGGCATGGGGACTCTCTGGGGAGTGGGAGAGAGAAATCAAGATTTAATCTTCTACTTATAAGTACCACAGCATGTCCGGCCGAAGAGCCGACAGCATCCTGAGCAGCACAGGGGCACCACAGGGAACCGTCCCGTCACCCTTCCTCTACACGTCTGATTTCAGGTACAGGTCTCAGTCATGTCACCTGCAGAAATCCTCTGATGACATGGACAGGGGGATGAATACAGGAGTGTGGTGGACAGCTTTGTTGAGTAGTGGGAGCTGAACCATTTACAGCTTAACATCACAAAGATAAAGGAACTTGTTCTGGACTTTAGGAGGCAGGTTCCTCCCCCCGCCCCTGTAACCATCAGAGGGACGGATGTGGAGGTGGTTGAGGAGTACAGGTACCTGGGGGTTCACACTGACAGTAAACTGGACTGGTCCAAGAACACTGACACTGCTGTCAAGAAAGGGCAGAGCCGGTTTTACTTACTGAGCAGGCTCAGGTCTTTCAGTGTCTGTAGTAAAATGCTGACTATGTACTATCACTCTGCAGTAGAGAGCGTGGTGTTTTTTGCAGCTGTGTGCTGGGGCAGTGCGGTGAAGACAGCTGATAGCAACAGGCTGAACAAGCCGATTAAAAAGGCTGGTTCTGTCCTGGGTGTCAGACTGGAGAACCTGGCGGAGGTTTCTGAGAGGAGAATGCTGACAAAGCTTCTCAGTATCATGGAGAACCCCTCTCGCCCCATGCACGCCTCCATGATGGGTCATCAGAGCACATGCAGCAAAAGACCCATTGCCTGCAAATGCAGAACCGAACGCCACAGGAAATCCTTTCTACCTGTGGCAATAAGAGTGTATAACTCTCCCCCCTTCTGTAGGTGATCTTTTTCATCTTTTTCAGCATCTCTCGCTTGTATGCTGTTGAATGTTTGTTTTCTTCTTCTCATCACAAGCTATCATTTTATTCATGGCACAAACACTAAGTCACTTTTCATAACAGATAATTAGTGCAAGTGGTTATTTTATTATATCTGTTACAGTTATTTGTTACTTCGTTAGATTTATTTTGTTTTCCTATTTTTGTACTATTACTACTGTTCTTTTTAAGCTCTTTACTGTCTCTTTAATCCTCTTGTTGCACTGAGCATGTTTAAGACAAAAGAATTTCCCTCGGGATAAATAAAGTTCTTCTTATCTTATCTTATCAGGTTATCTCAGCTACTTGGTACCACCAGGCCCTCTCCTCCGGGTCCAGCTCCACCCTTTCTCTATACCTGTATTCCTTGGTGTCCAGGTGATGCAGGGACACAGGAGACCGCGCCTGAGTTTTCTCTGTCCAGCTGCAGCGTATGTGGGAGAAGTAGTCGTTGTAGCAGTGCAGCGACTCCAGCAATGCGGATTCTGCAGGACAGAGACGGACAGCGATCGGCTCTATGCCTCACAAATCTCCGACGCGGCTCTAGCACGTACAGCGTCGCCCTGGAATGGACAGCGACTCTTACTGTGATACGCGGAGCTCCCGTAGGCTCGGTACATGTGGGGTCCCGGGGTCGATGCCTGGGCTGGAGGGAGGAAAACACCCAGGCACCATATATGGCATACCCAGGCCAGGAGCATGGCGGGTTCGGGAGATTTGGCAACGGGCAAGAGCTTTAAAGGAGAGAATTCCTCCAGTTAGCAAGGTTTCTGAGTCATGGAAAAACATAAATGCCAAAGTATCTTACCGTGACGGTAAAAATGTCAAATAAAAGACACAGAAATGCACATAAGTACCCGTAGTTCACCGCGATCCTTTTTCTAATAAGCTTAATAGTGAAGATCGACATCAGTAGCCTATCAACCACCCTTAATGATAAGTACAATTTCACTACCTTTTCTCCACACACAGTTTCAAATGACTACACTTTTACGTTTAGAAAACTTATATATTCCACCACAGCAATTAAGCACAGCAGGAAGGATCGATACACACATCAACACGGATGAAACGAAAAAAATACCCTTTTAAACATTTGACTTATCTTCGTTTTCTCTCTGGGCTCCACATTGCACTGAATTTATGAATCGAATCCTTTCTCCAAGGCACATATTAATCTTTGCTTAGGCTTATACAACATTCCGATAATATTCAACCATTTTATAAAGGAGACCATACCATATATTAAGTATGCGGTGTCCTGCTTGCTGGTTCCTTCCAAGATTGTTCAGAGTATTTCAATGTACTTTACATGATATTATTTCGTAATGAAACATCTACGTGCCACGTTTAACGTACAGTCACTCAGTTACTGTATGCCCCTCGAAAACTAAATTACGGCAGTTTTTCCACTTTCGATTAAAAAACAGTGTATGTATTATTAAAATGCCCCTAGTGTTTAGCGGATTAAATGTAGTCTATAGTACTGTTTATGAATAATAATAATACAAAAAACTTGCTCAGATCATCTAAAGAGCTTCTCAAAGTACCGCAGCTCAACAGCGCTTTAGAAAAAACAAGAAGAGGAAAAAGGAAATGTAGCGCGCGCCGGTCCCTCGATCGCTGCGAGATTTCCACGCTGGACAGGAGCGGCACGTACGGCTGGGACCTCGATCACTATCGGGAACAAAAGAAAAATGCACGAAAACATTGGGAAGACTGCGGATCCGGATCAGAAATGAAGCGCTAAAACTCCGTGTGATAGGCTACTGCCATTACAAAAATCCTTAGTTCGAAAATAAATTATAAAAACATGCATTTAACTCTAATACTGCAAAAATCAGTTGTCTTTCATGTTACTGTGGTCCAATTATCCTTTAAAGTGTTTAATTGCTTGTTTTAGTTTTGTCTGCAAACGTCTGCGTAAACAAAAAAGTGATGGAAAACAAAACAGATTCTTTACGCAGTTATAATTTACTCCTGCCACAGTAAAACATTTACTAACTGGATGTTCAGGTTAAAGTATTACATTAAAATAGTCGGTACACTCAGTGACGGGTGAGCCTTTCATTGCCACCTGATACACGAACATAAACTACCTGTTGATATTAATCACGGTACCAAGCTTATCTTTTATGTCTTTTTAAGTTTCCTTATGTCATTTATCTTGATGATAGCCTACGGAGTCTGAGATACATGTGCCTGAGTTTGGCTGATCGACGTAGTGTTTAGATTTATTTCTGAGTCATTTGGTGTTTAGTTTCAGTACTGCTTACATGCTGCCGAAATCACAAGGCAAATCTACAGCGAATTTAAAAACCATTTTCGACTTTCAATTAGAAGCCCGTGATTTACAAGATATAGTTTGTAATAGTCCATAATAATAGACCCCTGGTTTACAAGCCAAATGCACAGACTGAAGTTATATATATATTTTTTTTTTTTATTTATTTATTTATTTTTTTATTTTTTTATTTCCGATAATGTCACCGTCTTTTGCGTAGCTAAAAATGGACACACACGTAATGGGTGATGTAGACACACCAGTCCATATAAAGCTGTGGTTTTTGTTTAGCTGGAGGGAACGAAATGGGTGGAAATGGAAATTTTTGTGCGTGACGGTGGCTGAACATTAGACGAACTGCAGGGCAGCGTCAAATGAGATATATACAAATTAAAATGCCCGTTAATGTCAACTAATGAAAGTGCTCCGTGCGGAATATAACAGCATACACAATGAAAACATTAACACCTGTTTATCACAGTTCATTTTGCGAATAGTAAAGATATCGATCTCAGTTGGTTTCACTTCTGCTAAAGTGTAGATTAGCAAAGCCGCGTGCACCAATAGCGCTTCGGCCACAGTGTGGCGCGGTGGCCGCTGCGTTTCGAAATTCACTGACATTGCTCGACTGTGCATAGGTGTGTCTTCATTGCTTGGATTACTGACTGTAAACTAACATGGCTGCCCCCTGGTTGCTGAGCAGCAACGTCTACAAGGAACCCCCCTGTGATCACAGATTACCTGGCTATCCAGAATGGCTATCCATCCATCAGTCGCTTATGTAGTACAGGTTCTTAGAGACCCTTTCCCAGCAAATACAACACAAGGGAGGGAGTATGTAAAACAGGATGCCAGTCCATCACCCAGAGGACAATGTGCCTAATTGCATATCTTTGGACTGACAGAGGAAACTTGCATAGGACTCCACACAAACAGAACAGGGAAATAAGATTAAAACTAGCGACAGATAAATGAATCTTCCGGAACCATTTGCTGTATTTTTTAACTACACTAGATGGCGCTCTTGCTTTGGGGCATACTTTGAGCCCATTTGTTTTGAAGAGAGAGCACCATCTAGTGGGATCAGAAAATACAGCAAGTGGTTCACGAAGCTTCACTTGGCCATCACTAATTAACCCCCCCCTTCAATCCTGGGGATGTGCAGCAACAGTGCTACCCACCGAACGACTGAACAAAGTTTCTGTTTTATTTCTATGGATTCCAATACCTTTTTATCTGCTTTAGAGGAGGTTTAAACATGTGGCAGCAGGAACCTGCCCTACCCTGAATCATCGCCATTTTGCAGGTTCTCTGGTAACTTCTACACGGCTCGACTGGCACACATCACCATGTAACTTGTTTTTAGTACAATAACCGGGATGGTACACCTAGAGGGAATTCAGGTGTGCATCACACCAAGCCAACCACAAAGAAACAATACATACATTATTCACATGTGTTTGGGGAAGCCTCTTGATGCATCCTTCACAGCAGGGATTTGACCGTTCAGCCCTTCTGACATGTTCACCTCCCACTTTACAATATAGTCAATATTCTTTTGAACTAACTTGACTGTAAAAATAGTTTTTCGCCGTGAAATATGTTAGAAAACTTGACACCTAGGTTTAATAAGCAGACCTTGGCAGCCTTTGTTGATTGTCAAGGGTAGAGAAGGAAAGATTAAACAGGAACACGGCCATTAAGGAGTCTGCCGGACACCAAGTTAATTAATGTCTGGTGACGAGGCCGGCCGATTTAGCTGTGTGGGGTTTGTGGAATTAACAAAACGCTACTGTGGAGTTTTCTGTACTCTTTTTGGAAAAAAACCCAGACAAGATAAGAAAATTTAACTTTCCATGTCTTCATCATTGCTACCATAACCAGTTATAAGACCTAACAACTACAGATACATCAGAAGAGAGTTAAAGTATACGCAGCATGTTTTATGTCAATTGGATTTGGTCAATTGTGCCCAGGTGTTTGCAGTCATGTGCCTTAATAAGGTCCTGATTGTTAGTTTGTTCAAAAGGTGTGTATTGGTCCTGAGAGTAGTGGACACCAGTACAATTTGGCTGGTCTGTAGGGGAAACAATTCAGTTTGAGAATATGATTAGAACAAGGAAAGTGGTTTAACGACTTTTTTGATGGTGTTTAGAAACATTGAAGGCTTCCTTCAGAAGAAGTGCTGTAGCATTTAAATGTGTGTTTCATGTAATGCCAAAGTTCTTTGCTTCATTTTTTTCCCATCCTTTGTTTTCGGTTGGGTTCTAGGATCCATCTTCTACTGTAGGTGTGAACTTGTACTGCATGTCCAAAGGAACTTATTACCCATGGAAATGGGTCAGAGCTTCTGTACTTTCCACTGGAAGTTGTATTCAAACAACCCCGCAGATATTCTACCAAATGTGATAGTCTACAACCAGCTGTAGAATATCCTCATTCAAACCAGTTTTTTTAGTCCACCCCGCAAAATAAGCTGTTTCCGGTAACCTCACCATACTTACGTATGCAGTAGTAACAACCTGCAGCTATTTCAAGAATAAAGTCTAACAGTTCAAACTAAAAAATATCAGAACAATCCTACCTATCTATCTGTCTGTCTTTATTTATTCAGCACTGTACTTTGGTGAACTTTTGTTCTTTTAAATGTGCTGTATAAATTTTGATTTGATGGGGAACATGATACACGGAATTAAACTCCATACCATCGCAGTGATGTACAGTGTTCTGAAACAGGGCTGTTTGACTCGTGCTAAATGATTGAACAGAAGTGCTCTTCTGGTTCGTTTTACCGGGGCCGTTTTTGTATGATGGTGTTGTTGTAACCTTTTACCTTGTGAAGTTGCATTTAATTATTATACATTTCTCGGTTAGGCACCATGGGAAAATATGTGGTAAATGACCTTAAATGAACAAACGTGTGGGACTGTCACTGCGAGTGGAACAGGTGCCTGAAAAGGCCTTTGATGTCGTGCCAGTACTTGACTTCCTGTGTGTTCGTCACCGCCTGAGAAAAATCTCTTTTAAAAAAGAACCTTTTTTTTTATTAAAATATTGTTAAAATGACTGCAAAGGTAAATGGTCTGTGTGGCACCATGGTACTGCATTGCACAGGCATCAAACATGATGTACGGATAGACGATCTGTAACTTTCCACTGTAACTCAGTTCATACGTCAAACACAAATATGTCTCATAAGAAACACACACTGTCAACATGCTTCTGAGCCCCTTAAAACATCCCCACTGGCTGGCAGTGTGGGGGGAAAACCATACACACCGCAGAAATCCCCCCCAGTAGGCAATAACAATGTCAGCAATCTCTGATTGGCCCTCTGCCCTTACCCCACTATTTTCAAAGACTGGTGCAGATGAAGCGGAAGCTCACGTTTGACTAATAATTAACTGGGGAATTTAAGTCAATTTACTGAAAGACAACTTTACACGAATGATTCCATAACAGATAAATGTCACAAAGCCTGTTCTGATTCAGCACGACATAAGAAGTGAAACAGGAAACAGCATACAAGACAGATTTAACATGCAGCAGTTGTATAATAATGATGAACTTCAGGTTTAACTAAAGATACTTTATTTAAACAGCAACAGTGGGCTATGTGTAATATTTAAGCACAGACAGCTTGACTTTATTTCTTTAATGTTCCAATATTTTGTTTTTCAGGAAACTCACTGTATTTGTGTACAGTGTATTTTTTAGTTAGCTTCAAAAGCCATTACTTGTTTTCACTATGCGTTGGCAATTTTACCAGGAGTGAAATTGCACCCCCTAGTCGTCAGATGAAAATGCTTTTTGAACACATTAAGTTCAATAAAATGAAATTATATTTGAAAATGTGGCTTGTGTTAGTCATATCAATGTGTAGTAAAAATTTTCTGTAAATGTATTTACTATTATTTTTCACAAATGTATGTACAGTGCTTACAGAAAGTCTTATTACATTATTCTGTAATAATGTTGCAATAATGTTACTGGTTTCATAGCGAAATTCCATCGACAAGCAATGTTTAACGTATCTGCATATATCTCCTCACACGCATTTCCTTTTTATTAAGTGTCATCATTTTTTTGACTGACTCATTCGGTTCTGTCCCTGCCATTTTGTGGTTAATTTCAATTGTAGTCATTGGCTCCCAAGGGACACTAAACAGAAATGTTTTGGGTATCAAACGGGACGGGAATAAGCGTCATCCGGCTAACTAGCCTCACATCTGGCGACATACGGAGCACCTTCACGGAGCACCTTCGCGGCGCGCTCAGGCTAACGTTGCTTGGCTAATGCTACTAAATAAAACCATATGGTCACCAAGCTGCCCACGCCAGCTAGCTTACTCGTCTAACTAATTCATGATTAGGGAAGATTGCTGCTTGTTTAGGTAGGTAACTAAATATGTATGTTAGTTTCATCATGAAACAGACCACCAATGACTGACATATTAGTTAGCTGCAGATAAATAAAATTAAAATAGAGTAAGTGGAAAAGCCTCTTTTTGGCTCATTCAGCTTTGTATATATGTGGTAACTGCTTCCTTTTACATACAGTCTCAATACATTTATAAAGGTAAATGAACAGGTTCAACATCATTTTAATATACAACTGCTAAGTTGGGGCAGTGATGGTGACTCCATTGCCTTGCAGTTGCTCTGATATCGCAGTGACTGTCAATCATGCAGCGTTACTCAAGCTTCTCATTTGCCCTGGTTTCAAGTTTAGCCGCACATATCTGGGCACCGTCGCACGGGCCCGGTCACACGTGCGCGGCCATCGCACGCTCAGGGCTCCGTGTTGTACACGGAGAAATCCGAGGCCAGGCTGACGTGCAGCTCCCAGGGATACTGGTTGACGGGCCGCTTGACCTCCGAGCCTCGCCGCCTGCCTTCCTGCACCAGCAGTTCCACGTCCTCGTCGTCCAGGACGCGCACCATGTCCCCGTCTGGGTCTCGGTAATTCAGCGCGATGTCCTCCAGCTTAAACAGCTCCCTGAAACAGGAGCGCAGTCTGACCTTCACTGCTCCGTCACACACATGTCCGGACAGCAGCACCACACTGACCAGCACCGTTGCCGTGGTAATATGACGCCGGACACGCACGCATACCAATAACATGCATGCATCCACCCATTTTCCATAGGCATGTATCCAGTGCAGGTCTGCAGCAAGTCTGGAGTCTATCCAGGGGAGACTCTGGACAAGATGCCAGCCCATTACAACCCAGTCCTCAGGAACCCCCAGACAGTCCACATTTTATCTCCCTCCCAACTCCCAGCAAATCAGGAACACCGAATACCTGTTGCGGGTGTGTTGGGAAAGAGGAGAAAGCAAAAATGTGGACTGTCTGGGGCTCCCCAAGGACTGGATTGGGAAATATTGCATTACATCGACACTAAGGGCAATTTAAAGACACAAATTCACCTAACTAGCCTCTGGACTGCGGGAGGGAAAAATGAAACATCAAACAAGATGAGCTGTGGAAACACTTCAAATTCAAGCTGCGCCGTTCTCTGACCGCGACCACAGCCAATCCCGCTGTCCTCTCAAGCATCTGCCAGCAGGTGAAATTAGCGCTCAGCACTCCTGCATGGCACCATGCAATTAACAGTGTGATAAATAAGGCGGATTGGAAGGGCCGTGAATAGGAAGAGCGCCAACTGCTGGCTGCAGGAAGGTGCTGCATTCAGCTCATTTTGGGGGAGAAAAAATAACCCAAGCTGCTATAAAAATTAGCCAGAAAAAAAATATGGCAACAAAATGTAAAGCAAAAAGGTGGAGGATTCCGGAAAGATCTTCGATGATTTATCCAGTCTGAAATGTATGCAGAAGCGTTCCACAGCTCATGGGATAAAAAATATAAATAATTTTAGCAGAACGCAGCAGATCCCCCAAAAGATAGATGAGTTCAAAACTAATAACGGGAAGCTGGAAAAAAAAAAAACATACTGGCACTCTAGTCAGGACAGTGAGCTGAATTTGGATATGCCCCGATGCATTGTGGGTAAGATGCCCCTCACCCAGGACTTGGCGCCCTCCATACCTCATTCGCGTGAACAGCTCCCTGTAGGAGGGCCTGGCAGAGAGAGCCTCCTCAACGCACAAGTCCCTGTGGTGTGACAGAGGGGCCCACAACCAACACCCATGAGCAAACCATCCAGGCAGCACGGCCTAGGCACCAGGCAGCACTGCACGCTCTGTTAAAGTTGCTCATACAAGGTCATGGCTGCTATAATATCATATAAGTACTAGGAAAAAATAGGTTCTGTTATTTTTTGTGCTTTTTGAATTGCTTCTATATATTGAAGAACCAGTGTAATTCAGCAAGAAGTTTTCAGCCAGCTTCTTCTTGTATCCTCTATTAGCTGTGCCACAGCCTCTCTCCTCTTACCTGGTTTCCACGCCAGTGGGGAGATGGAGGTAGCAGCGCAGGCAGCTGTATGACCCTGCCGGGGGCCCTTTTTTGGTCCCTGAAGCATCTTCCTCACCATCTGAATCACTCTCTGGAAGGGGCTTGATAATCTTCACAAAGGATGCAGGAAAAATGCCCGTCTGGTTCCTGACGGTACCCTTGGACGGGGGGGAGGGGGTATTCACACCTTAAACCAAGGCATTGATCACCATATCTGAGGTTATGGGGGGGTCTGAGAAGGTACACGCTAACACACCAAATACCGGCCAGGTCCAATTCACATAGAAACAGAGATACAAGCACAATGTCATCTGAAAAAACCATGAACACCAGCACAGTAATGTTTATGTCCATCTTCATTAACCAGGAACCATAAAAATTATCCCTGAAAATGAAGTCAGAAGGGAAAGTTTAGAGAGACTGTCACATAAGCCTCGTCTTCGTCTTTTTCACTGTCATCTTTACTTTTTCCTCATCCATCCCTCTTTTTATTGATCTGCTTCATCTTTCTCCTCCTCAGTCTATCCTCCTCTTCAGTCCCTCATAACACTGTCTCTCTCCCTCTCTCTCTCCATCTGTGACTCTCCTCCTTCTGCCTTCATGTCCTGCAATCTCTCTCCCCTACATCACTGCATCCCTTCCCGGTGCCCCTCCCTCTCTCTCTCTCTCTCTCTCTCTCTCTCTCTCCCTCTCCCTCTCCCTCTCCCTCCCTCCATCTCTCCCTGTCTCTCCCCTTCAGCTCACCTCCAGCCAGTCAGCGTTGACTCTCCTGAGCAGGAAGATCACCTCGCCAGTGCGCAGGCTGAGCTCCAGCTGCCCGCTCCCGCTGAAGTCGAACACCACCTGGGACAAGCCACACGGACACAGGCGCACAGTCAGGTGAGCTCTGTCCGCCGGCCGGACGCTGGGGGGGGGGGGGGGTGAAGCCCAAATGGGTGGAAGCAAAGTGTTGGAGAAAAGGGGGGAGAGAGGAGCGATGATCTCGGGGATGAGGAGACCAAGACTGAGTAGCGAGTGGGAGGTCAGGAGAGAAGATCGCGGCGGACGTGGGACACTGCGGACGTGAAGGAGGGATGGGAAAGAGAGAGAAAGAGAGGGAGGGATAGAGAGGCAGTATGGGACGGTGAACTGGATGAGGGGCGCGGAGTTTGGGTCCCGTAAAACCAATAGCACCATAACCTGTATGCAGGACAGGTGAACCGCACAGGACGGAGCGCGAGATAGAGCACGAGATAGAGCGGGAGATGGAGCGGGAGATGGAGCGAGAGATGGAGCGGGAGATGGAGCGGGAGATGGAGCGAGAGATGGAGCGGGAGATAGAGCCCCACACACAGGTGTGTTGCTCAGATGTGCACCTTCCCGTTTTCTGCGGGAGCGTGACGCAGCAGGCGGTGACGGACAGCCCTTCCGGGCTCAACGCCTGCGGGGGCTGTCGAATGGCGTGGCTGGACACAGGGTGAAGGGGGGGAGGGGGGGTTGCAAGGAGTTTAGCGGTGTGGAAGTTTTTTGGTGGCGTAAGTTCTACATTTAGAAAAGAAGGATGTGGGGTATTGAGAAAGAGTGAAGAAAGATGAGTGCTGGAGGAGTAGATGAAGAAAAGTGAATAAGGGAGGTGAAGTCCAGTGAGCGTGTGATCTGGGTACCTGCGGCCGTCACCTTGACTTTACTGCAGTGTCACCGAGTCGGACACTGGCCGGGGGAGGGAAGGGGACACAGGGACCGGTGCGGGGGACCGTCCCGGCAAAAGGAGGCTCGTTTGTGCGGGGACATACAGGGGACGAGGCGTACGTGTTCATCCATGCTGGTTAAGTGTGTTTTGGCAGACAGATGTGAGAAGCTCTTAAATGAGACAAAATGAAAGTTTATCACTAATGCTGAAAGGACAGTGCCCCCCCTGCCCCGTTACCCTTGTTACAAAACAACAGTAATAGCACCATGTGAGTCTGAAAGTTAAACTCAGACTAACTTTAAAATCCGTTTAAACACCGTCTTGCGAACACTGGAGACAGTAAGGTCGACGGCGGGCTCGTCTGAAACCCGAAACCCAGCTCTTTTATTAGCTGACCCATTAATCCTAGCGCCAAGTGGCCCGTTTGTAAAATAACTCCTCCAATTAGCGAGCCTCTAATTTCCCTCTGTACTGCGCCTTAATTAAACAGCAGGTCTGTCTCATCATAAGGGCTCGTGACCTGGTAATTGGTGCTGAAAGAGATGATTTTGGTGAGGAACAGAATAAGACAAGCCTGTCAGCAGATATCAATTGATTAGCATAACTCTAACTCAATGTCAAACCGAAGCTGCACAGAGACAGCACTGCGCATGCACGCACATGCACACGCACACAGACACACACAGACACACACATCATCCCCACACAGAGCGGAAAGAATTATCCTGATTTTGCTGGAAAGTCTATGCTTCATTTACATTCCTGTCTCTAGGGGGCAGCAGGGAGCACTAGGAGTTTCTGCTGTTTCGCCTATATCTATATCTATATCTATACCTATATCAACACTATGTTTTGGTAAATAGCCTGATGTACAAACTGATTAAAGTAAAAAACTGCAAGGATAAGCTCTTGATAGAAAAACTGCAAGTGTCAGGTTTAGGTGAAGCCATATTCACAATATATAACAACTATAATAATAATAATAATAATAATAATAATAAATTCTTGTCATACGTGACATACATCTAGACCAAGGCATGCTATACCCCCTGAAGGCTGGCCTTGTATAGGTTTCCAGAACCCAGGGGCCTGTATCATGAGGCTGGATTTCTTGTTTGGCTGGATAATTTGTCAGATCTAAGGCAGTCTGTGCTAAATGTAAGTGAACGAAGATAAAGGCCATTTAAACTGGGGTACCTATATTCGACAAGTTATCTGGCTAATCGAGAAATCCTGTTTTGTGATTCTGGCCCCTGGCCATAATCAGGTTTCCAGCAAGCTGGCCTTGCACAGGTTTACAAAGCACTGGCCTTGCACAGGTTTACAGGGCACTGGCCTTGCACAGGTTTACAGAGCACTGGCCTTGCACAGGTTTACAGGGCACTGGCCTTGCACAGGTTTACAGAACCCTGGCCTTGCACGGGATTATAGAGCGCTGGCCTTGAACAGGTTTACAAAGCGCTGGCCTTGCACATGTTTTCAGAACCCTCGCCTTGCACAGGTTTACAGAACACCGGCCTTGCATGGGTTCTCAGAACCCTGGCCTTGCACGGGTTTACAAAGCACTAGCCTTGCATGGGTTTTCAGAACCTTGGTGTTGCACAGGTTTTCAGAGCGCTGGCCTTGCACGTTTTCAGAACCCTGGCCTTGCACGGGTTTACAGAGCACTGGCCGTGCATGGGTTCTCAGAACCTTGGCCTTGCATGGGTTTACAGAGCGCTGGCCTTGCATGGGTTTACAGAGCGCTGGCCTTGCACGGATTTTCAGAACCCTGGCCTTGCACACGTTTACAGAACATTAGCCTTGCACGGGTTTACAAAATGCTGACCTTGCACAGGTTTACAAAGCACTGGCCTTGCACACGTTTCCAGAACGCTGGCCTTGCATGGGTTTCCAGAATGCTGGCCTTGCAGTCCCTGATCCGGGCTGGCGCCGGGACGTCTGCCTTTCCGCAGTTACCGCACATGCCGGGTGCAGACATAACGACGGGAGTGAAAACCACTAACCTGAGGCGGACCGCAAGCTCCAGCTCAGTGATAAGGGCCAGCTCTGAAGGGGAGGCCTCCCTTCAAGGCTGTAAATTCGGCAGGTGGTCTTCCTGCTTCCCAGGTCACGCCAGCATCAGTGCAGCAAATAGTGTCGTGCCTCCCAGCCTCCCAGCCATCGCTGTTCCCGCACCTGAACCCCTTGATCCATTTTTACTCTAAATTATAAGTAGGCAGCCCCGTGTCTGTGATACTTTATGCTTCCCTGTTACACAGACCTAGAAAATCTCTAGAAACGGTGGCATGAAAGACATTAAGGGTGTTCTGTTTGTAGTATCTACTAGACACCAGCAGGAATCCATTAAAAACCTTGAATTACGAGTGGTGTGTAGAATAGGTGACATTTATGGTACGTTCATGGAGGATTTAAAGACAGGTGTCTCACAGAAACAACCAGCAACAGACAAGCGTAGCTGTTTCCTGCGATCTGCAGCCAACCACAAAACCATGCAGCAAAACCTGCGCGGCCTGTTGTTTCGCCAACAGCTGTTCTGGGCCACGACACGGTACAGGAGATCCCCGGGGACAGCCAGGGAGAATCAGCCAATCTGAGACTCGCTTCTTACACCTAATTTCCCGTCTTTGAGAAAGATGGAGGAAAGTAGCTAAGCTTTAAAGTGGAGTTCAATAATCTATTTCGGGTGTCCGATCACGTTTTAAGGGCAGGTATTTTAAGCCGGGAGCAGAAGGGGAGGAAAAAAATAAAAGCCGGATTTATAAGAGTTTAGGGTGACTCTGGGTCACAGAACAGCAGTCAGTCAGGACTCCAATTAGAGTCGTCACCTAAATGAGGTCATCTACACACCGCAGGTCAGCTGGGATGTGCAAGAAAATTGGATTAAAGCTTTTTTTTGTTCATTAACATTTTTTTTTAACAAAAGGGATGATGTGACCCATTTCAGAAACTCACTTTTCAATCTGCTGGGATGGATGGATATATATATATATATATATATATATATATATATATATATATAAATAAATAACTCCTGTCGCTTAGCAGAAACTTTGTAATCTATCAGGTGGTGCGTTTACCGGAGTAGATCAGGTTAAGCTTGTCTCTCACAGGCCCAACAGCAGAGCTGAGGCTGGGATCTGAGCCTGTAACCCACCTGGTTGCCAGTTCACAGGCCTAACTGCATCACACCCTGCTGACCTTGACATTCACATCCACCAGTGACGGAGCCCGGTGACCCTCTGTGGTGGGGGCTTGAAGCCAGCGAAGGTGGACCAACACCCCCCATTCACCCCCGCCGAGCTCAGCCTCTCTGTCTGTGTTGTTAGGGCCACTTCTGACCTGCAGTCAATGCAAATCTGGTCTGGATCACTGAGCCCCCCCCCAGAATGGGGCAGGTTCCTGGGAAGGTGGGAAATATTGTTTAGATCCGGAGTGTTTCCACGGCGACTGATGGCTTCCCATGACCCCGCCCCCCCATAACCCAGACCTGTATTCTGATCACATCCCCTCATCTGGCCAGTACAGTCCTGTCACCCAGCCTTTTGCCTTATGATGGCAATAAAAGAGATTCTGGCAGCCCCCCCAGCACGACTGATTGCGTGGTCACCTGACCAAGCAGCCCCCCCGAGCCTGGCTGGTTGTGTGGTCACCTGACCCAGCCATCGTCCCCAACAAAACCAGCCCGCCCCGTTCTGATGCATCTTTAGCTTGGAGAGCAGCTTGCAGTCGTTTGGACGGGGGTCCCAAGGGGGTTTGCCGAGTACCAACCAGATCCGGCACCGAAGCCACTAAGAGAAAAACATTTTCTATTTTTCTGTTTGTTGGTCACTCCCCAAAAAACACACAGAAATTGTGGGTAGCCTCACAATATAAAGGATAGTTTGTACAAGTGCTGAGTGCGTCGTTCGACAGTGTCTGAAAATCAGAGTGCAGAAGAGGAAGTAGATAGTGCACTGAGGCAGAGAATGTGCTTAGGTCTGTGTGTGTGTGTGTGTGTGTGTGTGTGTGTGTGTGTCTGTGCTTTGCTTTAGTCATATGTGTACTGAGTGTCCATAAAGTTTCTTTACAATTTCAAAAATTTATTACAAAGGCAAATGAAAAGACAGATATGTGGAAATTATCACAAAATGAGTTGTTTTTTTTGCCTCATTTAATGCACCTCTATATGGGCACCATTAGTTGCACAAAGCACATCAAGATGGTCCTGGATGGTCCATGTTCACTGTAGCAAACCCTCATCAGTGAAGGCACTGGCATCAGTGATCCTCTGCTTTAGATTAGTCATGTCCCGTACCTTCGTTTGCAATGTGATGAAAAACTTTGATAACCACTGAGTACATAGAACAAATATGATGGAGATATCTAATCAATTGCCTTTGTAGTACATTTTTGAAATTGTAAAGAGACTGTATGGACACCCTGTATTTATCCAAAGCTGGATCATGTACAAGATTGGTTCAGGTTCAGGTGAACTATACAGATGCAGCAGCACTTTGTTATTGAGCTGAGCTAACCAGCATTCTGTGTAGAAACCGTTAACCAGCATGATATCTGCATTACAACAGAGATTATAACAGCTTTCAGGCCGTGTGTGTGTGTGTGTGTGTGTGTGTGTGTGTGGCAGCAGGCCCAGCCTCACTGTCCGGGTCTGTTCTATATGTCGACTCGGCCCAGAGCCAGAGCGTTGGCCTGCTAATCTCAGTACAAGGTCAGCAGAGACACCGTGGAAGGGCCCTCTATCTGGAACACACACACACACACACACACCCACACACACTCAGATCACCTGCATACCTGCGCGCATCCACACCCGTTACACATACCTGCGCTCACACCCATCTGCTCCCCGACACCCAAACACCAGGCAGAAAAAGACGAAGATAAAACTGACACACGGTAATATGTGCAGGGCGTATTCGACATACTTTTAATGACTTTTCGAGCAAAGGCTCCGCCCACCGTGAATCGACACGCTCCACTGATCACCAGGAAGCGTTCGACAATACCCGCAAAGTGGGTGGGTCGTCTGTTGCATCAGAAAATTGGAAGCAGTCAGTATGGGTTAGCTTAGGATGCTGTGCTTGAGGTGGGAAGGTTGCTGGTTCGTATCCCAGCTGCCTCAGAGTATGACCCTTAACCCCCCCTGAGTGCTCCAGCGATGGCCTGAACCTGCCCCTCCTTCTTATATCATGCTTTGGATAAAAGCATCTGGTAAATAAATGAAACATAATAGAGCAGACAGGCATCTGTATGAGCTGAATGCGCGTATCGTCAGCCATCTTTAATGGCGGCTTTTTTTGCCGTAGTCACCCTCTGAACGCCAGGCCTGACGCCGCAGTTAAATCTCCGGAACAAGCGCCCGTTCCGCTGACACCGTGACGCCAAGCAAACTCATTTCCTTTCGGAGGGGTTTTAAACGGCCTATGCCCGCAACTTTAGAACGCATCCCCAGCCCCCCCGCCCCGGTAAAGACGGCGGCGGAATGCAGAATCGCGGTTCTCTTTTTTTATGCACCTAGAGCTGCAGGCGTGAGTGGAATGAGAAAGTGAGGAGGAGTGCGTCCTGGGGAGACAGGGGGCTGCTGGGTAGGGGAGTCAGAGCATGGACAAATGGGGGGGGGGACAAAGGAGAGGAGGCAGAGAGAAGCGCTGAAAACGAGACAGAAAATGAGAAGCTGATTATACGACGAGAAGGATGAGGGAGGAGGAGGGAGGAGGAATTAGAGGAGAAGAGTTTGAAAGAGTGATGAGTCCGACGGCTTTGGAGCGTAACGGGGCGTTCCTCACCGTCTGTGCTGCGGGACCGGTATCAGCAGAACCGAGGGGTGCTGGGTGACCCAAATCTGATAACCCTCACCCACACCCCCACCACGCTGACAATGACACCATCATTGC
>JAODJU010000095.1:6079446-6089471 GCA_026776725.1 Gnathonemus echidnorhynchus
GGGGGGGGGGGGGGGGGGAATTCCACAAGATTTGCAAGATCCATCTTCCATTACCATTAATAACTGCACTGTGTCCCTTTCAAGTACAAAAGATATGATTTATTTATGCACTAATAAGTATAAACCTAAACAATACAGACATGTTCAGTTAAGTGCGCTTCAAGCATTACACTATGGGGGACAACAAGCACCTATGTAACTTATATATGTGTTTTATACGTATTTATGAACAATTGCACGGTGTCCGTTCACCGCCAGTGATTTTAAGCAAGACAGCTGGGCTGTTGAACGTGAAGTGCACATACTAACATTAATATTAATAAATATTACAAACAGTGAAAGCTATTACAGTCAGAAAACTGCATATAAAGCTAACTTTACTGTGGTGTTGGTTTTAAGGTTGGTTTTAACTCGAATCCACTCTCTGGAATATTTTAGTATAGATCTGCATATCCCCCCGTACATCATCAAGCAAGAATCCCAGGGAGGGATACCCGGAAGTGAGTTTGGGTTTAAACCTTAACTATGACACTACGGTAAAGTTCGCTTTATTCAGCTTTCTGGCTGTAATATCATCTAACAAAAGCGAAGCAACAGCCCTTGGTTTTCCAGATGTCTTTACAGGCGAATTTAAATTAATATTTCTATGTCTGTGTGTGCACTTCACCATCAATATCACAGCTGTCTTGCTTACGTATCGCATATTCCTTTGTCATTTATTTTTCTGTTATTATGTAGAAGAATGCAGTAGACAATAGCAGGCCTGGTGTAGGGTAAATCGAAAAGAGGAGCGCACTGGAATTCTGCCCTTAGTGCACCGTGCAGCTTCTGACAGATCAGACAGGAGAAATAAACGGCACTTCGAGGTGGACCAGAGTCAAAATGTGACAATATAAAAGTATTTTTGATTTGTTTTATATTTGGCAGGAGAAGGAGATTATGGCCCCTAAAAAGGTGTTTGGCCCCTAAATATTTTGGGTTTAGGAGCCAATGGCTCTTAAAGTTTTTTTTTTTTTTTTTTTGTCAGGAACCCTGTCACCCCCACCAATCATAAGGACCCAAACAAAATATAAGACTTTTGGCATTTTTAGTTTTTTGATTGCAGTCACAGATTAGTATAAAATAGAGTTTCCTCTTCTGGGGACCGAAAAAATATCCCCACAAGGTCACAATTGCAAGATTGTATGACACTTTGGGGACATGTGATCCCCACAATATTTTTAATATATAATACTATTATATTATATTATTATATATACTTATACACACACACACACACACACACACACACACGGGAAGTCAGTTTCCTCACTGCCTTTGACTGTAATGGCTGTCTAACTCCAAACGAACAGATCTGAAAGTGCAGCCTGTCAAACAGCAGGACAGGGTGTCAGAAAAAGGGCCTTCAGCTGTAACGCCACAGAGACCAGCAGCAACCACACTGATCTCACGGCTGATCTCACGGCTGATCTCATGGCTGATCTCACGGCTGGTCTCCAGATGAGCCTTTGGGAGTAAAGGCCGGTGACCTATGATCGCCCAGTTAGGGGACAGGATGGTCTTCCCTTGCTGGGCTTAGAGCCTAAGCTGGGAGAAAGAACCACATAAGCAAGCTTCTACAGGTGGATACTGGAGGACGACCAGCCTGATGCGCCTCCTACTGGCAAGGGGGGGAATAGCGGGTGATCACCTCGGCACAGACCCCATTTTGCATAGTGTTCCCAAGTGCCTTCAATAACCATGACCATTAAGGGCACATATTAGTACCCCTGACTCTTGGGTCTCCTATTCTTGCTACAGTAGGATCAACGCCCTTATACACTGTACTAACACTCAACTTACACACCACAGACACAGCAGTAACACACTCACACACAAGGGGGCAGCACAGCCATCTCTGCTGCTGCTTCTCTCCTGCGCTCCCTCACAGGCTGGCCGCTTAAATAAATAAGCCTGACTGGGCTGAGGGCCGGCCTCTATCCATTATTCAGACGCCACCCGATCTGGGTGCTGGCCTGGGCGCTCAGGGTGCCACGGCAGCCCGGGACCGGGACCAGGCCATACCCACGGCTGTGTGCTACGCGAGCGTCAGCGTTCATTACTGCACATGGGACACCGGTCACCTGACTGTCACTGAAGACCTGCTCGCACGGACAAGAGGGCAAACAAACAGACAAGCTCACCCCAAACAAAAACACATACACCAACACATGCACCCCAAACACAAACACATGCGCACTCCCCAAACACACTCATGCACCCCAAACACAAACACATGCGCACTCCCCAAACACACTCATGCACCCCAAACACACTCATGCACCCCAAACACAAACATATGTGCACTCCCCAAACACACTCGTGCACCCCAAACACTAACATATGCGCACTCCCCAAACACACTCATGCACCCCAAACACACGCACATTCCCCAATAACAAACACATGTGCACACCCCAAACACAAACGCACTCCCCAAACACACGCACACTCCCCAAACACAAACACACACGCACTCCCCAACAAAAACACACGCGCACTCCCCAAACAAAAACACACGCGCACTCCCCAAACAAAAACACACGCGCACTCTCCAAACACACTCATGCACCCCAAACACGCAGAACAAGCCCGCACCCAGTGTGGGGACAGTGTGTGGCTCAGTGGGCTAAACCTCTGTACCTGTGATCAGAAGGTTGCTGTTAATTAACCGTTATTACTACACGTCCAATAGCCATGGGGGCAGCTGTCTGTCAAACTGCACCTTCTTTCTGTGTTATGCCACTGTTGTCATAATAAGCTATGAACGATTTAGAAAAAGGCATGTACAATGAGTTTGAGGAAATTTGGAGACCATTCATTCCACAGGGGGGAGGGGGTTGCCCCCCGCCCCAGTCTTTTTACATGTAACAGATCACCTGTCCGTTCATGATGTCACTGTCATTCTGAATGTGTCCATATTTTGTTCTACAAAAACGCTGCAATCTTGTTTCAAGCAGTGATCTTGTTAAAGGAACTTATTATATTGCTACCCAATAAAAGAATTTGGAGCAAACACAGGCAGGTGAATCTGGTGACACGTCAAGCAGAGCAGACTTAGCGGCACCATAAATGTTTAGCAACATTTGTTTTATGAAGGATGTGGGCTTTGATAGCACTGATGGCCCACAATAAAAAGTTCTGGGACAGAAGCCCGGGAGCCCATATTCACGGAACATTGACGCCAGAGAGAGAGAGTGCGAGAGAGAGAGACCTGCTGTTAATCGAACCCGTGGCCCTACCCGTGCCAGCCTGAGCTATAAAGCCCATCTCTGACGACTCACCAATCGATTGCGGCCGTTTCCTTCTCAGATTTATCTTTTTTCCAGCCATATCTCTTGCATAGTTTCTCATAAAGACTCCTCCCTCGACATACCCACCGACATTTCGCCTTGGGCGAGACAAATCAACCACAAATGGAAATATAAGTGATGACAGGGGCCCGTATAACAAAGCCAGATTTGTTGCTTAGCTGGATAACTTGTTGGATTTAAGGTATCCCGGTTTAGGTAGACTTTGTCTGTGTTCATTTACATTTAGCCTAGACTGGATAACCTGTGAATGGGCTGCAATTTCATTATCGCTTTATTGAATTATCGCAGTAAAATGATTATCAGTGACAGGCGGTGTGGTGGCTCAGTGGTTAGCATGACAGGAAATGCGGGTTCAGATCCTGCCTTTCAGATCCCCATAGGGGGTGACTGACTAACACCTCCTCCAGGGTGCTTCCTGATTCCTGAAAGAGGCTCCCTACTCTGCTACTCTCTTCTTGATAAGAGGTCATGGCAGTTGCATGGACAGATTATCAGTTATGCTGAGCCCATCGTTAGCGCCCCCTGCGTGTCGGACGGTGCCGTGGCGCTTACCTAACGAGCGCGAGGATGCACTGTGTAGCGCCTTCTCCCCCATCTTGGCCAGCATGCTGAAGTAGGCCTCACCCGTCATCGCCAAGGCTGTGAGAAACACAGGGGCCCTCAGAGACGGTACCGGGGGGGGGCTTGGGGTACCACGATCCAGTCTGGCTCTTCATTCAGTCCCATCAGACATACCAAATATTATATATGCTCACAAAAGTAATCCATTATAGACAGAGGTGGAAAGTTCAGGTCCAGAAAATTTAGATCCAGACCAAGATTTTGTTTCAACCAATCAGTTAAGTTTGAAGAATTTCATTCACAGGGTATGCAGCTGGTTGGTTGGAACAAAATCTCGGTCTGGATTTGTACTTTCTGGACCTGAACTTTCCACCTTTGTCTGTGATAGATTACTTTTATGAGTAACTTCCCCAACACTGTATTATACATTAATTATTTATACTGTACCATGTACACCCCTGTATAGTCGTACATTTTTCTATTTATTTATTACATTAGTATATATTGAACAGCAGTTTCTAGCACTTTTATGCTACTTTGAATTTTCAAATTAGATGCCAAACTTCATTTAGTTGTCTGAGTACCTGTGCTTGAACAATAAAAAGGTTCAACCTAATTTAATCTAATGTAATATAATGTAATAAATCATACATAACAAACAGTCAAAATATATTGTAGTGGACATACTGCACAAACAGACGCCAACACAAACAAATGCAAAACAGACAGTCAGAAAGACACTGTAAAGACACTGTTTGTAATTATATCTTTGTGGGTACTCTCCATTCATTTCTATGGGGGTAAGCTCTAATCCCAACATGGCAACCCTAACCCCTACCCAGCCCAAGTCTTTTGGCATTTTTAGTTTTTTGACTGCATTTGCAGATCCTTGTGGGGACCTGAAAAATGGTCCCCACAACATCAAAATAATATGTTTTTATTTGGTCCATACAATGTAATATATACACAATACACGCACACACACACTCCGAACCTTGAAAGGCCTGGGTGTAGCTGTTACCCAAAGCCACCAGCTTCTGCAGCCCTGGGTTAAAATGCTCCATCAGGTTCTGTGGGGACGGCAGACAGACACACAGGACAGTGGGGCACGTTTCATCAGAGCCGGGAGGCTGCTGTACCCCCGTAGGGCCGGTAATTAAGTCATATAAAAAGGACAAACAGAAAAGCAATAAAACGCAGAGTCCACATGGCAGAGTAACAGAGAACTATAAAACACAACGGCGGTGCCCCGGTGGCCTGACATCTCACAAAAACTCGCGTACAATTCCCGTATCATAACGAACGAACAACAAGCACAGCCGACCTTCTTTTTACAGTAAAATCACCTTACGCTGAGTTGCATTTTTATTACACAGAACAACGTTCGATATTTAGCGCTGCGGCCTGAATCTCCAGCAAATCTGTTTCCTATAATTGCTGTTATTCATATACATGTGACGTGAAACAGAAAGATAGATATGACAAAATACGTATCGTACCACTACACCACTGCATTGTCTATTAAAGCAGCTACAGGTATGACTGAACATCACAAGAACACGACTGAAAGACTATTACAATATCATTACTCAATGAATTATTTATCATTTGAATGCACTGACGAGTATTAAACCATGTCACACGGGTTGAGGTGACATCGTGTTGTGCTGTGATATTTAAGAGTGCAGCAGACTTGGGGACAGTCCTGGGGACCGAACTTTGCCGAGGTCCGCAGAACCATCGCACACGTGTGAGACGCACCAAAAGCATGCAAAGGGGTTATGGACACCAGCAGGAACAGAGTGGAACACACAAGCATATCCACCCATTATACACCGTGCTAAAATATTCACAATTTCATCAATATCACAACAAAAGATGTTTGATACTGTTGTGTCAATCTGCATATAGGGGAAAACACTTACCACGTATAAACGTAAAGTGGATCTATGAAGTTGGTCGCTGTTCGGTCCCGACATCGTTACTCTTTCTAAAGTCCTACACGGTATAAAAGACGCCAGATCTAAGTTAGGTGTGAAGTACAAATGTCAGAAATTACAGGGCACGGAATAACACGGCGTCTTGCGAAATCGATACATGCATAAAAAAAATTCAGTAACTCATACCTTATGCAGCCGGTGGAAAGTCACCTTCACCGTTGGTGGTTTTTATTGTGCTTTTATATTCTTATCTACTAAAGGTGGTTTGTGATAAACGTGTTCGTCCAAGTGACTGATAATGTTGCCTGAGTGTTATCAGGCTATAGAGAGAAAAACTGGAGGCATCGATACTGCGCTGGGTCGTAAATTATTGAACGGTACTACATGAGCATGAGAAAACAGAAACCAGCTTCACTTGAATCGCTCCTGCAGGAGGTGTTACAGCTGAAGGTCTATCACACGAAGCCGCCACACGCACCATTCAGTCACCCAGCCACAAAACACCGGCCCTTATCTGCACCACTTTTGATCCATTCTACGGTGTAAAATGGAGCAGGAAACAGCCAATTTCACTACGTACATTGGTTGGCGTACAGTCGAGCTACCCGGTGGAAGACTGCAAGTATCAAGGAGGTACCTAGAAATTCAGGACCCCCTGACAAAATTTCACCTTGCGCCCCCACACCCTTGCCCGCTTAGATGTACGTTTAATTTAACATATTCAAGGGCTTCTTTCAAGTGCAAGGCCCCTAAATCTTCCAGGATATCCATGTCCCCTGTTGGCAAGTGTACTATAATAAAATACCATTTTCAAATCCCCAGATCAGTATATATACTATGCAACACTTAAAACTTCAGTTGTCGAGAAATATCCCATTCTTCACTAAACAAATAAAATGGTACTGTAGTTTCAATGAACGCATTGCCTCTCTCAAATTGTAATGAATCTGCGAATGTTCATTTAGTTTAGTTCAAGGAAAACTTAAAGATATAAAATTCTTGTCCACTATACAGCTATGGAACAGGTTGGTCTTACATCACCGAATGCTGGCCATCGCGTGGTTTGCACTGTAAAGACTCCCCTGGAGCACCAGGGGGCGCCAGCGCACACTTCGTTTTTCCAGATCCGCTAATTTGTTTACATGGTATATTTCAGACGCGTTTTATGTGTGAAAAAACGCTTTAATACAAGAGACAAGCTGCAATGTAGGTCACATAAATACTAATTTATTTTCCATTTATTAGAGTATCTTAGTAATAACACAACATTATATATGTAATGTACAACACCAAGCAATGATTTAATAATTATATAAAGATTTAAAGGGGAAAAGTTCATACAAGACAAAATGACAGTTCAGTGTTACAATCAACATGCCCTACTGTACATAGCTTAATGGATTTTTAAAGCTTGTTCAGTTATAATCGTGCAGTAGCACTACAGTGCAAATTTGGGTCCTACATAAAAAGTTCCCAGTTTAAACCTACAAAAAAGCAAAGTCGGTTATTATCAATAAGTCGAGGTACAGGCCATTAGTACAAATTGCCATTTTGAAAAGCAACAATAAAATCATTACACAAAAAATGCCTTCCATTATAAGGTATAGGTATGGTCTTCATGGTTGATCAGTTCTGGTTTGCTCGCCTTCAGCACGTTTGTAAACAAAAAAATAATATTTTTGTAATGACCTATTCGCATTTGACTGGCCGGTTCCGATCGTGGTTTATCCTCCCTACTTCATGTCAGTTTGTAGCCTGCTTGGGCGTCGTGTTCTGCTGCCTGTCAGACGTGCAGCAGCCGCTGGGCCAGGGCCTGGATGTGATCCCGGTGCTCGTACAGGTACATCTGCGTCTCCCACAGCATGTCCACCAGTACGGCGTCGCTCACCTCGTCCAGCATCACCTCCACCGACAGCTGGGGGCTCAGCCTGGCCGGCAGGGGTCGCGGGAGGAAGAGGAGGAGGAGGAAAGTGCAGGAGACGGAGGGACAGAGGCACACGGGGAGGCGCCCGTTAGAATACGGAGTAAGGGAAATGTGGACTGTAACGCGGACGGAGCCCCTCCGCGGGGCCCCGACCCACAGCCGAGTGGGGTCGACTTAGCACTGACCTGTGATAATCGATATCCGCCATCTCACACCAAGCCTTGGCTCGGTCCACCGCACAGCCGTCGGAGTCGGTGCACTGCAACAGAGAGAGAGACAGAGATGGGAACTGAAGGACATTGTCCCCGGAGGGGGGGGGGATTCCCTTAAAGGACCTCGTTCTGCGGGGTCACAAGAAGCGTGAGTGAGTACAGACTGTCTCAGCCTCCCATATCGCAATGCAAAATACAAACTCTTCAAACACCAGAACAACAACGTTAGTTTTGTTAGCTGCTGGACCAGCCTTGTTTGTGCAGAGTGTAGCTCAGCAGGTAAGATACTGGTGCCTGTTTCCAGAAGATTGTGGGTTCGAATACCATAGGACCACAAGCTTTTATCATTTGTAAGTCACGTAAGACAAAAAGCCATGCTGATACAATGTTAATAAATAAAATGTACCATCCATTTGTGAAGAAAAACAAAATGACCAGATTCGTGGAATTCCCTATAAAGGCAGGTGTCCCAGAGCAGCTCTGACCCCATTCCCTTTAAGTTTCACAGAACATCCCATTTAATTGTCATTACTAAGCAGCTTCTCGCAGGCTTTGGGCGAGCTCCAGTTGTGCACTTACGCAGTCCACCAGCATCTTCCCCAGCTCCTTGGCTCCCACAAAGGACTTGGCCAGTTCCAGGGGGTTGGAGGGCCGGAACACATCCACAGAGTTCACCACCACCTGGGGGGGCTTCCCCGTGCCTAGTGAAACCACCACACCCAGCCGCTGAACTTCCTCTCCCCTACCCTGAAAGATAACCGGGCCGTGAAGCGAGGGGGGCGCCTTCAGATATTACGACTGGAGTTTAAAGATGACAGCGGAACCAATAGACATATACAAGGGCGGGGCCATAGGGAGACTGGCGTCAGCTGAAAGCCGATTGGTCACCTCCCCTGTCACTCACTGATTCAAAACATATCATTGGCTAATGATAAGGTTGGCCCTTTTGTATGAATTATGGCCCCTGTTATACCCACACCTTAAAAAAAATCCTAGAATTGCCTCAGCCACAGACTGTCAGGAAGTTAGAAACTGACATGGTCTGCTTATTCCTGCTTAAGGGATCTGTCCCTGTTACTGCGTGTACAGCCGTGTAATCTCCGTGCAAAGGGTAAGGGTGTGCATACCTGTGCTCGGAGGGCTTTGTTGTGCTGGTGTATCTCTGTCATGGCATCCAGCGTGGGGTTGTTGGCTAGCAGCCCCCCGTCCAGAAAGCGGCCCATTGGTCGGAAGTAGGTGGGGGCAGCACCACTGGATCGGGCAGCACGCCACACGCACTGGTCTGGGAGAGAGCGGCGGAGGGCAGAGGTGAGACGAGGCAGAGGGAGGAGACCCCGCTTTTTAGTTCTGTAAAGGGTCTGGAAGCGAGGCTGTGTCCAGCCGTGTGATTGGATGGCCATGTCCAGCCGTGTGATTGGATGGCCATGTCCAGCCGTGTGATTGGACAGCCATGTCCAAGTTCATAGTGAGGTGAAAGCTGCCATGTGTGTTTCACCTGCGTGTGCCCCCATCAATCATACAGTGCCGGACGTTCGTTCGTTCGTTCTTTCGTTCACTTGCTCGCTCGCGCACACACACACACACACACCTTTATCTGGGATGGTCCTACGCTTTTTTGAAGGGGGGCCCTTGGAATAGCCCACTATCAACACATCCTCAACCTCCCATCCTGAAACACCAAGACACAAAGGACCACATGTACTCGCAGTACACACCAACAGTATGCAGCGCGTACCCACAGTATGCAGCGCGTACCCACAGTATGCACCCGCAGTATGCAGTGTGCACCCACAGTATGCATCGCGTACCCACAGTATGCAGCGTGTACCCACAGTATGCACCCGCAGTATGCAGCGTGCACCCACAGTATGCATCGCGTACCCACAGTATGCAGCGTGTACCCACAGTATGCACCCACAGTATGCACCCGCAGTATGCAGCGCGTACCCACAGTATGCACCCGCAGTATGCAGAGTGCACCCACAGTATGCATCGCATACCCACAGTAGGCAGCGCGTACCCACAGTATGCACCC
>JAODJU010000095.1:6093813-6115432 GCA_026776725.1 Gnathonemus echidnorhynchus
GGGGGTTGGAAAACTGCCAGGTGGGGGGGGCTTTGAAGCAACACAGATAGCTTTCTCCCCCTTTAGTTTTTTTTTTGTTTCTTCAAAGTAAATCACTACTTGGGACAGATTAACAGTCGCTGCAACGAACAAAGCAGGGGTGTCGTCAAACTGCTTTATGTGATTATTTATGGTGTCGAAAGAGCCTTGGATCAGCTCCCAGTAACTGTGAACAAAGTGAAAATCCCACAGGCACTATCGGGGGATTCCTAAAAGGAGGACCTCTGAAGCTCGACCCCTTAATCACACGCCCAGGATCGGACTAACCCACGGGACGTAAACAGCGAAATAACGCAGAGCCAAGATCTAAACATGAAGGCTAAGCTCTGCGGAGCTGCACGTCCAGCTTGGGAGCCCAGAACGAGAAATGCTGATAATCCACAACGGACAAACGTTCACATATCATTCACACGACGTTTACATAACATTCAAATGACCTTCACATAAAGTTCACTTACAGTTCAACAGCGTTACAGGTCATGCAGTTAATGTCGCCTTCACGACTCACAGACATGAGCACGGTCATGCACAGATAAGTCCATATCAACACATGCGTCATTCACTTATTCATTGTTTCAGTCTGTCATATCTTGTTTTTCTGTCTTTTCTTTAGTAAAAAAATATGTTCACGCCATGCATGACATACTCTGACCACAAGGTGGCGCTCAATTTCCCCTCCAGGTGCACTGTGGTTCAGTTGCATGGGCGGTGCTCTGTAACTGTAAAATGCAGCCCACCCACGCAGACGTGTGCAGACGTGCTCACCTTTGCTGGTGCGGGCTGCTATAAGCCCGGGAGTCTCCCCCAGATCGTTGTGGATCTCAACATCAGCTCCGAAGACAATGAGGGCCTTTATCAGGTCTATATGGTCCATCTGAGGGGAGGGAAAGAGAGACAGAGTGTTGGGCACACACAGTGACCTTGTTATTAAATAAGCAGTGGATGGATGCATGCATGCATGCATGCATGGAGGAAGTAGTGCTAGGTAATGCAGCCAACATGCAGCACTCCTTACCTTCATGGCGAGGTGCAGCGCGGTGTTGCCATTCTCGCCACGGAGGTTAGGGTTCGCCCCATGTGTGAGCAGCACCATTGCGGCCTCAAAGCGCCCCCTTTTGGTCAGTATGTGAAGTGGACTCTCTCCTGTCTTGCTCAGATAGTTCACAGAGCAGCTTCTCTCCAGGAGCAGACGGCTCATCTGGAGGAAAGAGGAGAAGTGAGCAGAGGGACGGAGAAAGGGATGGGAGGAAGAGAGGGAGGAGGGATGAAGGGAAAGAACAGCACTTTCAAGCCCAGCCGCTTACAATTGTTTCCTAATTACTTGATATACACTGGAGATGCATTCATCTTAAAAACAGTGCACTTAGTGTGAATATTTGGGCAACATTTAGTGGAAGACGAAACAAGTCCACTCACAGAGCACTATGAAACTACTACCCAGTAACCAGGTAGTCATCGGTTTTTAAGAGCAACTGGAGGAAATTTTTGGAAATTTGTCTCCCCAAACTGAAGACAAATGGAACATGATATAAAATCGAACTGGGTGAGGGGGAAAAATAATCCAGCAGAGCCGAATGACCCTGACCAGTGCTTCCAAACTGAGGAGGGTCTATGAAATGATCTTGGCCGTGGCTTGCAGAGACGTTTCATTAACAGAGTAGATGTCATCCATCACTGGGATCTCAGCAGGCTGCAGACATACATCTGCGGGTTATGCATACAGGCACCGGTCACATGGCCGGCAACGCGAGGAAGCCCACCTCGCCCGTCTTGGCCCAGTGCAGGGGGGTCCCTCCATAGAGGGCATCTTCAACCTCCAACTGAGATGGATCTGCAGCCAGGATGGCCTCTACACAGCTGGTGGGGGGGGGGGGGGAGGAAAAGATGAGTCACACTGGCCGAAAGGTCAAAGAGGGTCACATGGAAGGGAGGGAGGCTTCGTAGGTTCGAGGACAGCAGACACTTAGGAAAGTGATACAAGACGTTATGGAGGAGAAGCAGAGCAGCTCTTGGCAATCATGACCGGAGGTGGAAAATTCAGATCAAGACACTTCAGATCCAGACCGAGATTTTGTTTCAACCAATCAGTTGAGTATGAAGAGTCTCCTACACAGGATATGCAACTGGTTGGTTGGAACAAAATCTTGGTTTGGATTCGTACTTTCTGGACCTGAACGTTCCACCTCTTATCATGACGATGTAAGGGGGGGGGCACAGCTGCATGGAGACGGGCCGCCAGGGGGGTCCCTCACCTCCTCTCGTTGTACTTCATGGCCATGTGAATGGGGTAACCCCGCCCCCCCATGACATCACAGCGGGCCCCGCCCTTCAGCAGGGCCTTCAGCGACTCCACCCGGCCCAGCCGGCACGCCACGTGCAGGGGCGCCTCGCCGCTGGCGTTCAGCTCGTTCACGCCTGGGCAGTGGCTGGAGCACAGCACCTGCGTGACAGAGCCGGGAGAGCCGCGTTTCAGCTAGCGTCACGCCGCATTCAATCCGCCATTAGCATCTTCTGGTTTAGCGGTAATTAGCGTAGCATCAAGCACTTCCATGACCGTGACACTAGAGGGCGATATGCAGGCAGGAATTCCATATGTTGCTCAGTAACAATGAAAGGCTCACGGAAATGGGAGGAATCCATCCCCTCCTGTGGGACAGTATAGAGTTACAGCCCTAGAGGACTGGGCAGGAAAAAATAAACGACAGGCAGCTTTACTGTGTGACTTTCTCCTTTACACGTCTTCTGCATTTCCAGAAAACAGTGGAGACGTCCAGCATAGCCTGCGTGCAAAACTGAAACCACAGGCGAGCGACTCCTTGGTTAACGGACCTCAGCCCTGCACGGACAGCGCAGCAGACAGATCGGAGTTCCACAAGACTCTGCACTTGTGACTCACAATGGAAGCTATTACTTGCACATGCTCGTTAAGAAAATTCAGCAGCATTCAGCAGAGCGTGGCCAACATGCTTATGACCAGAGTCCAGCCTGCAAGATGGCTGCCTTCCCCACTCGTAGGGTACTGAAGTTTTGCAATGGCAACTGCCACAAACAGGGGGCGCTCCACACACCTGAATGACCAATGGGGACTCCTGCTTGGCAGCGCAGTGCATGGGTGTCTCCCCCTGCAGGTCCCGGATGCTGGTGACGGCCTGGCAGTCCTCCAGCAGCTCGCGCACGCAGGCCACGTCTCCGCGCTCGCAGGCCAGGTGCAGCGGCGTCTGGCCGCACGCATTCCTGCTGTTAATCTGGCTGCAGGAACGAGATCAAATGAGCGCAGGGTTCATTTCACAAACAGGTGAGTGCAGTGACTGCACAGAAGGGCAAGAATCGGCCCGAAACGCTTCAGATTCAACTCATCATTTCTCTCTCCAGAAACGTCGCATTTAAATATTTCATGAAAATAAAGGATATTTCTAAAGATGTGGTACATGGGTGTGAACACAGATCTGCCTCTCGTTCTTTTCCATTGTAGCCACTGCATAAAACAAGCAGAAAATTTGCTTCTGGTAGTGCAGCAAATGAACCCAGAGGTCCTTTATAATGAACTTTGACCCTCAAATTTGTGTTGCGAAACCAGTGGGCTGAGCTGAGCCTATCCCAGAGGCTATGGGTGCAAGGCAGGGAACAGCCCAGGAAATGATGCCAACGCATCATAGGGTATACAAAACTACAACAAAGGAGAATATTTCTTTTATGTGCATCTGCATTGTTATGACAAGAATTTTTTCTAATAATACGCCCATATTCATTTGACTCTTACACACCTTTACTGTTTTTTTCCAGCTTATATCTTTGCGTTAATTCTTTCAAAAAAACACACTTGAACCATCCATCAAAATGGAACAGTTCAACCAAAAATACTGTGGCCTGTACTACGAAGCGGAGTTACTGGCTTATCGGGGTAACTTGTCGGATTTAAGGTACCAGAGTTTAAATGGACTTCATATTCGTTTACTTACATTTTGCTCAGACTACCTTAAATCTGACAAGTTACCCCGATAAGCCAGTAACCCCGCTTCGTAATACAGGCCACTGGTCTCATAGAAGCCTAGAACAAAAACAAATAAACTAGGTACCAAAATAAAGCTTAAAAACAAAGTTTTTTTGGGATATCTGTAACGAAATCCCTCAATAAATATCAAAAATCCACACTGGAAATGAAAGTGTGGACCCGCTCATCAGGTCAGCGGGTACCCCAGCTGGTGCCATATCCCAAAAACCGTTAAAGAAAATGACTTGGAAAGATTGTGTGTCTTTATAAGGTACCAAAATAAAACATTCGTACTTATTAAAATTTGACCTGGGCCAATTTTCAATTTCAAGGGTTGTTTTTGTTTACTTAAATAATAAACCCTTTTAATTCCACAACTCCCCCTAACCTCCAGCTATCCCCTTTCCAATCTACCACTCCTACCCCCCTCCCTGCTCCCACTCCCCCAACACCCTCCACCCACCCTTCTCTGACCTAAGGACGCAGTTGTGCTTCAGGCACTGTCTCAGGCCGATCTCCACGGCGATGTGCGCCGAACTCCAATCTGGGTGATTCCGGATGCAGTCTGTGATTGGCTGCATAGCTTCAGGCTTGAGAAAACCAGGCGTTTCATAGAAGGGGCGGACCTTCATGGCGTATTGAGGGAACCAGTTAAAGGCGTCTTCTTCAGTGCCAACCTGGAACAGCCTGGCAAATTAAGACAGAGTGAGCACTTTAAGATCTACTGACGCTCACAGAAGAACATCAGAAAGTGAAAGGAATCTGTCAATTCCTGCTCTTCATCCATCCATCTTCCATACTGCTTATTCAGTACAGATTTGTGGGGACCCTGGAGCCCATCGTAGGCAGCATAGGGCAGATTACACCCTGCAAGACAAACCCTCACAAACAAACTTGGGCAATTTACCAAATGGCAGTTGTCTCCAGGTATTTTTTAGCACTAGAAGATAACCAGAGTTCCTGGAGTTCAAGCAACAAAGGGATAAACCTACAAACTCCTCACACAGGGTTTGAACTGCCAACCTTTGGGGGGGGGGGGTCTTACAAGGCTGCCCACTGACCCAACAAGGCATCACCCCGTCCTCTTTTTCAGCTCATTTTAAAAAGATTTCCAAGCTTCATTTCTGCACAAAGCATAGAATGTCAAACGGAGGAACACCGACCCGATCACAACTGTTAAACCAACAAAACGAGAAGAACAGCTTCGGATCACATCTATCTGGTGCCACGGAAAAAGTCAACAACGCATTGAATGAATGAGAAACCGAAAGTTGAAGAGGTCAGAGGCATCACTTTGAAACCAAAAGGAGACATTTCTGCACGGCCACGTTACACATCGTTCCCCCTACCCACTCACCTCAGGGCCATGCCGGGCGTTTCGGAGCAGAGGATCACACAGTCCCACGACTGACAGGGGGTATTCCGGTAGAGCACCATCATGCCCTCCTCCTTCAGCAGCACCCGATCCCTGCCTCCATAATCTGACTGTGGCACCTCCCTTACCCGGTACGGATTGGAAAGGACAGAGGTGATGGTACCCACAAGTCGGCCGAGGAACTGCATTGTAGTCCTGAACCAAGATAAGGGCGATTCTCGGTTATTAGGGAATATTTTAAGCAAGGAAAAAAACGCATCAATCCATTCTGATAAAGAGTGCTTTGAATTCCGTAAGAAAAAGTACGCTGCTGCAGGTACATTTTTTTTGCATATATGTTCAACACATACAAAGCAAACATTTTTCCTTTGGCAGGGTGTTGAGAGCAAAGTCGTGTTTTGCGGCGGACCACTTCCGATAACCGCCGACGGGGTGTATGCTCGGAGTTCAGTGCGATTAAACTGGTCTTGTGACGAATTCAATGTCCACATTAAGATAATGGAAACCATTAACTTACAATCAATTAATCCCAAAATTAATAATTTACAGAGAATAAAATCGCAGTGCAATTATAGTATGTAATTTCCTTCTCGTCTTGTGGAACTGATAAAATAAGATACTTGACTGAGTAATGGCATAAACTAGCTGGTCCTACATGGGTTGCGCGCTGTCGGCATGGAGTGATCAAAACGCAGGAGAAATATTATAAAAAATAAATACAAAAACCTTCGAAATAATGCAATTCAACAAATCACCAATCACACTTTAAGCATGCACGGGAGGGAGTTTCACTTCGGATATGTCAGTTAATCGTATCAGGCACGCTTTCCCAGACTCATCCCGACTCACCAGCAGTTTCACCGTCTCCTCATGTGATCCGGTTACCTCGATTTTTGACAGCAGATAATCAGGCCAACCAACTCCGACTCACGTTTTACGGACTATGAATCTCACCAATAGCAAAGGGGGATATTTAAACGTCACAGCTGCTGTAAACCAATAGAGCAGCGTCTTTGCTCGACAAAGGGAGGGCTTAGAAACAGTGCTATTTGATGTAGGGTGAAGTGTTATTAGATACTAACACCGTGTACATCGTTTTTGTTGTCCTTACTGTCTTAATAAATATTTTTGGTTGGTGTCTTTCTTTGAAAAACGATTTGCTAATCAACAAACGTCCTCATAAAAAGAAACAGCATTTGATAGAAGTACTTGTTATTCTCAATGACGTATCGCTATTGTGTCATTGCCAAATAAGGAACAAAAACCCACTTTGGTTTGGTTGCGACAATATTCTTTCTTTTTTCCACTGGATTTTGCACCAAATGTATGAACTTCCTTATTTTTTTGCAGTTCACCCAAGAAAAAATGACGTCCGTCGTACACCTGTGATGACTCCTTGAACCTTTGTACTTTGGAGTATTTCGTTGCTGCTCCCGGCATTTGGGAACTTGAACTGTGGTCGCTCGTTTAGCTCCCATTTGTTCCATTAAGTGGCATCTGTGTCATTAGTGTCTTTCAAGTGTGTTGTAAGGAACTGCGTGCTGGCATCTTCCTGCAGCCTTTTACTGATTACACTCTTTTGGTAAATTAGATTTGTCTAGGTTCTTGCACGTATGTCTATTAAAATGTACAAGTTGCTGTTCCGATGAAAACCGCACGGACTTTCTTTCCGTCTTTATTTCTTTCTTTACTTGATTGCATGCTTGCTAATTTACTTATAAAAGGCTTGTAATGTTAAAGCGAGTAGGCAGAGGCCTTTTGAGTGGATCAGTGGCACCCACTGGGATGGTGAAAGCAGATACTGTCATTTATGTGAAATTCAAGGACACGGAAGTGTTATTCACAGGAAAATGTCAGGAATAGCAGCAGAAAGGACAGCAGGGATAGCGTGGTGCTTAACAGCATAGCCGTATAAACTGAGTGTTGCCGATTTGAGTTATAGGGCTATTCGATTATGACAAAACTCACAATCACGGTTATTTTGGACAATATTGACATCTCGATTATTTAACATGACTATTCATTGACTTCAGAAACAATGTACATTTATTGAACAGTTTGAAAAACATGTCTGTTTTAACAGTGGATTTTCTTGAACTAAATATAATTCAACTGAGAAACAAATAAAGAAAGGCCGGAAAGTGGTGCGATGGAGTTATAACAAAAGACAACACGGAGCATCATTGCAAAATTACTTACTTCTAAAATTACTTCTGCTTAATTACATCTTGACAATTTTATTTTGATAGTCGTTGGAAGCGAAAATAGTAATTGAAATTAAAATTCAACGTATTTAGAGGCGGGAAAAGTGTATACGGGGACTACGGGGTGTTTCTGGTCGGGCATGAGAACTTGCACATTTGTCCGAGCAGTCTAATTTTTGAGGTTCTGGGTGTCCGGATCATGCAAAATTAAGGGAGGGGAGGGGACCCCCTCAGTCGGCAAATGTTACCAAGTAGGAAAACTCGAGAAGCCTCTGCATGGCCCCGAGTGTATGGATGTCTTTCACTTCTCCAAGTTTCAAGTTTTATTGTTAACGCACTGAAATTCTTGGGTCACAGTTGCAGGGGAATGGGACGGACGCAAGAGGGGACAGCAAGACACACAGCAGTGCAATACAATACAAGACAGTGCAATGTAAGATTAAGTAAACAATAAATAAGTAATAAATTGGTAATGCAATATGGGAATGTGAAAATTGATAACAGTATAGTATATAATGCAGAAATGGTATATAATGGGATGCCCTCTACTTGAGCTTTTGAAATCTGGTGCTTACAGATATATGTTGATAGCGTTGCTTCGCTATATAGAAATTATGATGCTATACATGTCAGTGTACTCGCATTGAATAATTATTGTACTAATAGTTTGAAATTCTACAGGGAAATGGGTATATACCATTCTTATTAGATTCTCTCTCTTTCCCTATCTTATTGAACTTTGTAGATTTTACTGTTCAATAGAGGGCGGTATGCGCCGTCCGTGGTAGGAACCCGCCATTATACCTCAGAAGAAGAAAAACATGGAGCTATCAGCGGTCGGGGATCGCATTTTCGCCGCGGAATCCATAATAAAACGCCGCGTCCGAAAGGTGAATAGCCCATTAACTGTCACCGGCGTAATTCCTATGAGTCGCCGCGCCCGACTGTGGTCACGTACCGCGACAATAATGCGGGATCGCGCAGCGAGGGGCTTCGAAAGGCCTAACGCGACCGGGGCTGCCTTATTAAACTATGATTTTTTGGGGGAAGACTGGGAGGTGGGAAGTGATGTGTTATAGAAAATGGGGCCTAGATTGCGTCTGATGGTGTATTTCCCGCGGGGCGATATGCGTACGTCTATTGTATGTGATCAATCAAATGCACGGAAGGAGGACACCAAAAGGACGATCGGAAGAGCCGTGCACGTCGATGTCCAGTAGTGCACTGGTTAACAGCAGCCCCCGTGTGCGCGGGCACGTCGTACACAGCCCCCGCGTTCTCGGACCCCGACGGAGCCGCCGCGCTGATCGCCAGGCGCCGCGAACTTGCTTACTGGCAATGTGCTTGTTTTTTAGGCCGCTTTAATGATGCAGTTACCACCTATATGATTACAGCCGAATAAGTGTCATGTTAAGCGGGACAGTGTATCTGCCAGCTAATACGCATATACATAACATTTAAAACAGAAACACAACTCTCTTCATATTGCGTTGGTTGTATTTCTTGCTGACCGAAGTCAATTTTGTGTTTCAGGGTCGCATTGAATATCTCGTGAAGTGGAAAGGATGGGCGATCAAGTAAGTTTACATTCAGTGACGCTTTAATATATTAAATTGCAACAGTAAGGGTTGTACTGCAGATTGCAGCGTTTGAGGGCATCAGTGGATCCGGCTCAAATGGACAGACTATTTAAATATGTTACAGACTATAGGTTTTATATTACTACTTTATAAGTACCGTCTTGTGCCCGTAGGTGAAATTAAATAGTCTGAACTCCAGTTTTTGCATGTAACGTGTACGTAATTCCCACAGATACAGCACATGGGAGCCAGAGGAAAATATTTTGGATGGGCGTCTCATTGCGGGTTTCGAGCAGAAGTGAGTTTTTATCTGGATTGTGCTGTAAAACGGCTGTAAAATGCTACAAGACTTAAGTCGTGTATTTTATTCCAGTAAAACGCCGCTGTCATTTTTCCATTACATGAATCGTCTTTCTGTATCTCTTAGTATTTTAATAGCGTGCGTGTGCATCAGCTTGGTTGATGATTGATAACGGAGCAGAGTAACTGTAAAATACATCCTTCAGTGTTATTAAGTTCCTGCATTGCTTATGTTTATTTGTTAAAGGCAATATTGATTCTTTTCCAGAGAACGAGAGAGGGAACTTTATGGGCCAAAGAAAAGGGGACCTAAACCTAAAAACTTCGTTCTTAAGGTGCTTTTTTTTTTTTTTTTTTTAAACTAACCCTTTAACCCCATTTGCTCCATTAATTTGGAGAGTAATTATATCTGTGCAGTGCAGTCAATCAGGTAGCGTATCAAAATGACATCTAATCCTTTTGTATGTGCATGATATTCAAATAATATCGGTTATTTATATTAAATATTTAAATATGAATGCTTTTTTCCGCTTGCCTGTTCATTAATACGTAATTTTGATTGAGTAATCTATTCACAACTTTTGCCAATGTAAATCTTGCCCTGAAGAGGCAATTCCCCCCCCCCCCCACCCAACTTGGCAAATCTTAGGGAAGTGACCCTTGGCTTTGTGATGCTTCGGAAAAATAAAAATAATATATTTGATATCTCTGGTTCTCTTCTCTGTTTTTAAATTGAAATTGTGTTCATTTTCCCCCTCTCTCCTCTCTCCTCCCATCTGCCCCCTTTCTGTCCTCCTTCTGTATGTGTTCCTACTTTCCAAACGCTGACCTCCTTGCGTTTCTCCTTTCCTGGCCTCCCCAGGCGCGAGCCCAGGCAGCAGAGACCCGCGGTCCAAGCAGAGTCCCCGACGTCCGCCTCCGCCAGTCCACCAGTTCCTCCTCCAGGCCTTCCACTTCTTCAGCTCCCTCCTCATCCATGTCGTCGTCCTCTACCTCCTCCTCTTCCTTGGCCCCCACTCCCAAACTCCATTCCGGGGCGGCGTCCCACAAACTGAAGAAGGATATCCGCCGCTGCCACCGCATGTCCCGCCGGCCACTGCCCCGCCCCGACCCGCTGGCCTCGGGCTCCGCCGGTGGCCCCTTCCCATCTCGCCCCCCCGTCTCACCGTTCTCGGAGACGGTCCGTATCCTGAACCGCAAGGTCAAGCCCCGCGAGACCAAACGAGGCCGTATCATACTCAACCTCAAGGTCATCGACAAGACAGCGCAGCCTCCGACCACCAGGGGGCGCCCTAACATCCCGTCCCGGAACCGCATCATCGGGAAACGGCTGAGCGAGGTCTCCTACAGGGGCCTCCAGCCACCCGTGAAGCTGCCGGGATTCCCCATGTACGGGAAGCCGTTTGGCGTGCAGCAGGTCAGCCCCGACGTAGGCCGCCTCCGTGCCGGGACCGGCAACAGTACCAGGAGTTACGGCGGAGCTGGGAATAGTGGTTCTGATTCCTCCAAACGCAATTCAGCCCCCGAAACCCATGGTGGCACGGCTGAGCCGCCTGTGTCGCAGTACCAGGCTCCGCCCTCACCATCTAGCTCCGGAGGTGTGGACAGCAGCCCGCCCTCCCCGGACCAGGCCCCGCCCACCCCCAGCGAGGCTCCGCCTCAGTCCCTGCACGCATCAGCGGCCTCAGCTTCTCCTCCCAAACTGAGCCCTCAAGCCTCATCCGAGCCTGAGGACGGCCTGGGGCTGCAGCCCGGCCCCCAGCCCGCTTCCTATCTGCCCTCCTGCCCCTCCCCATCTTCCTCACCGTCGTCGTCGGAGGATGATGATGAGGCGGCCGTGGATCTTACCCCGCCTCGTATCACCAAGCGCCGGCCCAGGGGACGACCGCAGCGCAGGTGTCGGCCCAACAAGGCCTCGGCCGCAGGGACCTCGTCCCCGGACCCCGACAGCAGCCCCCCCCTCCTTTCCCCCGAGACCCCGAGGGCCGTCCTAGAGGGGGACCCCGACTGGCACCCCGAAATGGCCCCGTGCTGTGCCGACGTGGTCGTCACCGACGTCACCACGAACCTCCTCACTGTCACCATCAAGGAGTTCTGTCGTCCGCCGGAGTTGGACAAATCTGGGCCGGCCTCGCCCTCCTCTGGGGCCACAGCCCCGCCATCACCCACTCCATCAACCCCCCACCCGAAACCGTGAACTCGGGGTGGGGGGGAAGAGGGGGGACAGGGCACAGCGCCCATTACCTAAGCCTTCCATTCCTCTAATCCTATAGCTTCACCCCTCTTAATTAAGCCCTAATAAGCTGATTTAACAGAGGTACTGTATTTAATATTATATATATATATTTTAAAAGTAAGTCTCAATATGCAGTGAGTTCGTAAACAGGACTTTCCTGGTCTCCAGTATACTGTGTGTTATCCGTCGCAACGTGGGCTGTGCCGATCTTTCCTGCACGGTGACCCTGGGCTTGTAGCTTCCTGTCACGGTTCCACGCAGAGCTGGGTGGGCGGATCCATCCAGATGATGGCCAACCCGCTCCTGGCTTCCCATTCGGTTCACTGCTTGGAACATGAAGGCGCTCCCTGCTTTGCCACACGCACGCACACGCAAAACACACACACGACGTGTATAAATGCGTATTTATGTGTGCACAATTGTTTACACTGAGAAACCAGCGTTCTGGCGGTTGTTTTCCCCTCCCGTTGTACCACGGTGATCCAAAACCGGCCCTCCTCTGTACATAGGGCTCTCGGACTGTGTCGCGTGTGTGATGCTTGTCATATTCCTTAAGCAGGTTTCACATATACTATGAACTGTGTAACCCGTAAATCTATAGGATGGAACCATGTCACGTTTCGTGTAACTGTGTAATTTAACTCCAGTAACCCTATAAGAAGTACCAGTTTGAAGCTCAGTGTTTGTGACCCGCAGGATCTGGCTCTGGCGGACGGTCCTCGGTAGAAGCCTCGGATTGCATGACATATTTATAGTACTACTCGCGTGTCCTGTGTTGCTGCTGCTGCTGTTGTTGTTGTTTTGTTTTGTTTTCTTTTGTATTATTATTTTTTTAATCACGTGTTCATTCCTTGAGCATAATGAAGATATATATGAACATGTAAAGTCGAATTTAAGTGCGAAGGACCGGAGCGGAGCGACGCAGGTTTTGTAGCTGACAAACGTCTGTGTTGCACACGCTGCTATTTTGTTTCGATTTGCCATAAACTTGCACGATCATAAGAAAGACGACCGAGTTTGTGTGTGTGTATGTGTATGTGTGTCTAGTGTTTCGACAGTCCAATCGCTTTTCTGTAAGTAGATTAAGAGGCAGCGAGGATTAGCCTGCATGGGGATGAGCCCTCGGTTTAGACGCACGACACCGTACCGGGGACGGTTCCCACCTGGTGACCTTAAGCAGTGAAGTCACTCATTTAAGGTAGTGCTAGAAAACGGAAACCTACGCCGGTAAAACACAAGATGGCTTAATTGGGTTTCTCACTCCGCATGTCCTTCTTATATTCGGTGAAGTGTGCATTACAAAAAATGCACTTGAGGTCCACTTTTTAAAATAAACTTAAGGTAAGTTGTATTATGGTCGTATATAATTTGCACAACAGATTTTAGTTCGACTTGGATCATAATAAGCAACAAACTTGATCGCGATGAAGAAGATGAAGTTCGTCTCTAAGCACCAAGTGCCAAACCCTGCAGCCGCTGTGATCCGGACTCAGTCGCTGTTTTGCGCCCCCTAATGGCGAGAAATGGCGTTCGTAATTAGGTCAGGTAAACTTTTAGCAGAATCAAGTTTTTGCGGTTGTAGTATTAGTATGTAATGTTAAACATAAGCTTATCTGGACGTGTTCCTTCAACCGGTCATAGACAGCTGACACCATGAGCCAAAGTTTCTGCAGCATGGCTGCAGAAATACGATATGAACACCCGGGGGCAGTGTGTCGCAAGTTCGCTGCACTGTGCCGACTTTCCTGCGGGTCCTTGTTCAGATTGGCTTTCTCTGTGAAGAAGCAACGTTTTGGATATTGGAGCCCCAGAAAGTGGCACTGCGCCGTGACCCTACCTGGGGCTGATATTTAAGATAGTCTGGGCTAAATGTAAGTGAACAAAGATTTAGTCCATTTAAAGTTTAAACTGGTGTATTTAAATCCGACAAGTTATAGGCCTACGGCTTGGTGATACAGGCCCTTGCTGACAGCATAAAGCACACGTTGATCGCTGATGGTGTAGTTTGAAAAGTGCATGCTTTGATACCCTAATACGTAGATGCACTTTGCCTTGTATTTGTGTTTCCATTCGGATTTTAATAAAATGTATGTTTTAAGGTGCATGTCTCCAAGAAGATCACTTTGTGCGCCTTACTCAATTGACTCATTTTCATAACACGGTCTGAATTTAGAGCATTATTTAGACACTTGTTTAATTTAGACACTTGTGACTCGGAATTACGGTAATGGAGTGAAGGGTATATTTGACAGGATTTAGCGCAGGTGGGAAACATTAGCCTACTTCCAGGTTCTATTTAATTTCTAAGCCGCCTTAAGGGATTGGCAGTCAAGTGAGTCCAAATAACGACTGTTCAGGACCTTTGATTTGAACTGCTGGTGACCCAAAGCTACATAATGCGATCTGCGGTCCATTTGAGGTGTAGAGACGTTTCAGTGGATCGCAGTTCTGGATTTGGTCACTAGGTGGTAGGATCGCATTACGTGAAAACCGTTTAACGGCACAGACGTTTTTTGCAACGCGTTGTCTTTAAATCTTGTTTTAAATGTATAATGTGGTCAGCCATGGTATTTTTTCTCACAGAAATGAAGACTTTAAATTGTAAGTATCTTGTAAGCATTTTAACTATTTTCCCAGCTTTGAATTCTACGCTGTTCTGACAGATAAGTGCTTTTTATTATGCTAAACTGAATCCGTATAACTGGATGGACCTTTGCGTACTGGTGGCAAAATACACATTTTCTACCCTACATGTGTGAACAAGATAAGTCAGGCATTTTCACCACATTAAATCACACTTCATATCCCTACTCTAACAAACAGCATGTTTTGTAGATCAGCCACACTATCATGCACAGTATCTCTGCAGTAGAACCCTGTTAGTCACCATGTATTTGAATGCTTAATCGTTACGTGGCCCTTTTTCCCTCCCAAGGGGCCCACAGAGGGGGCTGTTAGTGTTGGCTATGTGGGAGGCTGTTTGATATGTGTCTGCACCGAATTCTGCCTTAATTCCAGCTTCTGCATTCCAGTTTTGGCTCCAGCCCACTTCTCCTCCTCCTCCTGGGGGGCGCAATTTGTATTGATAAAGAAATTCCGTAGGTGTGAGCTTGCTGTGAGTTTTTAATCATTATTTTAAATTATTATTGGAAGGCGGGGACTTGGTGCTCAGCAAAGCCTCGCAAAATGCCCCTGGTATCGTGCCAAGTGCTGGGTCTGTGACATCGGTGCTCTCTGTGATCCGACTGTGACACTGTTGCTGCAACACACAGTATTCCCCTCCCCCCCATGTCTGATAGGGTTCTACTTGGGCTATTCCCTGTATCTGTAAAGTACTATCAGACCCTAACCCTAACCATGCCTTCGTTGCATCAAGAAAAATGTCAGAAGGGTTAAAACTAGCTGCAGATATGCAGCTGTGGATGGTAAAGCCCCGCTATCCCTCACAGATAGACTGGCCTATTCCTGCTAGCCCTGCACTGTTCCTTGCCTATCTAATGCTGCATACTTCTCCCTGTCTCTGTCATTTCCTCTCCCTTATCCCCTCTGTCCACTGCATCCATTCTCTCTCTCTCTCCCTCTCCCTCCTAGCTCAGGGATCTGCCTCTGTCAGCCGCCGTGATGATATCGGCTTTCCGCTCTTCACACAATGAGGCTGATGACAGCAGGAGGCACTGCATTGTGGAGGAAAGCACTTAATACAGTTACCTGGAGACAGGACTGGATCAATTACAAACAGTTAATATATAATATGTATCCTCATTCACTGATAAAAACTATTCATTTTAGATGCATTAAAAAAGTTCATTTTTGCTTCATGTGATATACTAGCTTTGTACTCTGTCAACAGTTACCCTTGAATCTCAAATTTCCCATTTATAAATTGCATGATCGCCAACAATGTTAGATTATTATGACTGGTTGTCAGAAATGCTTTAGTGTGAAGGAGAAGCTGAGTATAGTTTGAATGGATGGGGGAACCACACAGAGAGATGTGTGACTGTGGGCGAGGCTGAAGAGTGGCTGCAGGCGGAAGCTGGAGAGTGGCTGCGGGTGGGACTGGAGAGTGATTGTGGGTGGGTCTGGAGAGTGACTGTGGGCGTGGCTGTATGCGGGGCTGGAGACTGGCTGCGGGTGGGACTGGAGAGTGATTGTGGGCGGGTCTGGAGAGTGACTGTGGGCGTGGCTGTATGCGGGGCTGGAGATTGGCTGCGGGTGGGGCTGGAGAGTGGTTGTGGGCGGGGCTGGAGAGTGATTGTGGGCGGAGCTAGAGAGTGGCTGAGGGCGAGGCTGGAGAGTAGCTTACTGCTTGGACCCAGGGGGCAATGTTCTGTTTTTAAGACTTAACCCAAATTGCATCAATAAAATGATCTGAGTAGCAATCTTATAAGGTGATGACTATGTCTGTAGTGTATTGTACAGCTTCCTACCGTCCACAGCTGTATAATTGCAATGTGGTATCTGCCTTGCTTTGGAAAAAGTCAACTAAATGGTAAATCAATAAATGTAAATGCAGTGAACAGACAGACTGACAGAGAGTGACAGATAGATAGATAGATAGATAGATAGATAGATAGATAGATAGATAGATAGATAGATAGATAGATAGATAGATAGGTTTACATTAGCACTACAGCACACACATTTAGACAGTTATAAATAAACAGTAACAGTACCGAGGATCATAGCACGGAATTCTGTAGACACAGAGTCTGGAAGATGAAACTTCATTATCATCGTTAGGACAGTCTGTGCTGGATGGACAGAGTGAACATCCCCCTCCTCCAGAACATGCACACCGTGCCCCCGTCTCACATATCAATAAAGAGCACATGGACAGAATGTGAAAACGTTTATGTAAGATGGGAGACATTGATGTTCTAATATACGATCCAGGACACTTTTCCCATGTCTAATTAAGCCTTCAATCGCTCAGCCACAGTCTGATTTTGTACCTGCCCCCCAATCCTTTATCCTTTATTTTCATTCCTTTCTGTTATTCACTTCTCCATAGTCATCCCCAGCGGTACCGGGGGCATTCCAAGGACAATTCCAAGGGCCCCCAACTGACAGGGGCCCTAATAATTTGGAAAATAATTGGATTGGTCTGGACTGGGGGGCCCAATATGATATGCTTTCGTGGGGCCAAAAATCTCTATTGCAAAACTCTGGTCATTCCTAAACAAAACAAACCTTTCACCTGATGGATAATCGCTGTTACACTTTAGGCGAAGTTGTAATCAAGATCTAGTTGGTGGACACAAACTTATTTTGTTATGGGGGGAAAAAAACCTGTTCGGAATCTTCTATGGCATGATTTTCCAAAAGCGTGCCTTTAAGACCATTTTAGAGAAGCAGAAAAATGTGATCTTTTATTAAAAAAATATAGTAAATGAATTTCAGTTCTTTTAATCTCCCACTGAACTTCACCGGAGCACTTGAACTAGCTCTGCCTCCGCCAAACCCACGTAATTGATATTATCGTGACTTGTTGGTGTGGCGTGACTGTGGAGCCGCGAGGAGCTCACTGTCTTTCGCTTTCCCTTATATTGCATTGGCTCCGCGCTGTGAGCACGCCATCTAGTCCCTTATGTGTACAATACATTGCATATTTCGCTGGGTGGTATCTCAGCTCGCATTCCCCCCCCCTCTCTCTCTCTCTCTCCCTCTGCCCGCCCCTCCGATAATCTCTTACGGTAACTACAGAGAGGCGCTCTGCCGTACAGCAGGTGCGAAGCGCCGTCCGACGCCGAATCTACGATATTTATGAGCACACCGGACGAAATAAACCAGCAAGCGAGGGAATAACCGGCCCCCTGCTTCTCTGTGCGAGCGATCTGGAGCGATTATTGGGCTTTGATTAATTTTTCTAGCGCGTTTCAATCATTTGAGGGGAGATTTGTACATTTACTTTGCGGAGATTTGCCAGCATTTTTTTATTAGATCCTGATTCTACATAGATAGGGGTGATTTTTCCCCAGTTCCCATTAGGAACTGCCTCCTTTTTCAACGTGAGCTATATTTCCAATTTCTCCTACTTGTCGCCCCAGCACTCCGCCACCCTGAAGTTCATCGCCGTCCTGCTGGCCGCCGGGATGCTGGCCTTCCTCGGCGCGGTCATCTGCATCATCGCCAGCGTCTATCCCAGCTCCACGGCGGCTGCACCGCAGCCGCTGGCCGATAACCATTCGCTGGCCCCGGATCTGGCGCACCGGCCCCTGTCCCCGGGCCCCGTGGCTCACGCCGGCCCTTTGGGCGCTCTCCACGGTCCTGAATCTCTCGACGGTGGAGGTGTGGGGGTCGGGCTGGAGACGCCGGCGATTAACGAGCTGAGCAGCTCCGGGAGAGCAGGGGTAGGAAAGGGGCAACAGTTCAGTTTTAGCCGGCTGATCTGCACCCCCGTGCCCATCGGGGACTGCAAGTCCAATAAGCAGGCCGACGACCCGTCGCTGTACGCCGACGAGGAGTGGGGCTCCTTCATGAGCACAGCGGAGCAGCTCCGGCAGACCATCCAGCAGCAGAAGGAGCAGATCCTCATGGACCAGCGAACCATACGGGAGCTCACGGGCAAGTTGTCCGAGTGCGAGAGCGGCCTGGAGGAGCGCAGCCTGCAAGAAAGGAGCGTCGGACCGCCGGGCAGACGCCGCCTGATGGCCGGGGACGACGTCAAGCCGTCGTCTGCGGAGCATCTGCAAACCGCGCTCGCCGTGGAGGAGCTGGAGCGGGCGATCTTGCAGCTTAAAGACCGCATCGAGATGCTGGAGGTGGGGTAGTGGAAAAGTGCAATATTCATGTGTAATGATCATTACAGTTTTATATCCATCGCTTTTTTATTTTTAAAGAGCATTCATATGTGTGGAAGCTGGGGGTGATTGCGGCCGGACGCAGAGGGGGGAGGGATATCACCTGTAGTTTAAAAATTACTCCAAATCTTCTGTAGTAAGTGGTATCCTGAGGAGCACATTACAATTATTGGGCAGCGCAATGTGTATGACACGTGATACACAAATATAAGTCGCTGGTGAATTGGACATTAACCTGATTTATCCATCTTTTCTGCTTTCTGCTAACTTGTGTTGATCTTGCGTCCATTTTCAGGATGATGTGGATCTGGCCATGTTGCTGTTTTGCGTCGGAAACATATCGCACGTAGGATTATCATTATTAGAAACATTCACGTAAAACCTCTTAGTAAATAACGCTATTATTGTTTTCACGATGTACCCAAAACAATCAATAGTAAAGCAAAATAACTGAAATTACTAGTCATAAATACGGAGTAAATTTCCGGTCTAAACGTAAAGGTTTTTGTATCTATATAAAAACAATGCTTAAAATAACATGTGATAATCTGGTTTAATTGTGATCCAGTTATTACTATTTATTATTAATGTTGCTATTATTCTGTAGTTATATTTAAACTGAAGGCGGAAAGGAAAATATCGTTGGAGCTGAATACATATCTAAGTCGATGTTTTAAAAAATGACTAAAACATGAATTCAAAACGTCGTTTTGTTCATAGGTCAGCACTGGGAAAAAAATGTGAACTTTTGTATATTTCATATTTGTATTAGCCTCGCCTCCTATGTGTCTCTAAGGCTCCGGTCTCGCCGCCGTCCGCTTTATGGAAACGGGCGAGTGGATCGATTTTTTTGTATTATATATTAGTCTGCACCAGTTAAGAAAACGTTGAAATGTGAACCAGAAAATTCTTCGGAAAAACCTCAAAGGTACTTGTTTCTATTTAATGTGAACGAGAAAATCCTTCAAAAAAGAAAGAAAAAAACAAAGATACCTGATTTCTATTTAGAATTTATAAATTAAATAAAGCGACATCTTATTCTATCGACAATCCCTATTCCTGCTGGGGGAGATTACAGACCCGCTCCGCGGCTTTACTGTCCCGAGAGGGGACACTTGAAATCAGGCGCATAGGTGCAAAGATAAATAAATCTTCATATAGGAGAAAGCTGAGTCTGTCTGTACTGCGGGGTGACTGTGTGCTTGTGCTGAAACAGGCGCTCTAATCTGCTGCAGTCAGCGTGTGTACGTGTGCCTGTGTTTGTGCGTGTGAGTGTGCGCCCCTCGGTGTTTGTCGGAGAGAGAGCATGCACGGATCGGGGCGGTTATTGTCCTACAACCAATCCTACTGTATCTCGCATTGCTAAGAAAGCATTGACATTACATTCCCAGATGCGCTTGCTAACAATCTGAAAGCCCAGTAATAATTATGGTTTTGCCACTCTTAAATTGATGTTTAATGTATGAAGAAACCTGCTCGCGTTCCTTGCTACCCATGATGTTTTTGTCTCTCAACTTAAACACAGTTTCTTAAATGTCTTTATTAATCTGTATTGGGAAATCTCATATGGGGCTTCTATGATCGATACGTGGTCGCTAACCACACATTTCTTTACCTTGGTCTCTACAGTCGGAGCTTGGGCCTACTGTCCATAACCGGACAGAGGTGGGGGGGAAGGGCCCGGTGCACTCCACCTCCAGCGGGGGGGCCTTCGAGGCGGTGCGCGGGCGGGTGGAGAGCCTGGAACAAGAGCTGGAGCGGAAGCTGGAGATGCTGGAGAAGGAGAAGGCCCAAGTCCACAAGGAGGCTTACGACGGGCGGCACGAGATCGACGAGGGGCTGGAGGACCTGCAGCACCGCATCATGGAGCTGGAAGAAAGTGAGGGCCTGGGGGCATGTGAGGTGTGGGGGGGGGGCAGCCATGAGGGGAGGACAGATGGAGGGGAAGAGTGCGAAAATGCAGAGAAGGTGCATAGGGGAGATAGCTTAACACATTAGCGTGGGGGGTGGGGGGGGGGCGCTGGCCAGAAAAGCAATTAAAGGGTGGAGAACAGAGTCAAAGAAATGAGTCACAGACTCCTTCCTGTTTCTTTCCACCACCAGCAAGATCCCACATTAGCAAACTGCTCTCTTATTATTATCTGTCTGATCTAATTGACTTAGTAATTGCATTTGTACAAAGTGGCCCATAGCTTTTAACCTCTTATCCCATTTGTATTGTTGAATATCTGTCGAAAAACTGAATCATGGCAGCGGGGGCGACTCTGGGAATTTTTAAGGTGGGGATGCATAAGTGGGGCCTTAATTCATATACAAGGGCCAACCTTAGCATTAGCCAATGAAATGTTTTGATTTGGTGAGTGGCAGGGGAACGGGCATTCCAGAGACCAATCAGCTTTCAGATGGGTCATGTGCTCCTGTGGCCCCACCCCCTTGTAGCTATATATTGACACAGTAGGTGTGCAGCTGCAGTTGCTTGGCTTTCCAAGCCTGTACCTCAAGCTCCTTCTTCTGTGGTGCCGCTAGTTGTTATCCTGTTTATCGCTTCCTCCGCAGGTCTCTCTGAGTACAGCTACCCAGAGGGCTACAAACTCTCCTTCCCCATACGCACCAACTACATGTACGCCATGGTGCGGAGGCCGGTGCCAGAGCTGTACGCCTTCACCGCCTGCCTCTGGCTGCGGCCAGCCGGGGGGGGCATCGGCACGCCCTTCTCCTACTCCGTGGTGGGGCAGCCCAACGAGCTGGTGCTGCTGCAGGGAGTGCACACCCCCGTCGAGCTGCTCATCAACGACAAGGTCAGAGCCGAATCAGATCATGTGACCGAATCTGTCGCCTTGCGGCGAGTGAGTAAGTCCCGTGCAAAGTCCCACCCCAGCAGTGATGAAATGTTGGAAGCACTGGAGGCAAATATGCAGCATGGTAATAATAGTATAGTGCGCAAATGGGTTAGGACCCCGCGTCCGTAATCAGAAGGTTTTTGGTTCAAATCTACCAGCAGACTGATATCGCTGTTTGGCCCCTGAGCAAGGCCCCTAACCCCCAGCTCCAGGGGTGCTGCACACCGGCTGACTCTGCACTGTGACTCCGG
>JAODJU010000095.1:6119873-6140110 GCA_026776725.1 Gnathonemus echidnorhynchus
CGGGTCCTGTACTTCCTGCTTTGTGCATAATTTGCAAGAAAACGGACAAGTACATCACTGTGGCAGGCAAACGCCAGGATGGAAAGACGGCTCTACACTGACAGACCCTTGATGTAGAAGGAGCGTGGGTGAGATAGGAGGACATGCAGATCCTTATCGAGGCATTTCAGCAGGGATTTTACCGTGGTACAAGACCCTGTAATGGCCCAGGAGCACCGTGGGCTTTCCAAATAAGGAAGAACACAGCCGGGTCGCACGGCATGCTGGGATACGCTCCAGGTCCCCCCTCGGCCATCGAGGACCGGAAGAGCGGTCGAAAGATGAATGGAGAGTTCGTGAGCCTGCCCCCCCTCCCGAAAGCCACATCTTTCCCCAGCCCCTTAATTAACTTTAATTAATAATGTGTCACTGCCCCAAGGTGCCTCCGGATTGACGGCCAGGAATTTAACAGGGATCTGATGGACCTCAGTGCCAGAGCACGGTCACATGATGTGGATGTCGATCGTGTAAAAGGTCCGGCTGGATGCATGTGCTACGTTACTGAGATCATAGCAACTATAATAATCCCGACAAACTGTTCTCTGCGTGCTTGGCGCGGCGCCCGCGTGTGCCGCGTGTGCCCGTGACGCATGCCCGCCGGCCACATGCCCCCATCTCCACACCTACGCCGGCGAGCTCTTCCAGGCGCCCGCTCCTCACACCTCTCTCATCGCTGCTTCGCGTTACTGCGTTCCTGCGTTACTGCCGCGTGCCTCTGCAGTGCCCTTGATTCCTTCTTGCTGCTCTCCTCTCTTTCCAGGGTACGACGCACTTCATTGTACAATATTAATAACATTTGAAGGCCACACTGTCTCTGCCTCAACTTGTAAATTATACATCCGTCATAATTAACTCTGCCCCGACTTTTCATGCCATTTTCATCCTACCGAAGCCCATTTCATCAGCGCTCGTCCCTTTGAGGTACGGCGTCTCCCACCCTCCCCTTCTCACTGCGTCGCGGTCGTCACCGCGACTCTCTGACTCAAACCCTCCCCCCTCCGTGTCACCCGCTGTCACTGGAGGCTAACGCTTGCCAGGAGAGCTCCTGTCACGTTGGAGCCGCGGCAAACACGGCCAGCGACCTCGGGAACAGGAAGGCTGTGTGGAAAAACCGCCCCCACCGCCACGACGATCTTCACCTCGGGTCGTATTTGGATGCTTTTTTTGCGCAGTCGTGTTTCGTTTCGGTTAACAGGGCAGCCGTTGTGCTCCAGACCGCCGCCATGCCGGTGTCGAAGCGGTTTCTGAAAATACATCAAAGGGGTTGTGGGGGGGGGGGGGGGGGGGGAGTTTGATAGGCATAGAGCTGAAAGCCGTTCGTGTTTCAGCCTGATGTCACCGAAACCCACATAACCTGTGCCCATCTTCTGTAAAGCGACACTTGAGGAGGACAGGGTGAGTACAGGCACCCAGTGGCCTCGCTTTCGGCCTCAGGAAGGACAAGCGCGGATAAAAGCTGAACCTTCAATACCGTCCCAGAAAGATCCACACGTGGACAGATACGAGACAAGGCCCGGTCTCCCCCTCCCTATTCTGTCTCTTACTTCCAAGATTCGAGATTCAAGCTATTTATTCTGCAGTGTTTACAATGAAATTCTTAGTTTGCTTTGCTCCTCCAGATGCTGCAAAAACCGAGGTACAGAAAACAATAGCCCAGTAGATAAAGATATAAAAAATACATATCCACCTTAGATAAGAATGTCAAAGTACGTATAAATAAATAAATGAATAAACAGACAAACAAATAAATAAATAGAGGTGGCTAACAATGTAAAATATACATAGATACTCATATCACTCTGGGTGTTCCCCAGAGACTGTTCCCTATTGCTTCTCAGTGTCCAGGTTGTACAGACCATCAATCTTTTTATTCCCTCCCTCCACTATGGTAAAGTTACCATAAACCCCCTTGTTCTAAAGTGGAGGCCCCCACTATGCTTTGATACCTTTGCCCACCGGCCACCCATCTAGATTCACGTATATTCGTGTCTTTCTTTGGTCTGCTTGATACACAGCATCAACTTAATTTCAGTGTGTTGTTCATGGTGATGTATGTACCTTTTTTTTGTTACGCTGAACAATGTCTGATCCCACACTTACCCACTCGTTTCATTGTACAAATCGTTCCCTGCTTAGATTTCTCATAATCCAGATTTCAACCCTCTGTCAGAGGGGGCTAGGCCACGTAATTCTGTCTCAATAATGTATTCGACTGTGCTTAGAAAAACCAGCTTAGTCACTCATTATGAGATCAATTCTTTGATTGGCTTACTGGGACAAACACACAGAGATATTTAAAAAAAAAACAACCAGTGAGATCACTTGTTTCAGTCATTTCAAGATGTTTACTCAACAGTTTAATTCAGCAGTGGGAGTCGCAGCCCTTTGGATGTGATCAGATTTACTCACACTGTGACACAGTTTACTCTTGACCTAACATGAATCACACAGAGATTCAATTCAAACAAACATGTTCCTTATACATGAACTCATCAATGGCGAGTAAAGCAACTAATTCATAAGCACTAAGTGAGGTATAAGCAATACTATAGACAATGAACCATTGCAACCATGCAAATATGCTTATTTCTTCCTTTGCAACTTTAATCACTAAAAAAACATCACCCCTCCCTTTGTGCTCTTTCACTTTATCTGCCTGGGATTAATAATCCCAAGTAATCCCCAAAACTAGAATAAAAGGTCATCTCTAGCTGAATAAACTGGCACAAACGTGTCTTCAAACAATTCCGTGATATTAGAACAAAATTCAGTAAGATGTATTCTTCAAACTGCCCAGAGCAAATATGAATTACATGGTTGCAGATTTAATAAGCAGATCTGTCCTGCAGAAATTCTGTATTAATATTCTGGGAACATATGATGAGAAAAAGTGCAACTATTTATGTGATTAAAGTAACATAGTAGAAGGCAATCGAAAATGTTGTATCCTGTCATTCATCCTTGATTTAATTAACACAGCATGCACTGTGGACATTATGTGGGACACAATTGTGAATATTTTAGGACTGATGAGAAAAGAGACACAGGCGATTCCTGATGTAGGTCAATGGGCTGAGGCAGCGAGGATGGAGAAGATGTGTTTTATCAGCATGAATAAGACTGGACATAGTAGCCATAACATTTATAGCTGTGACGCTTAACACTTCACTTTCAGCAGGTTAATTCTGTTTCATGATCAGTTTGCAGAGGATCATTCAGGGAAACCAAACATTATTTATAAACCCACACTAACCGCCATATTTCATCACTGTATGATGTAGAATTGAATATTCCATGGATCCATCTTCCAAAACCACTAATCTGGCACGCTGTCACAGCAACCCTGGAGCGTACCCCAGCAAACGCAGGACAAGAAACTAGTGAATACCCTGGAGAGAATGCAGTCCACTGCAGGGTACAATTGTGTATTTTATAGTACAAAACTGATGAATGCAGAGATAAGTGACATTAGCATCCAATATTGATTAAACGCTTTTCCCCTGACATGCACTAACTATAACTCATAATTAGTTATTGGAACATGAGCACCAGACAAAACAAACCTTTGTGTATAGAAAGAATATAAACTGTCACACAGAAGTTATATCTAAATTAATTTTTATTTTGTTATGTGTGTTATACATACTGCAGTTCCCATTTGATTCATGTATAATAAACAAGCATGAAATTTGTTGAGGAGCTGTGATTGGTATTCTGTACAACAGTACTTGCTTCAAGCCCAGTTTGTTCAGAAGCATCACTATATAATGCGATAAGTCAATTAAGCCATTGCATCACCGACCACTGGGGAATCACCAACCATTCTGCCTTTGCGTCTCTAAGGATATCTCAGGAAGCTGCAATGAAACACAACCACAGTGGCGTACATATAAGAGATCAAAGTGGGTAGGCTCTTGTGTAATAACTATTGGATTTTATATCGACGTTACTTCCAATAAACTCATGTAATGATTACAGCAATTATGCCACTATAACACCTCCTGAGCGGTATAACAAACATTCAGGCGTTTGTGATAGAGAACTAAAGCGGTCCTTCTTAGGTGCTACATGTTTCTGATTGACAGGCGTATCTACCAATAGAAACGAAGATTTAACACTGGGTGGGTCTTTCCACAAGAGGGGAGCGACACTGGTCGCTATGGCTGAAATGTCTCCTTAACAACCAAAACAGAGGCAAGAAACTTCTGTAGCTAGCTGCAAGAGAACGGTATATTACTTATAAGCTATTTATCGAGACAACAGCTAGCAGTTTAACGTATATGCACACGTGCAATTTCTGTGAGAGTAATGAAACAATCAGCATATGGAAACCTTATCGGTTTCGTGTGTCGTGCTTGTCTCGATGGAGAGGTGTTTTCGATTAGTAGATATTAAAATGGATATAAAGTGTTTTGCAGCTATATAAATCGACTGTCATAAGTTCACTACTAGTCAGTCAGTAAACGTCTAAACATTCTAGCCGTGCATTGCTTGTTAAAAAGCACGATCGTTAGCTAACCTATATATTTTTGGAGTGTGTCTTAAATGCATTGATGATTTGCTGCTTGGTAAAACCTAACTTTTAACGACTTATGCAAAGCAAATTAGTCACTGCTGTACAGCGAACTAACAGCTCGTTCTAAAAAGTGGAAATGCATGTGGCAGTAGCGATGGAAAGCGTTTCAAATCATTTGGGCTGAAACTGCCAATATAGGGCTATTTTGGTAAGGAATAAAGACCTATTTAACCGTATGTCCTTGACCTACAGCTAGCTGCACTGTCAGGAGTGGTAATGACGTTTGCTGCTTGTGGTCTTCTCTCCTAGGTGCAATAGGTACGGGGAATGGCTGAGACGGCCGAAAGCAAGAAAGAAGAGGCGGATTACAAGAGGGTCCATAGCTTCCCTTTGATCAGGGTCAGGAAAGCGTGTGTGTGTGGGGGGGGGGGGGGTCGTGTAAAATCAGTGGCATAATTTCTGATGTTGTTCCTTTATTCATTATTAAATGTTGAAATTAATCATGGAAGTTGTAATTTCATTTTCGGTAACATCTGTGGTCTGTGATCATAGGTGAGAGTGGTGCCCTAATTCTGCGCTAAACCCGTAAATCGTTTTTGTGTTCTCTGTGCAGCACACGGACATGCCTGAGGAGATGAGAGTGGAGACCATGGAGCTGTGTGTCACAGCCTGTGAGAAGTTTGCCACCAACAATGAGGTCAGGACATGTGTGTGTCTGTGTGCTCTGTGGAAGTCCAGTGTCTAAGGAAAAAATGACTGAAATGGGAAATTTATGCTGGAAAGCCACACAAACATGCGGAGAACTGTAAACTGTATATCTACCAAGCCTCCATTCTGTGTCAGTCTCCAAGCCTCCATTCTCTCAGTCTCCAAGTCCAAAATGAAGCAGACCTAGAAACAGATCATCCATTTAGCTGGAAACCTTTTTATATACTAAGGGACCTACGGTGTTCAATGTCGTGACTTTTTGGCTCCCTGTAAGTGTTTTGTGGTAACTGAGAACTGCAAAGATTAAGTACAAACTCAATTGTAAGAACTATTGTCAGTGATGCTCTAACAGTGGAGCAGTGGTACAGTGATTATATGAATGATAATTCTTGTGATTTTCCAGCACGGCGTCTCATGTCCATATAACAGGCAGACTCCTGCTGGCTGCTTTTTAATCCCAGCTTTGAGTCATCCAGTTGTTGGTAATCTAATAAATGGTTCCCGTTATTAGTTCAGTGTCCTGTTTACATGTTACATGCCCCCTATTTTCATTCAGCAAACGTACCATTCTGAGCAAAGCAGAGCGTTTCAAAGAAAACAGCAGCTCCCTTCACTCATATATATCACCTTCCTGTTGATCCCAAATAAAATATGCTGCCTGCTCTTTGCCTAAAGCAGCACTGTATGAGAAAGGACCTTCTCTCAGAGTTTCATTAATTCCCCGGCTCCTCGTAATAGATGCCAGCCTGGCTGTAACTGCATGTATTTTCATTTGGATTCTCTCATATTAATTGGGGGCTGTGTTTTCTTCCTAACCCTCGTTTGTAAGTCAGTCCACTGCAGGGAAACATCGCCGCATGGCAGAAGTGGGGATTTAACTTTCCGAAAGTACATTACAATAGACTGTTCAACAAGCAAGGGGAACACAACAGACTGTTCCGCTGTTTGCTGCTTTACAGATTATAGTTTGTAATAACTGGTGCCAGTGGCTGCCAGACACCAGTGTAGGACGTGCTGGGCTTGATGTCTCTCAGTAAAACTGTAGCTCTGTGGCTTCAAGAGCTCCGTAATTAAATTGTTTGTCTCAAGAAGGACTTGATCTCCTTATTTACTTAAATGTATCGATATCGTCTTGCATAGACAGGAAACTTCTTGAGGTAAGATGAATATCTGTGCTTCACATATCAGAGTCTGATGCACTGAAAAGGCCGGTCTCTGTGATTGTGATGCATTTCTGACACTTAGCTCACAGATGCTGCTTAGGATGAACGTGCCTTCGGAGTGAATGAACCCTATGTGTGTAGGAAGAGTTCACACATTTCAGTCATTATTGCTAAAATGCTTGTAGTTTTTCCCCCTTAGTAAATACCCAGCAGGACAACAGAAAGTGTTAATTTCACAATTAATACATTTATATGTGTATCTAATCTGTATGGCTGCGATATGCATAAATACAAGTTACCGCATTACTTGTTTACTCAAAATATTTTTATTGTTTGTATGTGGAATGTATGACTGATTGACAGAGGTGAGAATGATGAGCGATTGTTTTTCCTGTTTTTGTATTTTGATTTATCTTTACCTAACCCCAAGTGGCATATCTGGGTCCTGGAGGAGTGACATTTCACGGTAGTCTTGTGGGGCCTGATGCACAGATGTTTGTACATGGGTATATAGTTTGGCATATGGGGAGATGACGGTAAAGAATCTTGAATATGAGTGCAGAAGGTCTGTGGGTCAAGGGTGGTTTTATAAATTGCTTTGTAAAATTGTCAGCCCCACCGTGACTCGCCTCGCTTCCTTTCTCTTCCTCCCCAGAGTGCAGCGAAGATGATCAAGGAGTCGATGGATAAGAAGTTCGGAAGCTCGTGGCACGTGGTGATCGGGGAGGGCTTCGGGTTCGAGATCACGCACGAAGTCAAGAATCTGCTGTACATGTTCTTCGGAGGCAGCCTGGCAGTGTGTGTGTGGAAGTGCTCCTAGCGAGGTGTGTGTGTGTGTGTGTGTGTGTGTGTGTGTGTGTGTGTGTGTGTGTGTGTGTGTGTGTGTGTGTGTGTGTGTGTGTCAGTCAGTCAGTGTGACTGTCAGGGTTAGTGTGTGGGGCACTGCTCCTCAATTCCAGCCTCTCTATACCGTTCTGTCCTGCTCTGACCTGCCTGTCTGTTAGATCAGATCAGGCTTGTTTTGCAGAAATGCCTCATATCCAGTGTCTCCTGCTGCAGACTTGCTCTCAGAGAAACCGCGTCTGAATCCTCACCACTCTCTTCTGTTGGCCTCCCATCCTTCCTCTTACACGCCATTTTAGAAATTCACCTCACATTTCCTCTCACTTTCTGGGAGGGGAAAAAAATGTTTATCTCTATGAGCTGTCTGGCCATCTGTCAGCAAAACACTCACATCTCTGTTCTTCCCTCCCTCCCTCTCTGTCTGTCTCGTAAGTCCTTTTTTAACTACTCTAGTATACGTATTTTGTAATTCTACTCTTCATTGTGTAAATAGTTTGCAACTGTAAAGACTTGAAACTGATTTTTGTATAACACGTCCTCATATTGAATATTGAAGTGCTGATGGTGATGGTGGATTGTTCCGGAACATCACAAGGGCTCAGTCACTCTAACTTGAAGGAATATTTCTGCAATGTTAGCCAAATTTTAAATCCTAGATAAGGTTTTTGTCATAAAATGTTTTATGGGTGGTATTTGTATTATTGAGAAAATAATTGTTGTTATGACTATTAATGAGATTTTTTTTTTTGGTGTTAAAAATCTGTGCAACGCGAGTATAGGTGACCTAGTTAATTGCATAATAAAATCCAAATTCGACAGGAGAACTGGGTGACTCAGCAATTAATTTAGACAGTGTCACTGTTACGCAATGTATGGTGTGAAATCTTTCGCTTCAAAATTGTCAACTGAGAGGACAAAGATGTTATTTCTGCCTGCGCTGCTTTTTATTCCGTGTGGAAGGTTAGTGACAACAAAACATGGGCTGCAAAAGCAAGAAAAAAAAAAAAAGGTTGGTAGATGTTTAAAAATGTAAATTTCTTGTGGCAACCTACGTATTTATTTAGCAGAGACTTTCATCCAAAGCGACACGCAGTTGATGGCAGGATCACACTGTCCCTGGAACAGCTGGGAACAGGGCCTTTCGTAGAGGCCCGACAGTGACATCATCCTGCTGGGGTCTGTGACCTTCCGATCTCAGGTGCAACATCCTGTCCCACTGAGCCACCCACCACCCTGCATAGCTGCTCACTAAGTGAAATAAACAGGCACTGTGACTTTTAGCCAGATTGTTGTAGACTTTAGGAGTCTCCCTGAGAGTAAACTCCCCTACGCTCATAGCCACACTTAGTTAATGCTGTTATCCAGTATGCAGCGAATGCTGGAAGTGGAAGACGCGGCAGGGCAGCGGGTGATGTAGCGCGCGGCTAAGCTGCGCTAACGGTCCAGGAGGGGTGTCCGATTGCACCTAAGGAGCCAATCACAGCTCCGCTTTCCTTTCCTGGCCGTCTAACCCTGAAACTCTCACAGGGGCCTGGTTGGCATCGCTGGCATCTGTACCCTTGTCACCCGCCCCCTCCTCTTCTCCCGTAGCTCTTCCTCGCTCCCTGAGACGGACTGGCGACAGACTGGCGCTCGGGGGCCGAGGGGGATTAGGCTGAACTTCGCTGCCCAAGCTGTTGCTTGAGGAAGGAGCAGAGAATACCAATGTATTAAGATGGGGGGGCGTAGATGGTGATGCAGGGCATTCTATTCGCTCGTGTTTGATGCTCCTGCATATCTATGGAAATTTATCAACTTTCCTGGGAACAGTAGGAATCCTGTTCCATTGGTTTCCTTCCAGAATATTTTGCCTGACAGCTGCTGACTGTTTTCCTGTATTGTGTTCTTGCATGTGCTTCTGCTGTACTCCCTTGACCATAAAATATTTAACACTAGCCAGAGTTAAATCCCGAGCAGTGTGCATGTGCATTTTCAGTTTGAAAACATAACAAAGACTGAGCTGCTCATCCTTTCCCATCTTTCTCTTCAGTCTGTCTGTTCGTGGAAGCAAACACTGATTTGCTCCCCTGAACTACTTCTCAGCTTCACGGACACACAATCTGATTTCTGGGGGCTTTGTTATGGCAGCAGTTACCCCAAGCTGGGATGCGCTTCTGTATCAGAAACAAATTGCCCCTAAATGCTCCATAGACAGATAGTGAGAGTGTATCCATATATACAACCGAAAGTACTTTTTTCCCGAAATTGGTTGCTGTTTCTTAGCAACGCACACCCCGCTGGCTGCTGTAGACTTGGGCTTGGCCCCGACGTGAATGCGCCTGTGTGCATAAGAGTTTGAGTGCTTGCATCCCCATTTTTTAGTAAACCATTCATGTTAGGTGCTGCTGAAATTAAGTGGTGACTCAGAGCAGCTAGTGGTGGACATTATGAGGAGGACGAGAGGGAAGGATGAGGGTCAAAGGGAGTGGGATTATGGGGGGGGGGATTGATAAATAGATGCTAGAGTGGACTGGAGAGTGGGGTGGGTGCAGGGAATAAAACAGAAGTGGGGGTTTAAAGAAAAAAACAGAATAGGGAGGGTAATGAATTGTTCATGAGATCTGCACCGTTGGGTATTTCTAGTGTAGCATATTTTTGAGAGATTTAAGTTCACCCCAAACCAGCAGGGTATTCCACCTGGTGACCATGTGTGGCTGATTTATGAGACTCCATGGAAATCTGTTCCCGCTTATATAGGGGATTGTTGGAGTACTGTCCGGGCAAAGCACCAGAACACCACAGAAAGTAGGGGAGCCATCCATCTTCCCTTAGCACTTACCCAGTACAGTAGTGTTTCCCCGTCGGGTCCTCGGGGACCCACAGATGGTCCACGTTTTTGCTCCCTACCGGGAGCTGGAAGGGAGCAAAAATGTGAACTGTCTGGCAGGGAGCTCGGAGAGAGCAAAAACATGAACCGACTGTGGGACCCAGAGGACCAGGTTGGGAAACACTGCAGTACTGGATAAGTGTGGCCTTGGATCCTATCCCAGGATGCACAGGGCACGGGGCAGGGGACACTGTGGATGGATGCTAAACCATCGCAGGGATTTTGGGATTTTTCACAGCAAAGCGGGGTGAAGCAGATAAGGTGAAAATATATATATATACATGCGACGTGAACTCTGTTTTTTATTCTGTGTTTGTGGGGGCGTGCTGGCTTGCTGTGTAAATGTGAATTAGTCATTTCGCTGCATTATGGCTGCCTGTCAAAGTCTGATGACTCGCAGGCTCTCCCAGCATGAAGCGTCCCTCTGCAACCCGTGGTCGTGACGGCAAATGAACGCGGAACGACCCGCTAACCCCGTGTTGCGGTGTATGTCGCCATTACTGCAGTATTCCTACATTATTTGAGCATCCCATTCCAGTTCCCTGATCTGGAAATCATGGAACCTCACGTACAGCATCTTTCAGCTTTTCCGCTATAGTCTCTGTTGAGGATATTGACCACGATGGACAGGTCTACTCCCAGGGGCAATTCTAGGATTTTTTTAAGGGGGGGGGGGCATAAGTGGGGCCATAATTCATGCAGTGGAGCCAACCTTATCATTAGCCAATGATATGTTTTGAATTGGTGAGTGACAGGGGAGGGAGTACTTAGGGGGCCAATCAGCTTTCAGCAGGGCTGGTGCCCCTAAGCCTGCCCTTGTACACACCCCTGTCTACTGCACCCCTGAAATGCAGCAAAGCAGGACAGAGGGTAGAGTGGGGGCTCAGTGAGGCTCTGGTGCACCCACAGATAATCTGCACCACACTGTTGTTGGTTCAAGGCACTTAAGTTTTTCCTGCCGCTGTGCCATGAGTCACCTGAGCAGCACAGGTCAGGCAGGGTTGTTAAGGTCTCGCTGCGCCTCTTTTTCAGTGTTTAAATGTGTTTCTGCAAGTTAAGGCGATGTTTGGCACAGCAAGTTATGATTCTGTAAGTAATTGAAAGGTCATCAGTTCATATCCCAAGGTCGGCAGAGTGATGGCGCAAGGCCTTTAACTCCCAGCTGCTCTGGGGACTGTCTGATCCTGGTTTCTCATTTGTTCATCGATTTGGATAAAGGCGTCTGCTAAATAAAATGCAAAATTGACAGGACTCAAATGAACACTCAATATCTGACCATCAGTCTCTCAGTTAAATTTACACCTCTAAATTTCCCTGCGTAAAATGATCAATACCACACATATACAATGTATAGGTGCTGTTCATTTAAACAGACCACTGAGGACTGAATCACTTCCTTCATTCCTCCCTTTTTCCTAATGACATACCGCTGTCCTCAGAAGAGTCACCAGTCCTGCCCCTGGGTATGAACATGTCATTGCATGTGTGGATACAAACCACAAACTCACTGATTATTTACCTCTTAAGACTCCGGCTGTGAAAAGGGGATGTCAAACGGCAGAAAACAAAAACGTCATTGAGAAATGCCGTGGGATGTATTCACTGCCATCCGTCTTCAAACCTCAGTAGGTATTCGCCTGCCAAACAGTCTGTATGACTGTTTGTTACATAACCCTGTAATGCTTGTAAAGGGGTGGTGTATAAATCCGTAGAACAGAGATTTTCATCCATGTCCGGTAGGTTGTGGGTTCAAATCCTATGGCCAGCTGAGCAGCCATATCATTGTTTGGCTAATGGGCTAAGGTCTTAACTCCAGCTGCTACCGGGGTGTTGGATGCTGGCTGACCTTGCTCTCTGACCTCAAGCTTTCCTCGCTTGTATGTCACTTTAAAACCACCCGACAGAGAAATAAATGTAATGCAACGTCCATCTGGATGAAGCGCAAAGTCCATTTGCACCAGTCAGGACAGTCTGTTAGTGTCTATCAGCCTACGGGTGTGAAAAACGCCTTTGTGTTGCGTAACTCCACAAGTACACTGAACAGACAGGCTCCCATACTTTCAAACAGAGGAGGGGTGTTTGAATCGGATTTCACAGAGATGGTTATCCTGTCCACTCGCAGCAAGAGGCTTCAGTGAGGGCTAAGAGGTGAGATCTCTGGATGTTGACACGGTTGCATTTGATGACCAATGCATCTAAATATCCGACTCCAGCTATAACGCGACGTGTCTGGTAAACCACAGACAGGCCCCAGCAGCACTTGCTAATAAGATCACGATCTAGGATTGACTTCGACACAGTTGCCACGGTTACTGATCCTGGTATATTAGCCGTAATGGACCCCTGCGACCCGGAATAGAACAAGTGGTTACAGAAAACGGGTGGATGTATAACCAAGCTACCTGCGAATTGATCCTTACCATCTCCGATTAAAATCAGACACATTACATTACATACAACAGTTACTGTAATTAATTTCTTCAATTATAAAAACATGTTGTGCGCATGTACCAACGAACCCCAACACGAGGTCATTGACGCACATTGTATACTCGGTTGGTGCAACATTAACAAGCCTATTCTATGAACTGTGTATCCAGCGTCATACAAAAATAGCCAAAACTTTTGCTTTAATCCAAACTAAAACCAAATATCCACTGTCAATGAAATAATGCTTCTGAATCAGTAAAACTATCTATCAAACTATCTTATAAATCTAAACACTAACTTTGCCGCTGAACATTATAAGAATTTCATCTTCTTTTTTTCTTCAAATGTTTTTTTTTTTTTTTTTTCAAATAACTTGTTTTTAATCGTTGAACTGAAAATACAATTAAATACATTGTATCTTATGTGCTAACCAGACATAGCTCCACTCTGCATGCACTTCATGGTACAAACACTGTAAAAAAGAATACTGTAAAATCTACAGTAACTGGCTGGCAGCAATTAGCTAGTAAGTTGCTGTAATACATTTCACAGTATTGTTACTGCTAATTTAATCACGGTACCTGTAAAATAGGCCTACCATAATTTTTACAATAATTATCACAGTACTGAAATTAGTACTTTCAATACATATGCAATTAGACATTTTTCTATGAGTTCGTTTTTTGTCTGTTTTTGATTAAAAATATAACACAGAAATCATAGCCACCTTAGCAGTGTGGAGCCTTCCGATCTCATCACAAGATGGAGGAATGTAGCTCAACGGCGCGTTAAAACACAAAATAATGAGATTATACATACCTATATTAAAAAAAAGTTTTATATTGTGTACGAACGGGAAATCTAGGAAAACATGTGAAGCTGTAATGTGTATGCACGACATGAACATAGGTTACAGGTGTCTTGTTAAGCTTTAAACTGATATGTAGCGGATATTGTTGCGTGCGTAACCTGTAATAGCCTACATCTCAGTCTGAAAATCGCAAAACCACTAGAATGTTATTTGTAGGGAATAGTTATACAACTCTGTGTAAACTAGAAATATGCCTACTCATTAAATTAATTTATCATGGCTGCTGCAGGAAAGTCAGCATAAACGCAAAAATATGTGTTGGGTGGATGGAAAATCTACAGGCGATTTCCCCCATTGCATCGTCACATCAATCATCGCGATTAAGTTAAACTTTTTGTCATAACTTTTGTATTTTACTCACGTACGCTGGGAGTCAGGTCATAGTAAATATATGACTATACCTTTCTTCTTAGCGAATAAGTCACTGCATTAATTATAGTGCTGTAGAAGACGATGCAATACGAATATATCTGTGCATAGGAACTCCTGTCAAAGATGAGTCATTTTCTCAGTTATTAATATAACTGTCTGGTTATTTTATAATTATATCCTCTAGTATACAAATGAAAGAGAACGTTTTTAAAAGATACAATGACATTATAATTCATGATTTAGAGTGACCCATCGCGGTAGAAAATAGAAAATGCATGCTGTGGTCGAAATTTTTCAAGCAAGTTAATTCAGGCGAGATTAAATAGCAAATGTTGCGTTATGATTTAACCAATGTGCTTACGATTAAAAGTCAAACTTTCCTGGAGAATGCAGAAAACAGCTAGAATGTTTCGTGATTATGTAATATTTAGTGATCAATATCAGCACAATTTTGAGAGTAGTGATTTTAACAACAATTATGAGGTCGTATTGGTTTTTGGTTTGGTCTAACCATGATGATCCTTGCCGAAAACATTACGGATCAATATTCACTTCTTGTATTAATTTTTGGTCTTCATATAGGCCTACTTGCTTGTAAGTAAATAAAAATTACATAATGAACAAAAAAAATTAACCAGAGCCAAGGTACAGACTTCTAAAACTAGTGTTTGAAACTGTTTATTGCCGATTTCATATTATGGCTATTCAGTTTTCGATATTATGCCACAAGATTAGTTAGAAACTACAATGCCTAATAATTTTACCCTAATACTTTTTGTTTTATGGTTGGCACTTTATAGTCAACACCCTGGTCGGGGTTCCTATATTTCTAATAGCAAAGCAAAAATATCAAAGTGTCTTATAGCTTCAGTTTTCCAACTGACTAAGCCGGTATAACTGCAGATGCAGGGGGGCTTCTGTTACTTTGTTGCAATTGCACTGGAAGACTGATGCTTGGAGAACAAAGCAGATGTGACAGTTGCAGGTTTGAGAAGGCCTAAAGACAGAGTGACAACTGGCTAGATGCCGATGTGGTGCTGTACAATTTACTCACACCGCTCTTTAAGTATAGGGAAAACAGTTGCTGATACTCGCCTTGTTATTCAGTACTGGGTGCCGGTACTCGCCTTGTTATTCAGTACTGGGTGCTGGTACTCGCCTTGTTATTCAGTACTGGGTGCTGGTACTCACCTTGTTATTCAGTACCGGGTGCTGGTACTCGCCTTGTTATTGATTAGTACTGGGTGCTGGTACTCGAATTGTTATTCAGTACCAGCACATACTAAGAGGTGCCAGTACTCTAAAGAGCAAAGCAAAGATGTGCTGGTACTGCGATCCGGCACACATCTAGCACTGGTGAAAACCCAGATTATCTCACAGTTTACGTTTTATAATTATATTGAGTTTTTCATTTTTTAAAAATATCCTATTGTTATTTTAAAGAAGAAACATAATTGCATTTATTTAATGTACATTTTGGTTTTTATAAAATTACCATGGCTGCGATGGGTTGGCGCCCCAACCTGGGTTGTTCCCCCGCGTCCCTGAATATGACAAGCAGTTACAGAAAATGGCTGGATGGATGAATGGATGGATGGATAGATGGAAGATTACCGGTGGTCTTAATAAGCATGTTAACTATGCACTTATAGGGAATTCAAGCCAATGACACAATTTTACCGTGTGAAAAGTGAGGTTTCCTCTATAAATCCCAAATCACACTTTAGGTCATCCCTTCGGCTAAGCAGAATGTGAGCGGCGCAACTGTCGCGTCTGCGCGATGCGCCTGCGTCTGTGCAGGTCCTGCGCATTACGACAACCCCGAGAACCGCAGCGAATCCCTACCCAGAATTGCGCAGCAGGGTTGCGCAGACACACTGCCCAAGGAGCGCAGCCATTATCCAGCTCTGCAACCCGGGCTGCTAAGCTTCATTACATTCAGCAAACGAATAACACCACAAAACACCCCTGGCAATCTCATTTCTGAAAATAACATACTATTTTCATGTTTGTGTCCTGGTGCAATGCATTTAAAAAGAGGTTTCAACGCCTGAAGATATATATTTTTTTCTAAAACTTGCAAAACTAGCTGGATGAACCGATACCACAATAGCTTTTGGGTGAATGTGGTGGCTGGAATGAAAATCTGTAAAAACGTTTTCGGCGAATATCCTGTGTTATACATTCTCAAGCTTCTCACGTTTATATAGATTTCTGGTGTAAATGTAGAGTTTTAAAGGAGTGAACGATAGCTCGGGAACTGAATTCTCCCTGGACGTCAAGCTATCCCCGCTGTGTGGCAAAGACTGCGAGCTTTCAGCAGAGTGCTATCCGTCTGTTCCCGGAGGAGCGGCGCGTCCTAAGGACAGGCAGCTGGCGAATCAGTGCCCCGTCCTCCTGCGTGAGTCGCGCCGCCGCACGCCGCTTGCGCGACACTCTCCTGCCTGCAGACACATATATCGCTGTTTTCTTTGTATCAAAAGAAGATGCCGCGTTAAATTTAAATTCACTATATTAGAAAACGTGCTCAGAGGCCGGATTTCGTTTGATTTACCTGTGAGTTTAATTTGTTTATTAATTAAGATTAATTACCTTATATACACAAAATGATACAATTACATGAGCTTACAGGCAACTGAACCTTAAGCATTTTTCACCTCCATGGATGAGATGCCAGTTCATGCCTGGCAGAGGCACATGGAGACGGTTATGTCAGCTGTCAGACAGAGTGGTCACCAAGGTAAGTTGAGGCCTCTGGGCTTACAGCCTCAGTAACCCTGCGGATTTAAGGACTACCAGAACACACTCTTACACTCCGAGAGCACTTTAAAGAAACCGGGTCAGTCAGCTGATGTCTTTGAACTGTTGGTGGAAATTTCCGGAACATGTGGAGAACACACAAGCTCCGCATACGCCAAGTCAGGGCAAGGTTTGATTTGATTTCCTTCTACCTTAAAGGTGGGATGCATTGTTATTAGTAGTAGTAGTAACAGTAGGCCTAGTTGTGGCCAGTAGTAACACACATATTCAAAGAGTATGTTACTGCAATAACTTGTTTGAGTTTAAGTTGACGTTTGTCGGTGCAGATGTACAGCAGTGAAATCGCAGTGAGCCGCTTTCACTTCAGGCCGACGCCGGTCGTATGTATATTTTCGATGCAGTATCACCAGAAGCAGCCCCAAGATTGTTCCAGTCAGCTCCACTGGCCTGCCCCAGCTTGCGTTGCCTGGGTGACAGCTGCACGTGCTGGAAGGGTTGATGTGTCCTAAGATACAACCCTCTGCACCAGTTTTCACTAAATATTCCAAACTCCAGTATCTGATGATTAATACACTGAAAAATGACCTATTCCTATTTCTGGGGTCCTGCTGTTTAAACTTTAAAGGAAGTAAATCATCAGTATAATGTTACTTTTACCTTTTTTAGCAGTTACTTTTAGCAAAAGTGACATGCAAGTTTGGAGACAGCAGCATCAGCCAGTCCCTGGAGCATTTGAGGGTTTACAGCATCACATGAGGATCTAATGGTGACATCACTCTGCTGACACTGGGACTTGAACCAGCAACCTTTTGATCACAGACATAGTACACGAACCCACAGAGCTATACACTGTCCCTGAAGGCTAAATTTCAGGGTTATGCATATTTCAAATAGGGTGATTTTGTGATTAGTGTCATACATGAAATCGCAAGCTTCAGGTGGTTTGTGATTGGCGTCGAGAGACTCGCGGCGATGCATGTCGCATGTCGCATGGGCTACGGCATCACTGGGGCTGCAGTAGATCGCACCACGGAGAGGTTTATGATGGAGTGACGTGGGTCCTTGCTTCTCCAGCACCGACACTGGCAGAGATGCACAGCATGTCAGCCAGCGACAGCGAGATGAGCCCCCGGTTCATCCTGCAGCCACCGGCCGAGATGCTCCCCGTCGCCGAGTTCACGCACCAGGCCATCGTGCGCCTGATCGAGGCCGTGGGCCGCCGGCTGGACATGTACGGCTCGCGGGAACGCGCCCGCCTCTTCCACAGCGTACAGCAGGAGCTGGAGGCTCAGGGTCACTGCCTGCCCGTAGAGAGGATCCGCCGCAAGTGGAACAACCTCATCGTCACCTACAAGCGGGTCAAGGACAGGAGCCGGGAGACAGGCCAGGCCAAGACTTCCTGGGAGTATTACGAGGTGTGGCCAGCAGGGGGCTCCAGCTCCAGTCCTGGAGAACCCTAACCCTGCACACTTTTGGGTTTCCTCTCATGTAACACACCTGATACTACTTCTCTGCTAATTACCAACCATTTCTTCAGTTGAATCGGGTGCGATGGAACAGGGAGAGAGCTAAGGTGTGCAGGGCTGGGGTTCTGCAGGATCGGAGTTGGGAACACTTGGTGTCGGCTGTAAGCATGAGGGCGCTGTGAGAAGAGTCTAGAATGTTCTGAAAAGCAACTCCCTATACTCAGTGCTGCTGTGTGTATTCCAGTATTACCTAAGGAACTTAACAGAAAACACAGCGATGCAGAAGTTCTCATCGTTTAAATAAATGGAACTTATTGTCGGTAAATGTATATATACCATAAAAAAGGCCAAGCCTAGATCGACTTGGTGAAGTACCATAGCCTGAGGATCCAACTGGCTGCTGTAGCTATTACAGTTCCCAGAATCCTCAGCAGTTCATACGCCGTTCTAGTTAGATCTTTTCATTCATCATGAACTATTTGCAGACACAATTTTATAAACAGTAGTTTTTTGTGTATGAGTGTGTGACCACCCATTACTGCGAAAGTTACTGATGTCATAAGCCATGGCGTTTTGTCCTCAGGCGAATGCAGTTAGTACTATCTCTGTAGATCTCATTGCTGCTGTTTGTGCCCTTCTGTTTGTTCATGTTTGGCAATTAATAGTACCAGAACCGGTATTCCTGGCTTGCCCAGATTTGGAAAAAGCATGCTAAGGATTAAAAAGGCTACAAGTTTTAGTTATCATGAATGTAGCATGCAGAATGCTGGTATTTGGAACAGCTTCACACACACTACCAGGTCAAACAGCAGGTACCACAGTTGCTGACAGTTTGAAACACTGATCACTGAGAATGTACGGCAAATACATCAGTTACCTACAGGCAGCAGTAGGAGGGGGTGGCCTGATAGCTCAGTGGTTAGCATTGCTGCCTCAGGGACCAGGGTTCAAATCCTGCATGTGGGCTCCCCCCCCCCCCCCCCCCCCATAGCCTGAGAAAACAAATGGCCAGCTTTTAGTCAGGACATCACCCCTAATTTTTTCAAAAGAAACCAAGTAACCCTTAATAAGGCCTTACAGTAAAACACCAGAACCTTCACAGATCAACAACCCAACTGGGCCCCCATCCAAGCACTGGCCAGAACCAATCTTGCTTAGTTTCACACAGACTACCAGGTCAAACAACAAGTACCACAGTTGCTGACAGTTTGAAACACTGATCACTGAGAATGTGAGCTGGAGCCTAGAGAAAGCAACTACATCAGTTACCTACAGGGGATAGCAGAAGGGGGGTGGCTGGATAGCACAGTGGTTAGCATTGCTGCCTCACAGCCCAGGGACCAGGGTTCAAATCCCCCATATCCAAAACCCCCATATCAAATCCCCCATATCCCCCAATCCTGTGCATGGAGCCTGCACAGTCAGGTAGTCCCAGACACCCTCACCCATAGCCTGAGAAAACAAATATCCAGATTTTAGTCAGGACATCACCCATACTTTTTCCAAAAGTAACCAAGCAACCCTTAATGAGGCCTTACAGTAAAGCAACAGAAACTTCACAGACCCACAACCCAACTGGGCCCCCATCCAAACACTGGCCAGACCAAATCCTACTTAGCTTCACACAGACTACCCAGTATAAACTACAGGTACCACAGCTGCTGACAACTTGCAACACTGATCACTGAGAATGTGAGTTGGAGCCTAAAGAAAGCAACTACATCAGTTGCCTACAGGGGACAGTAGGGGGGGGTGGCTGGATAGCACAGTGGTTAGCACTGTTGCCTCACAGCCCAAGGACCAGGGTTCAAGCCTCAGCCCACCCCCATAGCTCCCTGCATGTTGAACCAGCAGTCAGGTAGTCCCAGACACCCTCACCCATAGCCTGAGAAAACAGATGGTCAGATTTTAGTCAGGACATCACCCCTACTTTTTCCAAAAGAAACCAAGCAACCCTTAATGAGGCCTTATGCTACGTTCACACCGCTAGCGTCAAAGACGCCAGCCGTCGCTCCCGCCGCCCTGAACGCGACGCTAGCCAACGCCGGAGACGCTCTGACGTCAGAGTGGGCGGGGACAAGGCCACTCAGAATGCCAGGCTCTGAGAACTTTTTAAAGGGGCCGCAAAACAAACGTGTAGCTTATATCTTTGCGCCGACTCCTGATAGGACATAATTTGTCAAATAAATATTGTTGTGAGCCA